>CM076577.1:167153854-167684648 GCA_034641835.2 Pinus albicaulis | reverse complement strand
TAACCCTTTTTCGGTGTGCGGGATTTTGAGACACATTGGGCGATTTTATCAATGGTGCACCACACATCATTATGGTGCGCTGAATTAATGAGATGCGATGGGCTTTTTTATACGTAGAGCACTAGTGTGCTAGAGTAATTAGACAAATCGGGCGGGTTTGTATGGAGAGCACGGTGTCTCGATGTGCCAATTTTTAGCATGCACCGGTGCACCGATGCGGTTTATGATGAGAAACACACTGCAAAGAAAATATGCAAAAAACTCCACCTGCCAACCTCCTCTAGATACCTTCACTAAAAACATATGTTTGGGCTATTTTTATAAGGGCTTCCTAAAACAAATATGCTAAAGGGTATTTTCCTTGTAGTGAGATTATGACTACAACTCTAGATGGCTTTACTTATTCTTGGGATGCATTTATTCAGGGAATTTGTGCAAGAAGGAAATTACCTAAATTTGAAATGTTATGGCTAGATTATACTAAAGAAGAATCAAGAATGACATCCAAGGCACATAATACCAATGATGAAGAAAATCAATTTATTCCTTCTCATGTGAAGAAAAGAAAATAAAGAAGAAAAGGGAATCTGAATAAAAATAGAAGAATAGTTCCAGATCATAAGAAGGATGTATCTATGATTAGGTGTTACAACTGTTAGAAGTTGGGAAATTATGCTTACAAGTGTTTTAAATGGAAAGGAAAAATAAAACATGTACATGCAATGAGATGGAGGATTCTACATCTTAGAAAAAGATAAGGGAGAAAAAATATGAAGAGTATATCAATGTCTCAACTCTCATAAGCACCATCACAAAAGGAAGTAATATTTGGCTAGTAGAAACTGATTTTAAGCACATGACCGAATTCCAAAATTCTCTTACAAAATTGAAAAGAAATATTTCATCCCTTCATTTTCAACTTAGAGATGATTCAAATCACAAAATATAAGGAGTAAGGGAAACATCCTATGAACTTGATTCAGGTAACTCCATTTCAATAAAATATGTATTGCTTGTACAAGATTTAAATAATAATATTATTTGTATCTCTGCTTTAGAATATCGAGGCTCATAGTAGCTTTTGTTGATGGCCAATTCCTTCTATGGCCTAAGGGTTCAAGTATAGATTCAACCGATGTGATTGGTGTTCAATACTGAGGATTTTATAAATTAAATGGAAACCCAACACAAGATATTATAAACAATATTAATAAATCCAGTGAGCTATGGCATGAGATATGTGCTCACCTCAACTATAGAGCCTTATCAGTATTGAGAAAAATGGTTACGGGTTTACCAGATATGTAGATGGAGCATGATGGATTATGAAATAGTTGTGCACATAGAAAGAATGCCAAGGGAATATTTCCAATTAGTGACAATAAATTAAAGGGGATCTTGGACATTATACATTCAGATGTATGCATAAAAAATATTGCACCATATTTAAGTAAATTTTTACATTATGTCACTTTTATTAATGATTTCTCACGCAAAACATGAATATTATGCTTGAAGGCAAAAGATGATTTTTTCAATAAGTTTCAAGCATTCAAGGAATTAGTATAAATATCGCTAGAGGAAAGGTTAAAATTTTGAGGTTAGATAATGGAGGTGAATACACCTAGAATGAGTTCAAAGAATTTCACAGAGAAGCAGGGATTAAGAGTGAGCTTCCAAATCTCTACAACACACAATAAAATGGGGTTGTAGAGATAAATAATAAATCAATTGTAGAAGAAACTAAAGTAATGACCCATGACCAAAAAATACCCATGTATCTATGGGAAAAAGCATCCAGAATAGTTGTATATGTTCAGAACACAAGCCCTAATAATATACTAGGGAACAAGACACCAAAATAATTATTCATTGAGGAGAAACCAAAAGTTATCCACTTGAGGATATTTGGCTATCCAGCGTACATACAAGTTCCAAGGAAACGAAAATGTATCTAGAGCCTTCAGGAAATAATGGGACCTTCGTTGGATACTGTAAGACTTCAAAGGATTATAGAGTGTACATATCTGGATAGAGAATGATCGAGATTAGCATATATGTCACCTTTAATGAAGAAGAAAATTTCTAGAAATATAAAGTGTCACGCATGTATGAGAATAGAGAGGAGAAAGAGGATCCTAAAGATACAACAATGATTGACTCTCATCTAGTCGTAGATATCCTAGTAGATCAGGATGAGATAGTAGAGCCAAAGTTACCATTAGGTCCACCCAAAGAGGTTAAAATTATCAAGAAGATACCAATATGGATTTAGAACATGCCTCATGAAGCAGAATAACATGCAACTCCCAAAGGCTCCTTCAGAGATTGCAAGAGACCACACAAGTTGTCTAAATATGTGAGCTAAGGAGTAAGACTATTGTTTCAAAGCCTTACACTTATGAAAAATCTACAAAAAAAAAAGTGACGAAGGATGCTATGATGGAAGAGTACCAATCCATCATGAAAAATGATGTATGGGACTTGGTTCTGAGACTATAAAGGAACTCACTGGTGACTTCAAAACGGATCTACAAGATCAAGCATGCTACATACGACAACATAGAAAAGTACAAGCCTATATTTATGGCTAGATAATTCTCCTAGAAAGAGGGAAATGAGTATAATGAAATTTTTTCCATATTAGCTAGGTACACTTGTATTATATATATCATCTCTATTGATTTTTTTATGGGTTTGAAATTACACCTGATGAATGTAAAAACTACCTTCTTGAATGGCATAATTGAATAAGAAGTGTACATAGAGAAACCATAAGGTTTTTTTATCTATGGGAAGGAGTCCCATGTTTGTCAATTTAATACAGCTTTGTCCAGGCTTAAGTAGGAACATAATCCATGGTATTCCAAAATTGATAGTTATTTTATGAGTTTGGTGTTTTCTCGTATCCCAAGCTTTACTACAAGGTTGAAAATGGTTTCCCTTTGATATTGATACTATATGTAGATGACATGTTTCTTACAAGGGATGAGAAGCCCATATATGGGTTCAAGAAGGAGCTTACTTCCAAGCTATAAATGAAGGATCTAGGTTTAATGCACTATTTATTGGGATTATAAGTGTTGAAAGGACTGGATGAGATATTCTATAGCCTAGGTATGTATATAGTTGAGATCCTGCAACGATTTAGGATGATAGAATGCAAGTCCAAGGTCACACCTATGGTTATAAATTCAAATTAATTGAGTTATTGTTCTTCAGAATTAGTTTATCCCCATGATGTACATATAGTTGATAGGATCCTTTATGTACTTGGTTAATACAAGGTCAATTATATGCTTTTCGTTGAAAAAATTGAGTCAGTACATGGTTGAGCCTATAAATGTACATTTGGTATAAACCCAACATGTATTGAGGTAACTACATGTTATGGTTGCATATGGACTTAGATATGTCTCAGTTGCCGAAGTAAAGCTACAAGGTTATACAGACTCTGACTAGGCAAGGAGTGTAGTAGACATGAAAAGCACATGGGGATGTTGCTTCAGTTTGGGATTAGGTATAATCATGGTTTAATAGAAAACAATTGTCAGTGGAACTCGGTACAAAAAAGGAATAATATATAGAAACTATTGATGCAATCCATAAAGCAATATGGCTTCAGAAATTTCTTGCAAGGTTATTTGATCTAGAGTTAGAGATAACATTGATATCCGTGATAATCACAGTTGTGTGAAGATTTCAAAGAATATAGATATCAAATGTCGTTTCATCTGAGACATGGTAAATAGACAAGAAGTGGAAGTCTGGTACATATTCATAGATGAGCAGATAATAGACATTCTTTCTAAACCTCTGTTTAAAGTGAAGTTTGAATACTTTAGAGAGAATCTTGGCATGATGTAGAATGTCCAACCTCTTTGAGAGAGAGTTGTGATGTTTGAACTACAGTAGGCAGATACTCTCCCTCTAGCCAAAGGTATCCCGGATCAATCATGTGCAGTGATTGAGGGAGTAATGATTACCCTCATCAGGGAAAATTTTAGGGGCGAATTTTAGCCGAAAGGCGAATTTTAAGGCGTTATAAATTTTGATAGGGCGAATTTTTTATATAAAACCCATTTTGTATAGTTTTATAAACTTAGCCCTATAATTATTTTAAAAATAGTTAATTATTAAATATCAGCCCACCAAAATAAATTCCCATAAAACTGAAAAAATGGAATTTGCTCCTGATTTTCTTTGCTTGGAGCAGATTTCAATGGAATTCGCTCTTGATTTGTTTTTTTCACACCTCCCATTTACCTCCCAAAATTTTTTTTTCAGGCATTCCATATTTTTCAAGAATAATTTCGACAAAATATTATGCTATAATATTTTTTATTACTATCCGATTAAATCATATTTATTTTCCCAATATGATTTATTCCCACATATCAAACTATATTCAAAATCAATATCTATTGGATTTCATTTCCACTCCAATTTAATATAAGGGTCTTTGTATTAAAATCATAGTGGATTTGTTTACCACTAACCCACTTCCTATGAAAGGTCGCCCCTATCAACCTATGTCTCACCTTCGTTTTGATATCATTGAACCTTTGGGCATTAACCATATTATTATGTATTTATATATAAAGGGGGTTTGAATAGATTATACCCACGTCAACCATGGCATCCTTAACCCTTTAACGAACCCTATGCTCCCATTTTTTTTATAACGTCATTTTCCTAGACAATTTGTTTATGAATGTTAGCTGGATTTAATTCACAACTCTTATATCTATGCCTATATAGCACTTATGGCTATTCAATGACTTGGTAGCCATAGTTTTCACACGGTCTGTGTCAATATCATCGCATATCTATTGTACATGTTTTTCATGTCGAAATTTATGTAAATATTGCACGTATTCACCTTGAGATTCCACGTATTTCGTCTTGATAAAGTCGGTTTAAGGTAGTGTGGAAATTGAGACGTGGTATCAACTCTTAACGACAGCTTATGTAAGACTTTTGGTTTAATTCTATTGGTTGGGATGGGTTTCATCCCATTCCTGTTCACGTGCTATGGATCCACGTTTCTCTGGCAATCACCACGCCAGACTACTCTGGAAACAAGGCAATCTCCATAATACGGGAAGAATGTCATGAACTTCATTGTATGGCCTGTCAAATTAAATGTCGAACGACTGGTGTAATTGCGACCTCTAGCCATTTGATCCGTGGCTTCACCTTGGATATTTTTCCATGTGGACGGCTGTGATTCCCTCACCTTATTAGGGTTTTGTGACTGAGATTTTGGTGTAAATAAGTCTTGGTTTTAGTGTGAAGGCAGTTTCTTTGCCCTTCGTTTGGTTTACTCACCTCTCAACGTCGAGGCTCTACACGCTGAGGAACTCAATCATTGGCTTGCCGATAAGTCCGGCCTATTTACCTATGCATCGACACTTACTTCAGGTATGAGCCTTGTATGCACGTCTTTCATTCTACCTTGGAGATCATGTTCGGTTTTCATAACTTGCTATACATCTTCCTCTGTGAAAATTTCGAGAGATGATGATATGAAATGACTTCGTTCTTGTATTTGTGTTTATGGTCTAGCCTCGTTTGGGTTCGTTAAGCAGCTTCTCATGGCAGTCTCCTATACCAATATATTGATTTGTTTCTCTATTCTTACATCACTGTCTCTGCGTCGATGTCGTTTAACCTATGGTTAACAAGGCTTGATAATAATATGCAGGGTTTCTTAATAGGCATACCTCTATTCATCCTTTGCGACTTGAACACTGGGTTCAGATCGTGGGATGTTGACTTGGCTCGTCTCTTCGTAGGCGAGAGATAGCCCTCAGGCAAGAACTTCATGGTGAAAGTTTTTTTTTTTTTTTTTTCAATTTTCCTATTACCCTTCTGGTTTTCTAATTCGTTAATATTCTGCCTCTATTTTTGTTACAGATAAATCGGAAGGAATGAAGGTCTTCTTTGGCAGGTAACCCCTCCTCATCTTGCTAAGTTTTTCTGTTGATAAAATTTTCTATCAGTTACTCTATTGTTAAACTCACTATCATGGTTGCATTTCTACAGGTAATGTATACTCCGTACGCATTCAATCATCGGCGGGCCATGAGATACTTCATTTCGGTTGATACTAATTTCACCGCCCTTGAAGTTTTCAGGTCGGTATACACCTGTGCAGAAAGAAGCTATCCTCTCGTCGCATTGTTCCACCTCGTTTGTGCGGAATAGTTAATTTCTTAGAATTCTAGTAGTGTCTATTGTAATTCTAGACTCTATCAGAGACTGTAACTATTAAAAAATTTCATTCGTATGATAATATTCTTTGAATATATTAATTTCTAGAGTGAGCATGGGGTCTTTTAAAGGATTTTTCCCAAGAGGGCCCGACCTCTGATGTGTATATGCCGAACGAGTTTATTTTCCATCACTGATATTTTTGATAATTTCATAATAGCTTCGAAGAACCTCCAGATTATTATTTTATGGATATTTTCATGTGTCTTGCATTCAATTATTTGTTTTGTGTCAGTTTAAGATGATTGCAGAATTAATGAGTTGTTTTTATTTTCACTTTCTTATCATAGTTATGACTTTAATGTGCATATATCTCTTTATTGCCATCTTTTCCAAATTTACAGTGACTCAGTAAATGAAACTAGCATTGTCTATCATTTGTATATGTTATATGGTTCCTACAGGAACTCTCTGTCTTCCTAGGAGGTTGTAGTTCCATGGTGATAGCTTCATAGGTAAGGCTAATTATGCCCTGTAATGGTATACCTCAAATTTTTGGTTCTTTTGTGTTCATAATAGAACAATCCCAATGTATAAATGTCTAAACTGACTTTATTCACTGATATATATATATATATATATACTGGTGGATATCTATGTGCTACCTTCTTCAATATTGATATATCTATATATCTATCTGTATCTATATAGGATGCAGTTATTGACTTGATTTATAGTTTCCTATGCATGCCTAATCTTTCCAACCTGTAACTTAGTCGGATCCTCCCTGTTACCAAGGGGTTATTCCCATATTTTTTTTTTTATACGTAACTCATTTCTAGAGTTAATAGTCATGTATAGTTTCATTTCTTTAGTAACTAAGACAGTTAAGCAGTACTACAATTTCATACTCCTTCATTCAATTCTTATTTGAGAAGATATTAGGATATCTATAAATAGACATGCACTGCTATTTGAAAATTCCATATATATCAATACTTCATATAGTGAATTCAATAAGGGAATAATTCTGTCCTATATACATTTATTTTCCTACTGTCTTAAAATTTTTCTTACAATATTTCTTAACTATATTCCATTTTCCACAGAAGCAGATTAAAGTTACAAAATTATGAATTATGAGGTACTATAATCTCCAGATTTAGACCAAAGTTGGTTTAGAAATTCTGGGTGATTTTGCCTCATTTTCCTAGTTCCTACAACTATGTAGAACGGGAAGAGTTTGACTGCTCTACTATTCTATAAATGTATGGAACACCAGCACCAAAATGAAACAATTAACTAGCATACAAATATAATCACTAACTCTTATACATGGAAACAAATAATATTTTTTTTCCATGCATAACACTATGTGCATACCACTTTGGTATTTGACCAGTCCTCCCAACCGTAGAGTCCCTCTATCTCCAGAACTCACCCCTGAGCTGAGACCACCTCCAGAACAGATCAACCTCTAATCTTTTTAGGAGCATCTTATTTAAGCTGTTGTTCCCTAAAGCCTGTTTGTAATTCTGCGTCCAGAATATCAGGATGCTTTTCTTCCTGTTTGCCTAGACTTCCCATTTTAGGGATTTTTTTAAAGCTTCTTTATGCTTTTCCCATCTTTTTACCTCTTCCCAACTACTCTCCACATCATTGGGGAAACTAGATTTTCCTCAAAATCTAATTTAGAAATTATTTCAAGGATTTTTGAAAGATTGTGGGGAAAGTATTTGCCTTTATCCATCCTCATGGATTTAGCAAGTGATCTCATAATTCTCATTTTGGTCAATCTGCACACAATTAATTTATTCATTTTCTCAAATTAAATATTTAATTACATCCACAAAATACTTGTCCTTTGGGGTCCATTCCCCTTAGGATTAAAGTTCAAATGTCTAGTTTTGAATTTCAAACACATAAACTAGGGGTGTTACATATTCCCCCTCTGAAAGAAAACACCGTCCTCGGTGTTGTTATTTAACTACTAGAGTTCATTTTTCAAACAAAAATGGATATCTTTCCATAATTTTAGCTTCTCTTTCCCAGGTAGCTTCTTCAGCAGTAAAGTGCTTCCACTGCACCTTTACTCTTGCCACTGTCTGATTCCTCAATTCAGTTTCTTCCCACTCCAATATTTGAAGCGGTTCTGGAAGGAACTCCCCTTCTGGTTCCACCTGTACCACATTCCAATCCACTATGTGATATATTTTTAATAATGAAATATGAAACACATCATGAACTCTAACATGGGGTGGTAAGGCCAGCTTGTAAGCCACTGGCCCCACCCTTTCAAATACTTCAAAAGGACCACAATATCTAGGAGCCAATTTTGCACAACTTCCAGCATAAAGTGTGCTCTTTTTGGGTTTAATACGCAAGTACACATTTTCTCCCACTTTAAATTCTCGGTGTACTCTCTTCTTATCAGCATAGTTTTTCTGGTGATCTTGTGCTGTCTTGATGTTTCTTTGTATCTGTTTCACAATTCTTTCCATCTCTTGTAAGGCATCTGGTACCAACATTATTTTATCCTCTGGCTGGCTCCAACTCAAGGGAGTACGACATTTTCTTCCATAGAGTGCCTCAAACAGACTCATTTTGATGGAGGATTGGTGGCTGTTATTATAGGAAAATTCAACTAAATGCAAGCAATCTTCCCATTTTGATGGCCTATCCATCACATACATTCTCAGCATGTCCTCCAAAATCTGATTAGTTCTCTCTGTCTGACCGTCGGTCTGAGGGTGATAGGCAATACTAAAATTCAGCTCAGTGCCCATACCTCCAAATAGACCTTTCCAGAAAGCTGTTGTGAACTTAACATCTCTGTCTGAAACAATCACCTTTGAGACCCCATGTAATCTTACTATCTCTTTTAGAAACACATCTGCTACTTGAGCTGTCCCAAAAGTAGATTTTACAGGTATGAAGTGTGCAGCTTTGGTTAAAGTGTCTACTACTACCATCACTGAATCATGTTGGTATTTGGTTTTGGGTAATCATGTTATGAAATCCATGGAAACTGTGTGCCATTTCCATTCTACAATCGGAAAAGGGTTTAGAAGACCAGCAGGATGTTGATGTTCAACTTTAACTAATTGACACTCCATGCATCTAGCTAAATATTCTACTATGTCTCTTTTCATTCCTGGCTAGAACAACTTCTTTTTCAAAGTTGTTAACATTTTCTGATATCCAGGATGCCCTGAATACGGCTGTTTGTGATATTCATCTAGAATCTCTCTTTTCAAGGACTCCACATTGGGGACATATAATCTATTTTTGTAGCAGATCAACCCTTTTTGGTTTTGAGTGAAATCAGTCTTCTCCTTCTTTAATAGTTTTACCAGTAGTGTTTCATAATTTGGATCCTAGTCTACTGCCTTTTTCACTAAATCTTCTAAATCAAACTGGGCACTACTTCCAATGATGTTTATATTTTGACAAGCATTTCTGCTTAAGGCATCAGAAATTTTATTTTCTTTCACCCTGATATGTTTTATGTCCATATCAAATTCACTTAGAAAAGATAGCCATCTCGCTTGTCTAGCATTCAAATCAGTTTGGGAGAAGAAATATTTAAGACTAATGTGATTAGTCATCAATGTAAATTTCTTTCCAAGAAGATAGTGTCGCCACATCTTCAAAGCATGAATAACAACATCTAAATCCAAATCATATGCACTATAGTTCTGTTCATGTGTCTTCAGTTTCCTAGACTCATATGCAATAACCGAATTTTCCTGCAAAAGAACCCCTCCCAACCCCTCTCTACAGGCATCTGTACATACCACAAATTATTTATCAAGATTTGCAATCTTCAGTATAGGAGCTATAGTAAGTTTTTGTTTTAATTGGTCAAAACTATTTTGGCATTTTTTAGTCCACTCAAATTTGACACCCTTCCTTTGTAGTGATGTTATGGGATGTGCTACGGCAGAAAATCTCTCCACCAATTTGCGATAATAACCTGCAATCCCCATGAATGATCTCACTATTGAAACATCAGTTGGCACAGGCCATTCTTTAATAGCTTTTATTTTTTCAGGGTCAACAGCCAACCCTTGTTCAGAAATAATATGTCCCAAGTATTGAATCTTGTCTTTATAAAATTCACATTTGCTGAACTTGGCATATAACTAGTTTTATTTCAACGTTTGCAATACTATCCTCAACTTCTCTTTGTGTTCTTCCTCACTTTTTGAGTAAACTAAAATATCATCTATGAACACATGTACGAATTTATCCAAGTACTTATTTAACACACTGTTCATTAAGCACATAAAGGTGGCAGGGGCATTTGTCAAACCAAAAGGTAAGACTACAAATTCGTAGTGACCATACCTGGTTCGAAAGGTTGTTTTGCTGATGTATTCTTCTTTAATTCTGAGCTGGTGATAACCAATCATTATGTAAATCTTGTAAAATACTGAAGGTCCTCTCACTTGGTCAAAAAGATCATCAATTCTAGGCAAGGGGTATCTATTTTTAATGGTCAACTTATTCAGTTGACGATAATCAATGCACATCATAAAGGTTCCATCTTTCTTTTTCACGAACAGCACTGGTGCTCCCCAAGGAGACACACTCGGTCTGATATAAACTTTATCTAACAATTCTTGCAATTGCATTTTCAGTTCCATGAGTTCAGGGGGACTCATTCGATAAAGGGCTCGGGAAACAGGTGCTGCTCCCGGCACCAGATCAATTGAAAAGTCAATCTCTCTTTTTGGGGGAAGATGAGGGATTTCATCTGGAAAAAATTCTTTAAACTCCCTCACTACTGGCAAGGCATCTAGTAGATTCTCTTCAGTTTTCTGTTCTATTTCTTCCACATGTACTGCATAGACTTGATGTCCTTTCCTGGCTATTCTTTTCAATTTCAGTGCTGATATTTGTCTTACAGAAATGGGTTTTGGTTTTCCTTTGAGAATAAAAGGTTTCCCTTCTTCATCTACAAAATGCAGGGTCTTATCCCAGCAGTTCATCAGGGCCTTCTTCTTTTCCAGCTAGTCCATTCCTATCAGCTAGTCATATGAACCTAATGGCAGAATGTTCAAATTTACTTCTGTTTAAAAATCATTTAATCTAATTGCTCTTCGGGGCAATTAATGTGTTAAATTCCTCTTGGTTCCAGTGGCCAACTGTACCAACCATGACTGCTGAAATTTTTCAGTTTTAAGATTACATTTTTCTACAATTTTTGGACTAATGTAACTCAAAGAAGCACCTGGATCAATCAAAATAGTGATAGACTGGTCAGAAATCGTACCCTCCATTTCCACCATAGTAGCTTGATGGTCTGCTTGTCGATTTTCCAAGGCTACACTGATGGTAGGTATATTTCTTGCTATGTCATTTACTGTTGTAGCTTCTCGATCTCTCATAATCATCTGAATATTTCGATGGGGATAATCCCTCAAAAGATGGGGTTCTCCATAGCCCCAACATTTCAAGGGTTCCCTGATTTTGACTATGCCTTCCTTGTTATTGTATCCATCTATTTGTTTTGAAGCCACTTGGGACTGAGTAGTTTGACTTTCTTTGGGTTTATTAAATTTCTTTCGTTGATGATCCCTGCCAAAATTCTTCAAATATGCTAGTTTTTGTTTCTTCCCTTTGAATTCACTCTTATTTACCCATCTTTTTCAATGTTCAGTTTTGCCTTTGAACTATTGGTAACATAATCTAGCTTTCCTCACTGCCTCATCCATATTTTTTGGGTTATAAAACTCGATTTTCTCTTTGTACACAGCAGGCAAACAGTTCAAAAACCTTTGCAACTTTTCCTTCTCTTCCCTAATGTAAGGGACATATCTCAACAAATTTGTAAACTTAGTGACAAAATCATCAATACTAAGTGGTCACAGTCTAAGCTCATGAAATTCCTTTGCTTTATCATCATAATAACACTCATTCAAGTAGCGGTTTTTGAACTTAACCTGAAAATCTTCCCAAGTAACTGTCTTTTCATCAATGGCATGAACCATTTTCGTCTCCTCCCACCACAAGGTAGCCTTACCTTGTAGCTGGTAGTTAGCTAATCTGGCCTTCAGATTGCTTTCATATTCATAGACCTAGAAGTACTTAGCCATGTTCAACAACCAGGCTTCAACATCTTCCTCCTTTTCCCCATCATAGGAGGGAGGTTTGATCTTTCAAAATTCCCCTTGTAATTCCTTTTTCTTCTTATACTGATGCCTAACAACATCATCCTCCTCAGACTCATCAGTCTTCCTCTTTCCAGAACTTTTGCCTTCTTGGCTATTCCACGAAGTTAGTTCTCTGATGAGCTTTTCTTGCTCTTCACTGGCTAATGACAATATGTCATTCTGGCTTCTTATCTCAGCCAATTCTTGTTGCAACCCACGCAACATAGCCATCATGGGAGCATTGGGATCTGGTGTATTATCATCATCACGCAGATCAACATAAATTTCGTCACCTTCTGCCATTCCAGCACCACTGTACACTACACAACACAGATTAGTAAAAAAAATATTTTTTTTTTCCACAGAAATTAATTTATATAGTGTACACACAGCAACAATGAGCACAACGACAATAGCCCAGTTTTATATAACTTCAGCTCTGATACCATTTTTCACACCTCCCATTTACCTCCCATTTTTTTTTTTTCAGGCATTCCATATTTTTCAAGAATAATTTCGACAAAATATTTTGCTATAATATTTTTTATTACTATCCGGTTAAATCATATTTATTTTCCCAATATGATTTATTCCCCCATATCAAACTATATCCAAAATCAATATTTATTGGATTTCATTTCCAATCCAATTTAATATAAGGGTCTTTGTATTAAAATCATAGTGGATTTGTTTTCCACTAACCCACTTCCTATGAAAGGTCGCCCCTATCAACCTATGTCTCACCTTCGTTTTGATATCATTGAACCTTTGGGCATTAAACATATTATTATGTATTTATATATAAAGGGGGTTCGAATAGATTATACCCACGTCGACCATGGCATCCTTAACCCTTTAACGAACCCTACGCTCCCATTTTTTTTTTTTACGTCATTTTCCTAGACAATTTGTTTATGAACGTTATCTGGATTTAATTCACATACTCTTATATCTATGCCTATATAGCACTTATGGATATTCAATGACTTGGTAGCCATATTTTTCACACGGTCTGTGTCAATATCATCGCATAATTGTTGTACATGTTTTTCATGTTGGAATTTATGTAAATATTGCACGTATTCACCTTGAGATTCCACGCATTTCGTCTTGATAAAGTCGGTTTAATATAGTGTGGAAATTGAGATGAGATATAAACTCTCCACGTCAGATTATGTAAGACTTTCGGTTTAATTGTATTGGTTGGGATGGGTTTCATCCCATTCCCGTTCACATGTTATAGATCCACATTGCTCTGGCAATCGCCATGCTAGACTACTCTGGAAACAAGGCAATCTCCATAATATAGGCAGAATGCCGTGAACTTCATTGTATGACTTGTCAAATTAAATGTCGAACGACTGGTGTAAATGCGACCTCTAGCCATTCGATCCATGGCTTCACCTTGGAGATTTTTCCATGTGGACGGCTGTGATTCCCTCACCTTATTAGGGTTTTGTGACTGAGATTTTGGTGTGGTTATATAAGTCTTCGTTTTAGTGTGAAGGTTGTTTCTTTGCCCTTCATTTGGTTTACTCACCTCTCAACATCGAGGCTCTGCACGCGAAGGAACTCAATCGTTGGCTTACCCATAAGTCCAACCTGCTTACCTATGCATCGACACTTACTCCAGGTATGAGCCTTGTATGCACGTCTTTCATTCTACCTTGGAGATCTGTTCGGTTTTGATAACTTGTTATACATCTTCCTCTGTGAAAATTTCGAGAGATGATGATATGAAATGACTTCATTCTTGTATTTGCATTTATGGTATAGCCTCGTTTGGGTTCATTAAGCAGCTTCTCATGGCAGTCTCCTGTTCCAATATATTGATTTGTTTCTCTGTTCTTATGTCACTGTCTCTGCGTCGATTTCGTTTAACCTGTGGTTAACGAGGCTTGATAATAATATGCAGGGTTTCTTAATAGGCATACCTCTGTTCATCCTTTGTGACTTGAACGTTGGGTTAGGATGGTAGGATGTTGAATTGGCTCGTCTCTTCGTAGGCAAGCGATAGCCCTCATGCAAGAACTTCATGGTGAAAGTTTTTTTCTTTTTTCTTTTTCCCATTTTCCTATTACCCTTATGGTTTTCTAATTCGTTAATATTCTACCTCTCTCTTTGTTACAGATAAATCAGAAGGAATGAGGGTCTTCTTTGGCAGGTAACCCCTCCTCATCTTGCTAACTTTTTATGTGGATAAAATTTTCTATCAGTTACTCTTTTGATATATTCACTATCATGGCTGCGTTTCTACAGGTAATGTATACTCCGTACACATTCAATCATCAGCGGGCCATGAGATACTTCATTTCGGTTGATACTAATTTCACCTCCCCTGAATTTTTCAGGTCGGTATACACCTGTGCGGCGAGAAGCTATCCTCTCGTCGCATTGTTCCACCTCGTTTGTGTGGAATAGTTAATTTCCTAGAATTCTAGTACTGTATATTGTAATTCTAGACTCTGTCAGAGACTGTAACTATTAAAAAATTTCATGCGTATGATAATATTCTTTGAATATATTAATTTCTGGAGTGAGCATGGGGTCTTTTAAAGGAATTTTTCCCTAGAGGGCTCGACCTCTGATATGTATATGCCGAACGAGTTTATTTTCCATCACCGATATTTTTGATAATTTCATCATAGCTTCGAACAACCTCTAGATTATTATTTTATGGATATTTTCCTGTGTCTCGGATTCAATTATTTGTTTTGTGTCAGTTTAATATGATTGCAGAATTAATGAGTTGTTTCTCTTTTCACCTTCTTATCATAGTTATGACTTTAATGTGCATATATCTCTTTATTTCCATATTTTCCAAATTTACAGTGACTCAGTAAATGAAACTCGCATTGTCTATCATTTGTATATGTTATATGGTTCCTACAGGAACTCTCCATCTTCCTAGGAGGTTGTAGTTCCATGGTGACAGCTTCATAGGTAAGGCTAATTATGCCCTGTAACAGTATACCTCAAATTTTTGGTTCTTTTGTGTTCATAATAGAACAATCCCAATGTATAAATGTCTAAACTGACTTTCTTCACTGATATATATATATATATATATATATACATATATATAGACTAGTGGATATATGTGTGCTACCTTCTTCAATATTGATATATCTATATATCTATCTGTATCTATATAGGGTGTAGTTATTGACTTGATTTATAGTTTCTTATGCATGCCTAATCTTTCCAACATGTAACTTAGTCGGATCCTCCCTATTACCAAGGGGTTATTCCCATAGTTTTTTTTTTCATAACTCATTTCTAGAGTTAATAGCCATGTATAGTTTCATTTCTTTAGTAACTAAGACAGTTAAGCAGTACTACAATTTCATAGTCTTTCATTCAATTCTTATTTGAGAAGATATTAGGATATCTATAAATAGACATGCACTGTTGTTTGAAAATTCCATATATATCTATATTTCATATAGTGAATTCAATAAGGGAATAATTCTATCCTATATACATTTATTTTCCTACTGGCTTAGAATTTTTCTTACAGGATTTCTTAACTATATCCCATTTTCCACAGAAGGAGATTAAAGTTACAAAATTATGAATTATGAGGTACTATAATCTCCAGATTTAGACCAAAGCCGGTTTAGAAATTCTGGGTGATTTTGCATCATTTTCTTAGTTCCTACAACTATGCAAAACTGGAAGAGTTTGACTGCTCTACTATTTTGTAAATGTATGGAACACCAGCACCAAAATGAAACAATTAACTAGCATACAGATATAATCACTAACTCTTATACATGGCAACAAATAATATTTTTTTTTTCATGCATAACACTATGTGCATACCACTTTGGGTATTTGACCGATCCTCCCAACCGTAGAGTCCCCTCATCTCCCGGAGACACCCACGAGCTAAGACCACCTCCCGAGCAGATCGGCTTCTCTAATGTGTTTAGGAAGCGGCTTATTTAGGCTGTTGTTCCCCAAAGTTTGTTTCTAATTCTGCGTCAAGAATATTAGGATGCTTTTCTTCTGTTTGCCTAGACTTCCCATTTTATGGATTTTTTAAGGCTGCTTTATGCTTTGACTTTACCTCTTCCCGAAGCTTCTCTCACATCATTGGGGAAACTAGATTTTCCTCAAATCAGTTTAGAAATTATTTCAAGGATTTTTGAAAGATTGTGGGGAAAATATTTGCCTTTATCCATCCTCATGGATTTTAGCAAGTTATCTCATAATAATTCTCATTTTTGGTCGATATACCTGATTAATTTATTCATTTATCAAATTAAATATTTAATTACATCCACAAAATACTTGTGTACAAATTCTCCCCTTAGGATTAAAGTTCAAATGTCTTGTTTGAAATTCAAACATAAACTAAGGGTGTTACGGTAGGTGATTAACTTTAATTTATGCATAAGACCTTTAATGACTTATAGTTCATGCACTAGAACATGAATGGAAAGAGGTTTGGACACTAGCCATCTTCCATGATGGAGGTTGCAAGCTCGAAAATATTTATTTATAATTTTTTTTAAATTAGCAAATCAACATATTTTTATTTCTCTTCGTTTCTTCTTGGTAGCCTAGAGTGGAAATCTAGGAAAGATGACAAATGTGAAGATGATATTCACATCAGAAGTGTTTTCAATTATCTCTAAATTGGTGGGTGTGATCGCACATGTACCTTTGTAATTTATATTGGAACACGTTTGACATCTTCTTGGAGGGAAATGATAGGCCATATTATCCTTTTATTATATGCTCTTAGAGATTCATAGATCTAATTGAAGACATCCCTATATTCTATGAACAATTGCATCTAAACTTGTTTTTATGCTTCTTAATAATAGTTCCAAGGTTTATGTTCGAAATATCTTTTCTAGCCAAATTAATCGGCTCATAATTCATTATTAAAATTATTAGTTTTGACATTTACGGATTTTTATAGATCTACTCCTTTGGAGAATTTAATTTTGCCAAAATTTCCCTTCATCTTGAAATATCCATAGCTTTTGAATTCTCTTCATCGTCTATGGCTACATGCTTAAACATGCCTTGGTAACTTTCCTCGGCAACGGTTGATAGCTATGCCTTGGGCCTTACGCTTTTCCTCGACAAAAATTGGCTCAACTCTTTATTGTGCATGTTTTTCCAATCCTTTACCTTCATAGCCTATATTCATCGATAATTTCGACCCTATTCCTCTAGTGTGTCTTTCAAAAGCGCCTACACATTCATTTTGAGAGGAAATTGAGGATAAAATTGAATTGCATACCCTTTTTCATGCACATATATGGTTAAGGCTTACTTGGCATCATGGAGTCGAATCTCCATCTCATGCATCCCTTACTATGTTCTCATTTGCAATATGGAGAGTGAGTCTCCATCTCATTCATCTTTTCAAAGATCTCTTGCCTCTCCTCCTTCATGGCAATCAACTACTCTTCAAGTATAATGCTCTCCCTCTTATCTTCATACATCTCTTTCACCATGTCGGTCATTATGTAGAGCTTATGTATTACCATGTGCATGTGCACGACCATGAATCTTGCGTGAACCTTGCCATGTACTTACAAGCATACGAATCTTGCGTGAATCACTCGATCGTGTATTTATGCCATAATCACACGCCTGGCGGCCTTTGTGGTGCACCTTAGCTGCCCTAATGTGCTACTTGTGCAAGATAAATACGGTGGTGAATAATTGAGTAGTCTGACTTGTATGGTGAGGAAATACCTCTTCTTAGATATGAATACCTCCCCTTAGATATTAAGCATACGTTAGATGACTTTAACGAGAATTTCATGAGAAGATTGATCGATTTAATTATAAATTTATAAATTTATAGAATTATAAAAGTAATTATTAAATAAAATAATTTTTAATTATATTATAATATTAATATCAAAGCATATTTAACAACGACCTTCATACATTTTATTATTTATTTATAAAATTAAAGTAAATATAATTTATCTTCATCTAATTAATATATATGTTGTAATAATAATAGTCTTGATGGGTAGTCAACCTTAGTTGGTTAATGTCCCCAATCTCTATCAATTTATTAAGGGTGGATGCAATTCTTTTGGGTTCATCGAGCTTTCGGAATAAATTAATATATATAAATTTATAATTCATGCCTTTATCCTTTAAAATTACAACTAAATCCATAATTCGTATCTATATTATTATTAAAGCGTATGAAATTATATAATAATAATTAGAATGAAAAAAATTCAACTTTACATTAAAATATGAAACTATAATATAAAAATAAAATATTATTATAAAAATATAACATGATATCTTAATATAAATATAAATATCATATATTTTTATTAGAAATATTATGTTAATAAATTGAAGAAATTGGAAATCTTATTATTTTTCAAATGTAATGCATATACAAGTTTATAATTTGTATAGTTTTAATATATTTGGATATATTTAAATTAGTTTATATATTTAAAAACCCAATTTAAATAACGAGAGAAATCTATAATTAAAAAAAATATTTTAATAAGTTAAAGAAGAAAGAGGAAAATAAGTAAAATAGTTTTACTATCCATTTTCATTCACAAAAAACATAAGTATAATTTTTTATTTCTTTTAGTCCTTGCCTAGGCATCACTGTTTAGCAATAGATTTGTAACTTGATTACTATTAATTTAACCCGGCTTATACCAAAATGTAAAGTTAAAATCTAGAAAAGAAAAAAATAAGATATTTTTTTAGATTCTCAACACGATTACTTTTTTTTCAAGGAAAAATTTAATTTCATTAATGAAAACAAAATTATGTTGCATCAAGCTGAGAAAAATACCAACAACTTGACCATATTTGGTGTTCAAAGTACCCTGAAGACCATTAATATACAAATGAGGAGAAAAAATTTAAGTTTCTCCTTCGTTTTTTTCTCCTTTCGCCATACTCCTTGAGATGTGGGCGGGGAGACAAGGGTGGTGATTTTCGGCTATCGTGCTCCATTGTCCTTGTCAGGAGTCGGAAGGTGTCGATAGGTGATGACGTTTGTTCCCACCGATGTACGTTTGCCACTTGGTTACTTTGCGGGTGTGTCTTGGTGTATTTTTATTTCAAAAGGATCGTATGGTTCCTTTTTCTTGTGTATCTAGGATGATTGTTTCACGATTGTTCCCATTGGGAGTGGGTTCTTCCATTTATTCTTGTCTCCTCCTTTGGATCATAAGGATGAAATTGCCAAGCTTTGGGTGCTTTCCCCGCCTTCTTATTTCTTCGGTTATCTCTTTTTCTTCGGGACAAGTATTTTTCGGATGAGCCCCGGATCTGCACACCAAACTGCGCATGCGAAGGCGGTCTTTTGATAGTGTTTAGGTGTTGCATCCATTTCTTGTTATCTACCAATTTGCTGCTTTCTAGTAATCCTTTGCTAAGATAAACTTCCACACAAATACGTGTGAAAATGTGGAGTGTTTGTCCTCTAGTCGTTGTGTATCTATGTTGATGTACCACCCAATGACATTCACAGCACGAGACACAATCATTCCAAAAATTTAGGGGGAGGGTTATGCCGGCCATTATTTGAATTTTGAAACTACCATATTGTTTTCATCAAAATCCGAGAACCATGGGATCATTTGCAAGTCACAATAGATCCCAAAACCACGATCCTTCACAGATTATGTAGTATCTTATTTACGAGCATTGAAATTTAACTATGAAGAAGCCTTTAGAAACAGATGTATTTAAAATTTCATGGTCCGGATTCGGAGATATCCATTGAAAGAGGAGTCCATTTGGTTTGGGCCAAAAACTGTGAATTGACATATAATTGCTAGGCCTTCATATGTGTTGTGCTTTTTATTAATCTCAAGAATGTCTATAGCCGGTTCGGGTGTATGGTTTAGTTGCTCAACTATGTAAGGGCCCAGGTATTTCTCCTTTGGTTTTGTAGGGCCAAATGCCTTTTTATTCCCATAGTATATTCTTGAAGGAGGGCCTTCCTTTATTGTTTCTGATTTGAAGTGTTTCCTCCCCCTACTCCACCAAAGTTTTTGGATTTCCACTGATCTGTTCCTCCTCCCTCTTAATTTGTAGGTTGAGGATAATGGTTGATCTTAAACTTATGGGGTATTCCTTTATGGATTTGTATTCTTGAAGTATTCCACCTTCACAAATCGATTGTGAGTGAGATCGGTATCGATGAGATGGTTGGATTTGTTCACATTGATCACACTGCATTGTCACTCATCCCACAAATTTTATATGGTTCCCCAAAAGGGTTATAATAAATATTTGAGAACTATTTTAGTTACTAATGCGTGGTTTGTTTCCCTTTTTGTTTTCTTCCACTCGTGTCGTTTCTAGGTGTTAACACTTGATGGGGTGTACATTTTGTGTTCGGTAGATCTAATGCGAAAACATGTCATGCATTCCATAAAATAGAAGCTTGCTAATGTCACAGGTGCAAAAAATGTCGAATCGGTATCGAGGTGTACTTCCATATGCCTCCATAGTCGGTGGAACTAGCGGGACGGGGAGTTTGGCAAAGCCCCGATGCGATTTCATCCATCTCAAGAAAATGATATAGGGGTCAAACTCCTGAAGCTGTGTTTGGACAGAGCATGGTCCACACGAAGAGATGAGAAAAGTGTACAAACTAGCGAGTCACCGACATTACAGCGAGGACTTTCCTTGTCCGGCCTCTTGTCGGATGATGAACCATCTCATATAAACCATACCAACAGATAACTCTCGACCTTATCGACTTTGTCTTAATGCCTTTTGTTTCGAGAGGCAATGTTGGATTAAAACACTTACGACTTATGAAGATCGAGAAGTGGATTGAATCTGCCCGCAAGGTAAACAAAATTACGGATACCACTTTTGAATACATGTGTTTGAATTTCCAAAGATAGATATTGAGACTTTAATCCTAAGGGGGTGGACCCAAAGGATAAATATTTTGTGAATGTAATTAAATATTTAATTGAGGAAATGAATAAAATAATGTGGTGCAGATTGACCAAAATGAGATTTATGAGATCACTTGCCTAGTCCATGAGGATGGATAGAGCCCAAATATTTCCACACAATCTTTCAAAATCACTTGAAAGAAATTAATTTTTAAATTTTGATTTTTAGAGGAAAAATATGAATTTTAATAATGAGAAAGTAGTTGGGGAAGAGGTAAAAATTTGGAAAATGCGAGGAAAACGTATTTTAAAACAGCTTTTAAAGAATCCCTAAATTGGAAGCCTGAGCAAACGGGGAAGAAAAGCATCACTAGATTAGGGACGCCGAAATTAGAAACATGCTTTGGGGAACAGCAAGCTTAAATAAGCTGTATTTATGGGAATTAGAGGTTGATACATTTTAAAGGAAGATCACAAACAAAGTTGAGTTGAGGAGACAAAAATAGGCTCTCTAAGGTTGGGAGGTTGGTCGGTGCATGAGTGGTATGTGTCTCTAAATTTATTGATGTTCTATTTCACATATAGTATGAATTGGCTACATATAAAAATTTGTTTGTACTATTAGAAGATCAATTCTACATTTAACAGAATTGATCATAAAGGGAATTTTACCCATGAAGTCGCATAGTTGTAGAATTTAGAGCGGTGAAATCGAATCTGGAGGTCTCTAAGCAGAGTGATTAGTTTAGAAATGCGAGGATACTTATTTTTTTCACGGACAAATTTGTGAATTGCTGATATAATCTATGTGTTTCCTAGCATGATTCTAATATATTCATACATGAGAAGAGAATTTGAATTTCTGTATTATATTGGAAAATGACCAAATGAATTTTAACTTACCTTGTGCATGAGAGAACGAAGGAGACTACATACCGCGGCCTCGGAGACGACATACCATTCATGTAACCGAAATTTAATGGTCGAAAAGTTGCATGTAAGAAACACATGGTATAGCGAGAGGAAAGCAATGATAATTTACAAAAAGATAAGTCATAGGCAGTTAATAACTTATGAAACCATTTTAATATCACTGCATAAGTAAGTACAAAATAAAGTTGAGCAAATATCAAAACATGCACATGTTCACCCACCGGTCTAGCATATTGAATTATATGTATCCTGATATCATGATAACCCAAATCAAGGGTAAATTTATGAATTACTAAATCCCAATGTCTCTAAACATAAACACAGAAATACGAATGCATTCATCCATGTAGACAATTTGGATACATATTATGTGCAAAGACATAACAATTAATTCCTCAAACATACACTTAGAACTAAGGTATCATTCTGTTATAAATGACCACATGGCATACTCTGGTTATCTAATTTCCCAAAACAAAAATGAGCGTTTAGACTTTAGGAATTCGGTTTAATAAAGCTTGGAGGAAGAAATTGAAAATTATGACTTCACAATAACACTATTGATTTCATTCGGATATTTAAATTTTACCATCACGGAAAGCTATGTTCTCCTAGAGCGGAAACTTTATGTTCTGACACAATGTAATGCATTCACAATATCCTTACAGTGAATATGGTTAAAAATTGTATGGCACGAGAGCACGGAGGCAATACACTACCTTTAAGAAATATATGAGTATGTATACATATATTTTAATATATATAAAAAAAATTTAATTGTCAAAGAACGAAATAAATTTCAGCTGAGTCAGCGTAGAGCGAAAAGAGAAGGTCACTATGGAGACATACTCATAATAACAATAACGAAATCAAAAGTGGGTCTTATGAAAACCCCAGAATGACTAAACACCATGGATATGGTACAAATTTGAGACAACTGCGGTCCCATAAAACGAACTCCATAAATGTTCCGAGTGAGGTTACTTATAGTGTTAAAATCATTACAATTGTATCATTACAATATTTAAATGTCGAAATATAGACCATATAACCGATGAGAAAGAACGAATTCCTTCGACGGAGTTCGGTTAATGCGACTGCGAACGAGTAAACAATTGTTAATGTTAGAAGTCCGCATCTCCGCAAGTGCGAAGAAACCACGACGCTTACACCAAAGATAAAACCGAAATCAACGAAATATTTGAAGATAGAGAGTGAATAACATAGATGAGTAAAGATGGCGAAAGGCGTCGCACGGGCCCTACTATATAAATACATACATATAACCATGGAATTATACATGAATAAAAGGTTTGCATTCAAGGGCTCATTAAAAAACGAAACCTCTAGAGAAAGAACAAACAAATTTCTTTCTACACAGTTAAACAACGAATTACTAACGAGGGTAGGAGCATAGATTGTGGGCGGCTTTGGATTAATATACTCGTAACCAATTTCACTTGAGAAGAAGATTGGGCTATGAAGCTAGGAGGCTTTGTGTAAAAATCTTACTCACAGAAGCGCACAAGAAAGCTCTCAAGGCTAGGTAGAAACCCAAACAGAATCAGAATTAGGGAAGGTGAAAAGCATTCTCTACAAACGAAGATAGAGCCATTCGTTGCCAAATATCCCAATCTAGTCAGAGTATGCCAGAGAAAACTATAATCCAAAATCGTTAGTACGCTGAAGAAAAGCGTGAAGCTCTCGTCGGAGATGGGGTACGGCAAGCAAATAAAACTATAGAGCGAAATTTTACAAACTCTAGCAAAGGATCTCGACGGAATGTGTTAACGCACGGGGTAAGGTGAAGCTGACGAATCACTTCCAGCGTCCCGCGGCAGCCATTGTTACGGTCCGGAGATCGACGAACGTAGGGAGGTAAAAGAACGCCAAGCGAAATACCGACTCTAGTTGCTAACAATATCCTATAGATCCAAACCCAAAACCCTAATAGCAGGATAGCAAGTTTGTCCACCTACTTCGAGATCCGCCTTGGGTGAAGCCACGGATCGAGAAGTTGTGGTGATCCATGCCCCCTCTGTTCCAAAAATTAATATGACAAGCGGCGAAATAAATGAGATCGATCTGGCCATCTTGTGAGCGCTTTGAGACGAGGTGGGGCAATGCGATGTTACGTGGAACCAACTTTGCACGTGATCACAAAGGGAGTGAACCATATCACCCACACAACGGCGTTAAAACCTCATGACAGCTCAGCGTGGAGAAGAACGGACTGGACGTACGTCATTCAGTGTCATTGTACAAAAAATTCTAACTTGGTAATTACGTGGAGTTCACTTAAATACGCAAAATTCACATAAATAATGATAAGATGTAAATGAAAATGAAGGACGAATGCCAAACTCGCATAGTTGGTGGTCGAATTCGCGAAAGGTTATATTATTGAAAGGATACCTGAAAATATTTGTATGATTTGTATACGTCTATGGAATTAACATACAGAATTCTGTAGAACAGTAATTCCCCTCTGTATATAGTCGATTTAAAATCCAAAGGTTGTATTCATACGAAGATTTTAACATGAAAGTGGGGTGACAAGAAAATAAGGACATTGAGGTTATGTCGGATCATTATAATTAAAATAATTATAATTATTACAAATAAGTAAGTACTGCAATAGTAGATAAAGTGGGGATATGGGAATAAATTGAAAAGCAATGATTGTGTCAACATGCAACGTAATGACTGAGAATGCCTCATTAGCATTAATGAAACTTGTTATTAAACATAGCTTTTTTGTAAATCGATTAATGGGTATCTCAAATCCAATATTTATTTGTTTAGTGACAGCTTAATGCTCCTTTGTTCTTTTATTATTCATTGTATAATTAATTAATAAAAAAAAAAAAATTGTAGTTTTTTTTTTTATTTTCATGATACGTATTAGAGTGTGTACAATGGTGCGAAATGGAAGAAGGTGGCAAAATTTATGTTGATATGCATGATGAGGATAATGCACCAGATCCAAATGCGCCCATGATGGCTATGTTGCGAGAATTGCAACAAGAAGTTCATTTCGAGATAAAAAGCGAATATAATGATTGTCATTAGCCGGTGAGGAGCGGAAATAATGGGGGAATTAACCCGCGGAACAGCCGGGAAGGCGAAGGTTCGAGGAAAGAGGAAAAAGTAGTGGTCTGAATATGAAGATGCGGTAAGGCATCGTATAAACGAGAAAAAAGGAATTGCAAGAAATTCGAAAAAATCAGAAAACCTCCCTCATATGATGGGGAAAAGGGAAGATGCGAGAGCTTGGTTATTGAACATGATCAGTACTTTCGGGTCTGAATATGATGGCAATTTGAAGGCCAGATTATGTTGTTTATCGGCTACAAAGGCTACCTTGTGGTGGGAAGATATAAAGATAGTGCATGCCATTGATGAAGCAGGTCACACAGGAAGAGATTTTCGAGGTTAAGTTGAGGCTCGCTACCTAAATGAACATTACTATGATGATAAAGCAAAAGAATTTCATGAACTTAGTGAAGGACGGCTCACTTATTGATGAGTTTGTTACAAAGTTTACAAATACGTTGAGATATGTACCCTATATAAAGAAGGGAAGGCAAAAGTTCAAAGATTTCTAAATTGTTTGCTGCTTTGTATACAAAGAAAAATCGAGTTTGACAACCCAAAAATAATGGACGGCATTTTGTTAGAAAAGCCAAATTATGTTACCAACAGTTCAAAGGAAAAGTTGAACAAGTTAAAATATGGGTAAATAAAAATGAGTTCAAAGGAGGGAAACGAGAAACTGACCTATTTGAAAAATTTTAGCGAGAGACCATCGGCCAGGTTAATAAACCAAAGAAAGTCAAACTTCTCGGTCCCAAGTAGCTTCCAAACAAATAGATAGGTAAAAGGAAGGGACGGTCAAAATGAAGACTTTGAAATGTTGAAATTTCGCTTGGAAATCCCATCTTTTGGTGTTGTCCACATCGAAGCATTCATATGCTCATGAGAGATCGGGAAGCGACAACGCATTAAATGATATAGCCGAAATACTTTAACTATCGATACTGACCCTAGAAAATCGGCAAGCAAAACATCGAAGCAACCATGGTGGAAATGGAGGGTAAGATTTCGACCTGCTCTGTTCTTTGATGCAGTTGATCCGAGGTGCTTCTTTGAGTTACATTAGTCCCAATATTGTAGAAAAATGTAACTTAAAAGGCGAAAAAATTTCAGCAATTCATGGTATGCCAGTGGAGCCTTGGAGACTAGAGAAAGCTAACACATAAACTACCCGGAAACATTAATCAAATTAAATGAGTTTCCAGCAATGGAATTTGAACATTACGCCTTTAGGGTCATATTATCTTTGATAGGAATGGAGTGGCTAGAGAAAAGGAAGAAAGCCTTGATGAACTCTTTGCAGGATAAGACTTTGCATTGTGTAGATGAGGAAGGGAAACCTTTTTTATTCTCAAGAAACAAAAACCTATTTAAATTTGTAAGACAAATTTCAGCATTGAAATTAAAAAGAACGACTAGAAAAGGATACCAAGTTTATGTAGTGCATGTGGAAGAAACGAACGAAGAGGAAAACTAAAGAGGTGTTTTGGATGCGGTACCGGTAATAAGAGAATTCACGGAAGTTTTCCCAAAGGAAATCCCTCATCTTTGAGAGATTGATTTCTCCAATCGATGTTTGGTGCGGAAACAACTTGTCTCCCAATACGCCTTATCGAGATAGGTCCTCCTAAGCGATGGAGCGAAAATGCAATTGCAAGAACTATTGATAAAGGGTATATCGGAGCTGAGTGTATCTCAGCAGGCAAATTAACGTTTGTGAAAAATAAAGATGGAAATTTTAGGATGTGCATTGATTATCTGAGCTGAATATTTGACCATTAAAAATAGATACCCTTTGCCTAGAATTGACAGTCATTTGATCGAGTGAGAGGGGCTTAGGTATTTTCGAAAATTGACTTAATAGCTTGGTTATCACCTGACTTAGAATTAAAGAAAGAAGACATCAACAAAACGGCCTTTCGGAGCAGTATGGTCAATACGAATTTGTAGTCCTACTGTTTGACAATGCCATATACATTATGTGCTTAATGAGCTTGATGTGTTAAACAAGTACTTGGAGTAAACTTGTCCCTGTGTTCATAGATGATATCTTAGTTTATAAAAGTGAGAGGAGCATAAAGAACACTTGAGGATAGTATTGCAAACTCTAAAGGAAAATCAGCTATATGCCGGGTTTTAGTAAATTTTGGGTTTATAAAGATAGATCCAATACTTGGGTCATATTATTTAAGAACAAGGCCTTGCTGACATTACAGAAAAAGATAAAAAGGCTATAAAAAGAATGGCTGTACCCGGTGATGTTTAAACGGTGGGGTGAATTCATGGGGATTACGAAACTATTATCAGCAGTTTGTAAGAAATATTTTCTACCATAGCACATCCCATCACATCATTACAAAGGAAAGGTGTCAAGTTTGAATGGGCTGAAAAATAATGAAACAATTTTGACCAATTAAAAGCAGAAACTTGCTACGGCACCTGCGAGATACAGATCTGATAAAGAAATTTGTGTATCATCTGAATACTATAGAAAATTGGGAGGAGTTCTTTACGGGGAAAAAATTCAGTTAATACTGTAAATCTAGAGGCGGGGGTACGTAATTTGAGTTATAGTGCCTATGTTAGAATTAACGCATTGTTATCCATGCTTTAAAAATGTGGCAGCACTATCTTCTTGGAAAAAATTTACATTGATGGTGATCTATTAGTGTAATTCTTCCTTTTCCCAAAGGCGGTGGAAATACGGGTAAGCTAGATGGGCATTTAAATCACTTTTAGGTGAATTTGATGGATATAAAACATATTAGAGGAAAGAAAATAAAGTTGATGATGCATTGAGCAGAAATGCTTGTCGAAATATCAATAGTATTGGAAGTAGTTCTCATATTGATGAGAAGATTTGGTGAATAGGAAATGAAAACCAAGACCCAAATTATGAAACGCCACGGTAAAATTACGAGAAAAAAGGAGAAAACATTTCACTCAAAACAGAGGCTGATATTGTATAAACGATTGTATATTCCCAATGTAAGGAGTCCTTAAAAAGGAAATTTTGGATAATTGCCATGACGACCACCTGCGAGGACATCCGAGGATATCGAAAATGTGCGTACTGAAAAAAGAAGTTATTTTGGCTAAAGATGAGGAGAATATGATAGAATACTTAAGTAGATGCATGGGATATCAACTAGTCAAAGTTGAACATCGGCATCTCTTGTACACAAACCCTTTCTGGTCGGAATGGAAATGGGACACGATTTCCATGGATTTCATGCGGAGGTGCAAAACCAAATACAGCATATTCTATGGCCAATGTGGAGCCTCTAACCAAAACATCACTTTATACTGATGAAATCTACCTTTAGGGCAGCTCAAATAGCGAATAATGTTCATTTTGAAGGAAATTAGTAAGGCTCCATAGAGGTTTGAGTCATTATTTACGTCGAAAATGCTAAGTTCTGACAGCCTTTTGAAAGGCTGCTAAGTATATTGCTAACTCAGGCCCCAGTGCGCTACCACCCTGGGGCAGGTAATAAACGGAAGGGCATTCAGATTTTGGAGGACATGCTGAGAATGTATGTGATGGATAGACCCTCAAGTGGAAGATTCTGCATTTGTGGAAATTTTCCTATAATGTAACTGCAATCACCATCAAAATGATTCCATTTGAGCCTTTTAGAAAATGTCATCTCCTTTGGCCCAGGTAAACAAAATAAACTAATGTGGGAACCTTTAGATGCTTTACGAAGATGGAAAAGTATCAAACGAATGCAAAAACATACGAGACAACACAAGATAAACGAAGAATATCTGATAAAGAAAGTCTGCCAGAAATTTAAAATGAAGATATATATTTTGCGTATTAAACCCAAAGAGCATATGCGGGAAGTTAATGCAAAGCTTGGCCCTGATCTGTAGTCCTTTTGAAGTATTAGAAGAGGTAAGGACCGATGGCACCTAGTAGCTACCACCCATCTTAAGTTGATGATGTATTTCATGTTTCATTGTGAAAGATATGTGCATGATACTTCTCACATGGTGGAGATATTTAGCAAAGTGGAACTAGAAGAGGGGACTACTGCAGGCCGCTTCAAATGTGGAAGCAGAAGAAATTAGATTGAAAGAAACAGTAGCAAATAAAATGAAACACTTTCTGCCTAAAGAAACTTCACAGGAAGAAGCTGAAATTGTGAAAAAATATCCATTTTATTTGCTCATTCTAATGAATGAATATCTGCAGAGATGAGTAAACATATTTTAAGAGGGGAATATGTAACACCCCCAATTCATGTGTTTGGGTTCAAAGATAGATATTTGAACTTTAATCTAAGTGAACCAAAGAATAAATATTTGTGAATCCCAATTAAATATTTAGTGAAAATGAATAAAATAATGTAGTGCGAGATTGACAAAATGAGATTTATGAGATCACTTGCTAAATCCATGGTGATGAGGCAAATGTTACCACAGTACTAAAAATACTTGAAAGAATAATTTAAATTTGATATTTGAGAGAAAAGTAAGATTTTACATTGAGGAGTAGTTGGGAAGAGAGTAAAAAAAACTGGAAAAAACTGAGGAAAAGCATAAAACATCTTTAAAGAATCCCTAAATTGGAATCCTAGGCAAACGGGAAAAAGCATCTGAAGATGCAGACGCGGGAATTAAACATGCTTTGAGACAATATGGCTTAAATGAAACATGTATGCAGTTAGAGGTTGATCTATTTCAGGAAGATCTCCAGCTGGGGGTGATTTACGGGAGACAAAAAGGACTCACAGGTTGGGAGGTTGGTCAATTGCATGGTCGTATATACCTAAATTTATTGATGTTATTTCATATAGTATGAATTGGCTACATATAAAAAATTTGTTGTATATTAGAAGATCTATTCTACATTTAACGAATTGATCATAAGGAATTTACCTGCAAATTATGTATAGTTGTAGAATTTAGAGCGGTGAAGTAGAATCCCACGAGTCTCTAAACCGAGTGATTGGTTTAAATACGAGGATACTTATTTTTTCAAAAAGGACAAATTTGTGAATTTGTTTTTAATGCTACTCTTGTTTCCTAGCATGATTCTAATATATTCATACATGAGAGAGAATTCCCGAATTTGTATTATATTGGAAAATAGGCGGAAATGAATTGTAACTTACCTTTTGTGCATGAGAGAACGAGAAGGAGAACTCTATAAAGCTGACCTCGGGGCGAGCATACCATTCACATGTAACCAGGAATTTAATGGTCGAAAGTTGTATGTAAGCAACACATGCCTAGCGAGAGGAAAGCAACGATGGTTACAAAATCGATCATAGATGGTTAACTTATGAAACCATTTTAATATCATAGCATAGAAAGCAAATACAAAAAGAAAAGTTGAGCAAATATCCAACATGCATGTTCACCACGATCTGGCATATTGAATTATATGTATCTATATAGTCTATCATGATAACACAAATCAAGAGGGTAAATTTGTAGATTATAAATCCCAATGTCCTCTAAACATAAACACGAAATACGAGATGCATTCATCCACAGACAATTTGGATACATATTACATTGCAAAGACATAACAAATTAATTCCTCAAACATATGCATAGAACTAAGGTTTCATTACCGTATAAATGACTGTATCCACTACGGTTATCTAAATTTCCCAAAACAAAAAACAAGGCGTTTAGACTTTAGGGTCGGTTTAATATTTGGAGGAAGAAATTGAGAAAGTCATGACTTCTGATAACCTTATTGATTTTGTTGGATAATTTTACCATCACGAAGCTGCTGTTCTCCTGGAGATAGGATACTTTATATTACGGCACATTATTCATTCTAATATCACCACCGGTATGAATATAGTTAAAAAAATTGTATGTCACGAGAGCCTGGAGCAATACACTACACGGGAATGATGAGTATGTGTATATGTAATATATTTAAAAAATTTAATTGTCCAAAAGTTAAGTATAAATTTCAGCCAAGTCAAAATGAGCAAGAAGTGTTAGACGCTATATAATAACAATAATCAAAAGTGGGTCTTATGAAAACCACAAGATGACTAATGTATATGGATATATAGTACCAATTCGAGACAACCTTATAGGTCCCATGAACGAGCTCATAAATATTCGAGTGGGGATTTACTTATAGTGTTAAATCATTGCAATTGTATCATTACAATATTTAAATGTCAATCGACATATAACCGATGAGAAGAGCCGAATTCCTTCGACGGAGTTGGGTTGTCTTAGAGCTGCCAAGAGCACGAGTAAACGATTTAATGTTAAGGGAGTCAAGCATCTGCGAGTGCGAGAGCACAGCTTACTGTAGAATGACAAAAATCAACGAAACGGCGAGAAGATAGAGAGTACGAATAACATGAATCAGAAGTCAAAACGATAGCGAGAAGAGCGTCGTACAGCGGGAAGCCCTACTCCCTTATAAATCTGTTGCATATAACCATGAGATTATCATGAATAAAGGGTTTCATTCAAAAATCGACTAAAAACGAGAAACCTCACGGAGAACGAACAAATAGAAATTTCTTTCTACGCTTTGGTCAAACATAAGATTACTAACGGAGACACGAGGGCTTTAGAATCCTTGTAAACGCTGGATTAATATCATGGATGTTTTAGGGAGCGAATTTTAGCCCAAAGGAGAAATTTAAGGGGTTTTAATTTTAGAGGGCGAATTTTTTATATAAAACTTATTTTGTATAGTTTATATAAATAACCCCAAGAGTATTTTTAAAAATAAATAATTATTATGGTTTAGCCAAGAAAAATAAGGGCGGATAAACCTGACATGTTGCATTCGCCTTCGATTCACCGGTCTGTGATTTTATCGGGTTGTATTCGCCCCCGATTTACTAACTTGGAGGGTTTTGGATCTGCATTCGCCCTTTGATGATACTGGGGTTGCGTACGCCTGCGGCCTGCCGCCTCAGATTTACGATTTACGTAACTGTAGGAGACCGGGCAGCGGTGTTGGAGAGGGTTCAACAAGGGTCTGTTGCATTCGTTGGTGGAGATTCCTCTACATCGTTGGAAGGAGAGGGGACTTGGTCTTTGGGATGGTGGTATTCACTTACGAGACAGAAGGTGTTGGCGGCTGGAGGTATCATAATTGGACTGATCCTTACTTTCCAGCTTTCTCTTGGAAGATTTACTGGTCAGCTGACTACCTACAGCTTGCAAGTTACCACTTTGCTCATCTACCTTACATTCTCCTGCAAGTTCTGAAATCCTGGTTTCACCTACATTTTTATTGGCACGAGTAGATCTTCTCGTTGATTCCGAATTAATATTCACCAGATTTTTAGCAGAAAGGGTACCTTCAGCTTGCAAGTTACCACATTGCTCATATGCCTTGCATTCTCCTGAAAGTTTGAAACCCTAGTTTCACTTCCATTTTTCTTGGCACGAGTAGATCCTGTAGCTGATTTCTCCTGTAGCTGAAAATTCCTAGGTAGATTCCAGAGCATGCATGGTACATACAACCAGTTTTCTCAGTACACATTGGAGGCATATTACCCTTTGGTGTAGTTTTCATTGAAGTATTCTTCATCTTAACATCTATTTGGATGCATCTATTTTATTACATTTTTGGGTTTCTGGTCATTGTCTTATTTATCCTTATTGTTACTTGTGCAGAGATCACTATTGTCCTCTGCTACTTTCATTTGTGTAGTGAGGAGTCAGGACTACCACTGGTGGTGGAGAGCTTATCTAACTTCAGGCTCATCTGCACTTTACCTATTCCTGTATCATTGTATGCTACATTCCACTTCTTCACCAAGATGGATATTACGAACCTTGTCTTTGGCATTCTGTACTTCGGCTACATGACAATTATCTCATATGCTTTCTTTGTATTGATGGGTATAGTTGATTTATACACATGCTTCTGGTTTGTACATACCATTTATGATTTTGTGAAGATTGACTGAAGTTACATGTTGTAGCCAAATTTTCCTCAAGGTTCAAATTTGCATCCTCAAGGTTCAAATTTGCATTTGAGCAGAATCAGGTGGTAGAATGCTAGATGTGTGTTCTTTGAACTAGTGTTCAGGAAAATAGAGTAGGAATTTTGTTGGGCTAGCAAGAGGAGATATCTGAGTGGATATCATGAATATCACGTATTAGCTGGGTATCATGAGTTCATCATGTCAGATATGCATATCGAGGTATTTGCAAACCTATAAAGATGAACAACCAATGAAATTTGAAAAACTATGAGATTGATAAATTGAAGGCATGGAGCTATTTTGATGGAGTTTGTCAAGGTATTCCTGGAAAATATGGAGGAGGAGGCAATATAATTATTGGAGACAACCATGTTGTTGCTTTAAAGGCAGTAGTCGAGGTTGATACTAATAACAGAGTAGAGATATTTGCACTTTGTTGATGCTAATAATTGTTATTGAAAGAGGTATAAACTTTCTTCGGATAAAGGATGATTCCAAGTGAATTGTAGAATGGAAAAATGGTAATTACAGGGTTGCTTCTAGGGCTATGAGTAGATGTATTCAGGAGCTCAAAATGAAGGGCATAAGATTTGATGTGTCCAGAGAGCCTCAGACTACTAAGAAGATGAAAAGCTCCAGTGTGGAAGACCAAATTCATCCCTCTTAGATGGTGCTTGCAGTTCTTCCTTCCATTTACACTGGCAATCACCTCAAGCTTCATACTCTACTCATGCAAGTCCATTTCCTATTGCTAGCTAGGCATTACAATGCTCCAATAAGTACTTTCATGGCCTGCTCTGTTTCCAACACATCACTGGGCATCTGTTTGTGCTATTCTCAATATCAGATTCAGAACACACCACAGATCCGAGTTCATGAAACAACATGAATTTACGATAACTGGGGTAGTTTCTAGGTTGCTAGGCACTTGTGATGATTTCAAAGGCTAAGAAAAAAAAGATGCAACTAGAGGATTATTCACTAGCAAATCTACTAATGAATCTTGCATATGGAGTAGTTGTTGTTTGTTTACAATGGATGTAACCACTTCCATTGCATTGACTTAGTCCTATATCCCTACTTAAAATAATGCCAACACCCCCTTTCCTCTGTGGTCATAAATACAACAAACAAATTGCAGTTAATATATATTTACTTTTCCAATCTTTGCAAGTGTTCAACAACAAAGTTATCTGTAACTAGTTCACTGGGAAGCTCTGTAATATAATAGCTCTAAATAGGTCTGCACTAGGCAATTGTTGATGCATATTAGTGCCAACCTGTACCAGAATATTCTAATATGATACTCAGTCCACAGATCTGAAAGGACATGTGACAATCTGTAAGAACGAGCTGTGTGCTAACACTGCATTCCGTCTAAGATCAAACCTTCAATAACACTTGATTTTGTCATCATCGTGACGTAATAAATGTTGGTACATATCAAGGACCCTCCTTCCTACTGAATATGATAGCATGATTATGAGAGAAAGCTTGGATTTCCCTTTGAACCAATAAGATAGGCTACAAAAGATGAGTGGCATTGTCTTGCCAAGGCCATTTTAACCGTAAAAAGAAAAATGTTGTAGTTAATACCTTTTTTCCTAGGAAAACATCACATTGGATCCTGCAGGAGCTTCTCATGTGTGATGACATATCAATAAAACTGTAATCCTGAGGTCATGCATATTTATCATCAAAGGCTTCCTTCCATAGGACTCCCCTTGTATTCCAGATTCTAGAATATATATGCCAATCCATGTGCAAACTGTTAGATAGGATATGGCTTTAACTTGGGGCAAGTGCTCCATAAAGGAGTTTTTGAGAACCCTCAAATATGAACATATCAACATAGATTTGTTAAGGCAAAATCAATGATCCAATGAATCCACTTGATCATCTCAAGATTGCAGTGTCCCTTTCCCGTGTTTAGTCATCATGAAAAAAAGTGACATGTTAAAATAAGAGTACTTACAAGCCACAAGTGTTGTTTCTGGTGGATTAGTGTCCTCATTCCCTTCCTTTGATACCATGGGATCATGAATTCTCAACATTCTAGGCAAAAATCGACCTATAAGTCCTTGATCACAGCAAAAATAGCATATTATGGGAGAGAAACCTTCCTTATCACTGATAACTTCATTAAATCCACCCTCTAAAGCTCTCTTTGGTTCATGAAAAATCCACATTCAGACTCTCTTTGGTTCATGAAAAATATATTTTCATTCTAGCAGAGGAAAGGTTGTCTCCAGGGCCAAGAACACTCCTGTTTGTATCATGGTTTGGGCTCGAAGAATGATGCTCTTTCTGATAAGGAAAACCTTATCATGACGTCCCTGGTGTTGATTTTGAATCAAACCTTTATTCAAACTTACAGAATCTGATTCACAGAGCAACCCTTCAGAAGGTTGATTTGAGGATCCTTTTACTGGTCTTGAAATCTCGTTTCTAACACACTTAACCTCAGCCCTCTACACAAACTCCTTTCCTGGGTCCTCATTAGATGGTATGCATGAAGACTTTAAGTTAAAATCCTCCAAATGTACGGCTATAAAAGTGTAATTATTTTGCTCAATTTCTGAGTCCAAAACAACAATACTTTCATCAATATCATGAGCATGGTTTGGTGTCATGAGGTCTGCATTTTACAATAGGAAATGATGTCTTTCAGCCCCATTCATGAGCACCATTCCTTTCATATGCCTTTGATGAAGATTAGGTTCCTTTGAGATTGAGTCTTAATTTCTTCTTAGGTTGTTGAGAGAGGAATCTGAGAGGAAGTATCAACTACTACAACCTATTCAATTTCACCAAAATTAATTTTTTTCTAACTTCTACCCATTATGTGGTTGTTTATATCCTACAGCCAAGCTAAGAACCCATGAATTATGGTAATGTGAAAACAACTTCTAGGTGGATGGGAGAAGATAATGGGGAGTTGGCATTTGAAGGTTTAGACTTTCAAGACTAGGCATGAATACTTAGATGTAGATGCAACAAATATTTGAATCTTGTGTAACAGGAATCAGCCTAGATGTGTAAAATGTAATGGTTGAAGCAGAATTTAAAGAAATAAGTGTTAACCCTTCAAACCAACCTTCGAAATTTCAACCACTAAAACCTGTTTAGTTTCAACAACTTTAATTTGTGCTATAAGCCTATAACGACTATTAGAAGTCAAAATTTTCAGCACCAAGGGAATCCACAGCATATTCTTCAATGTTAAGCACAGAACTTGCTGCAACAACAACCACAACAACATATCTTACACCATGTTCAAAATAAGTAATGGAAACAATCACAGAATAATCTTCTCCCATATAATCTCTCGGCTACCAGAGAAAAAGAAGAAAATAAAAGCATTATCTTTAGTTCTTGCTTCCTACATTATGCAAAATTGTATTGAAATGTGAAGGTTGCAATGCTCTCAACATATGTAAAGGCCATAAACAAGTGTTGGAACACCTTTTGCAATTACTAGAAGGTGTTTTCCAAGTAATTGTTGATACAATTTAACTGACATGTATCATAAAAAAAATTGTTGAAGAGTGATGAGATGAAAATTCAAGTGACAGCAATTAATTTCTTCTAGTTTTGCTAGCATTGGAAACTTGGCCAACCAATTACTACTGCATTTCCATTGATTTAGACAAACTCGTTTCTCTTGCACTAATTGGAGCCTTTGTCAACAAAGTGGAAATTTTAACAATGAAAGTAATCAATTCATAGTGGTTCTTGGTCCAAGTGATAAGGATATGCTGCCTTAATAGTGTCCTACCACAACAATAAAAATATGGACAGATTATCATACCTATCTAAATAACTGGTTTCCTAGCTTATCCATCAATCATTACAACCGCACTAGGGAACAACAATTCAAGGAGAGGGAACTATTAAGTACAAAAAAATAACTATATTCCAACAAGCATATACTAAGTCACTAACTACCATTTAATAATTCCTACATCTTTTCACAAGAACAAAATGTTAATAACATTATCTAAAGTGTTTCCCTGGAAAATGGTTGATTCAAGGTTCAATACCTTAAGTGTTTCCCCAAAAAATAGTTGCCTCGGGGTTTAATTTTGATAAGTTGGGTTTCTTGAAAAATATGTAAATAAGGAAGACGGTCAACAATAATGAAAAGTCAGTGAATTCCCACAATGTCCAATTAGGATGAAATTATCCAACTTGTTCTTTGAAGAAGATTAATACAAATCAAAGTAGATCCCCTAGATCCAATAATGGACAACAAAGTTGATTGATGATAAAATCTAGAGGTGAAACTCTAAAAGATTTTTTAGTTTTCCCAGTTTGGGTTACTAGGATAAGAGTGGAAAGTCTCAACTACTACAACCTACTCAATTTCACCAAAATTAATTTGGGATACCCATTATGTGGTTGTTTATATTTTACAGCCAAGGTAAGAAACCATGAATTATAGCAATGTGAATACAACTTCTAGGTGGATGGGAGTGTTAGCCCAGGTATGTCAGTGATCAAATGACTCTTTCAGTTGTTTCCCTTTAAGTCATAGGTCATAAATTTTACTTTTTCGAACCAGTTCTCAAAAATAATTTTGGTCACTGAAGAAGGCTAAACCATGTATGCTGCTGCTTCATTTCATTTATCATCACCATTGTCGAGGTCATCGCCATCATCAACTTCAAGGTCACCATCTCCATCATCATCATTCAAAAGGTCTAGGGTTATGTCATTTCATTTCATTTAGGTCAAGTCTAGGTTCAGCACTGCCTTTGGAAAAATCTTCAAATTTTCACTGAACATAAGGCAGTAATCCTCCATTTCATCCATGAAACCCTAATGAAGGAGAAATCAAGTTTATGTAATTAAAATAAAGCCATCTTTCTTGTTTCATATGGCTCAAATTTCAAGAAAAATTTTCAAACATCTCATCTCTGTCTCACTATTTGAGGAAAATTGAAGAACTCTGTCTCACTGTCTCTTTTAAAGGATCCACTGTCAGAGCTCCAAGGGAGGTCATTTTGACCTACTGTCCTATTCAAATGCAAAAGAGTGTCATTTCAAGCTTCAAAGACATCTTTTCTGGTTTGAAGAATCAATATCAAATGCAAAATTCCAAAGGTGAAAGATTTCAAAGTTTTTAATAACAGTCTTGTTGTCTCATGAAAACGAGAAAATTTGTCTCAAGAGTCAATGTCTCATTTTAAATGCCTAAGAAGGTCATCTCAAGTGTCGGGGAGTGCAAAAGAGGTTAACTCTATCCTCTCATCTTACTCAAAGAGCCAAAGAGTCACCTTTCATGTCAAAGGGTTCAAAGAGTGTTATTTTGTCTTCTTACCTCATTTGAAAGAGAAACATGTCACTTTCCAAGTTGCACAAAGGGTCAAAAAGGTTATTTGCAAATGTCAAAGGGTAAGGAGTATTTCACAAATTTGAAACGGAGAAGTTTATTTCGTGTCTCATTTAAAACATGCCAAATAAAAGGTCACTTCAAGAGTCAAAGAGTGAAAAGAGGTTCATTCTATCTTTATCTCTCATTTGAAGGTGCAAAAGTCCATTTTCAAGTGCAAAGGTTCAAAGGTCATTTACAAGTGTCAAAAGGGAAAAGGTAAGGGTTCTCAAAGCTTATAAATGGAAAGGAAACTTCATTCTTCTTTTATTCTTTCCCTTTCATTTGTGTGAGAGCCACTTTGATTACTCCTCTATACTCTCAAGATTCTCTCACAACCCTCAAGAAAACCACGTTATTACATTTCTGTGGTGAAGAAAAATCCTTTTGTTACGTTTCTATGTGAGAGGGAAGTAGCATTGTTATGCTTTTGTGGAGGTAAAACTCCTTTTGTTACGCTCTTGGGTAGTGTAGAAAATCCTTTGTGTTACGCTTCTATCAGTGTTGGAGAAACCCTTTGTTACGTTTCTGAGAGTGAAGAAATCAAGTGTTACGTTTTTGTGTGTGTGAGGGAAGTAGCACTGTTACGCTTCTTGGTAATGTAATAAATCTTTATTACGCTCCTTTGTGGTGAGAAAACGTTGTTACGCTTTTGTATGTTGGAGAGGGGTAGTGTTACACTCCTGTAGGTAGCCTCCGATGTTGATTGAAACCTGAAACCCTACAAACTTCAAAGGAAGCCGACCTCCATTCATTGTTCTAGCTACTTCGCAAGGTAAGCAACCACCCTTTGTTTTTTTTTATAATATTTTCATGGTTTGTATACATCAGTTGTGTCTTCTCCATATCCTCATTATCCACATATTCATTTTTTATTTTTTATTTTTTGAAAAACCCTAATCCACCATTGAAATAAACCCTAACCTATCACAAAAACCCTAAACCTACATCCCTCATGCCCCATCTATACATATGCCTATCACCTACACTACCATCCATAACATATTTTAACCATCAAAACCCTAATTCTAAGCTATTTTACACACTAAAAACATTGAAAACATAGGTTGACTGTGTTTTAGGGTTTTGACTACCCTACACCCCTCCATTTGCTTTCATTCCACTTTTAATGTGGAGCTAAAATGACACCCTATTCACTGAAATTTTCTTAGAATTGTTTATTAGCTCCATAGCTCTCATTTCACCTTCTATACCTAAAACAATTTTACACTAGTTATTCTCAGAGACTAAATTGGGAATTTCCTGTGTTTTAAGCTTTTTACCACCTTACACTTACCCATTTCTCCTCATTCCACTTTCATTGTGAATTCAATACACTACCCTATCCACTGAATTTTTATCATAATATTTACTCAACCCTATCACCCCTATTTCATCTCACTAACTTACCCTACTATCATAGGGACAGTTTGGCTTCAAAATCAGTTTCTGAAGTAATGGAGATGAATTTTACAAAAGTGAAAGAGGTTTTTGTCAATCATAGGCCAAAGAACAAAACCATCCTTCAGTTTATGCATAGCTGTTATGGTTTGAGAGAAATTCCAACAATACACTTGCTCCAGGTCATTTTCTGCAATTCTAGACAAGTTATCTTCAAATCAACTTTTCAGGGGTTTGGAACAAGGGTTTGCAGTGCTTGAAGACTCCATTTTGTAGCAGGCATCCTAATATTTCCAACGATACCACTTTCAGCCCCAACCTCCTCCGAGAAGACCTCCAAAATCCCTCTCAAATGGATTTGTTATGCTTCTAGAACACTCTGTTAAACTTTTGGAGTAACCTTGGGAGAATGGATTTTTAAAGGCCTTCCCGTGGTCCATTTTGCAAAATTCAAGACGTTTTGGAAACTAGATATACAGGGCTAGTTGAATGTTCTTTCAGAAGTGGATTTGGACTCCTAAAAGTGCCTCCAAAGTTCTTTTACGCTTCTACAATTTTTTTTTTTTAATCTTCAGTCAGAATTATCACGGATCAGCATTGGATTCCCTCAGGACACTTGTCAAGCTAAGAAATGGTCAGAAATTCAAGGCTATGAGTTGTCATTAGATTTATTGGGTTGTTTTTGGCTTCTTATCATGAAATAATTTGTAATCAATGTAAGGGACAAACACTCCTATTTTATAGTTAAAATTCGGGGAATGGTTTCAAACCTCCCTAGAAACTAGGAACTGACTCATATTTTGCATTTATGATGAATGGGATTTCGACCTGATGAGGTGTCATGGTATATATTTTCTATAAGTAGACTCTCTTTTGTCTTTAGTGGGGTTGGATAGTTGTTATTTGCAGTGGAGCTATTGTACAGCTTTTGCTAATGAAATCAAGGACAGTGTTGAGACTCCTGTGGTATGCCTTTGAGCATTTGTTTTTCTCTGAAACTCATGATGTTGAATGTTATGTTACTCATCTTTCACATATATGCTTCTTTTGCTAAGTCTTATCAATTTTTTGACAGAAAGCATGCTTTCCATGCTCTGTTTTTCATAAGATTTTCATGAAATTGTCTTGCTCTTCTAATGAATGAACTCATTTTGATGCTCATTCTGATTCCCTCTCATTTCACTCTATACATAATGACAAATTAATCATGCTTCTTAGGTTACCTACCTGGCCTCACCCTCACCTTTGCAACTAAAACTTTGAAATCAGATCAAAACCCTAGACCTAGTCTCCTAATTGTCATTCCTATCTAGCAAAACTCCAAACAAACAAAAACCTTAATCTATTGACCATCATAACTAGCCTAAAAAATTATATCCACTCATCCCTTTGACTGCAAAGTGACATAGAGAGAGCCCTCTCTGGTGCGGGTAGGGCTAGCTACCTGACCTAAAGTTTGGTTTGTGGTTACTTTTCTCCAATCCTACTGTCAGCCTTGGGAAGTTGGGGAGAGTGATAATATTCTTGGCACCGTTCCGGGGGAGCGATTGCTAAACATTCCTTGGGATTATTTCTTTAATACTTTGAAAGTTAGACTTGTAGGTGACAAGCTATAGCTTTCAAAATAGGTTGAATTCTAAATTCTAAGCCAAAGTATAAAATTCCTATCTTACGCTGACTCCTAAAAGACATACAAGGTCAAATCCAGACCCAAATCCCCCACAAATTGTGTATGATCTTGAGAGTCTTTTTAGAAAACATAAAACCAAGTTTCGGAAGGTTGGAAGAGTTGTTCCTCCACTTCTCAAATCAAATTCTCTGCCTACGAGATTTATTCCAAAAGATTTGGTATATAGTCCAAACTATGAAAAATATTTGTTTAGAACCAAGTCTGAAACTTTTCTTTCAGAAGCCACCTTTGATCCTTTCGATTTCGAGTCCTTTGCACCATTCTCAGAATCTTTTGAGTCTGAAATCGATAGTGAAGTCTAGTCTAATTTTCATAAACTCAAGGGTTTGGTAGACAAATTTCACGAAACTTTAGAGAAGGCCTATTTTCAGTATCAGCAGCAGGCTTTTGCTCCATCTGTCATCTCACCTTCTTACACAGCTACATCATCAATCCCCCCTTTCATCCTGTCATTACCTCTACAAGTTTTCACTCCATCAGCACCTCCACCACCTCCTCCACTAGTCATGGCCAGATTTTCTCCGCTAATCCTACCGCCTTAGCTCACTCCACTACCTCAGAATTATGGTCAGAGGCTTCCTCTTTTCCATGGAACATCAGAGGTTATAGCCTATCAGCATGTTGCCAAAGTGATTGACTTCATAGATCTTGAAGAGATTGACAATGACGATGCCGAGATGCGCATCATTGCACAAAGTTTCTCCAGAGAGGTAAAGAAATGGTTTCGCTCACTCACAACTGGTTCAATAGGTACCTCACAACAGCTGATTGATTTGTTTATGGAGAAATGGGAAGAGAAGAAAAATCCATTACATATTTTAGCTGAGTATAATGCCTTGAAAAGGAATCCCAACGAGTCTATCCAAGACTTTACAGCTAGATTCAACAAATATATGATTCGATTCCAGAGAATATTAAGCCTCCTCCAGGCCTTTCTTTACTTCATTATCCTGATGGTTTCGATCTTGACATGGCCTATCAGTTGAGGGAAAGAAACCCATCAACTCTTGAAGAAATGCAGAGAAACGCAGTGAGCGTGGAAGCCAATTTCATCATCAAGAAGTCTAAAATCAAGGCAGAAAAAAGAGTCACTATCAAAGAAGAAACATCCACTTCATATGAAGGAAAATTAGATACTTTCATCAAGACCATGGAGAAGATGATGGATAAAATTTCCATTGCTTGTCGACAAGCTGAACCCTCCATTAGAAATCCCAATTTCAGGGGTCAAAATCAGCAGCCCCAATACAGGAACAAGCAAAAGGAATGAAGGGGTTAGGATCCGCAAAGTCCGCAACAAATTTGCACTCCATTTCAGCAGAGTTATACTAAAGGCCCTGATGAAGATGATGAAGAAGAAATTTCTGGCGAGAACCATTTATTTGAGGAAAATCAACAGCCTATTTTCCTCATTGAAGAGGATCAATTTTCTGCAGAAATTTGTGCACCGAATGATCAACAATTTTTATTGTCAAATGATGACATATTATCAGTACGCATAGAAGATTATCAGAGAGGATATCAGAATGCTCTTTCTCAAGTGCAAAGACAGTATGGCTTGAGGAATAAGAATGTTCCTATAACCTCTAATCAGAAAAAATAGAACGCTCAAGTAGATGCTTATCCCAAAGAAGCTGCTGCCCCGAATTAAAGTAAAGACCAGGGACCTGTTGTTCCTAATCATGTTAAAGGCAACGAAGCTTCTTCCAGCAGTCAAAGGAAATATAAAGAAGTCCAAGGAGGAAAGAAGAAAGAGTCTTCACATAAAGATCAGCCCAAGAAAAAAGATGCATCATTGAAAGATGTAGAAAAACATTCTGCTCTTTTTTCTCTTGAAAATGAAATTGCCAAGTTGAAAGTCTCCATTCCTCTAACTGAAATAGTTAAGAATGATCAGTACAAAGTTTAAGGTGCTAAGTTCCTTCTAGTTGATCAAATGTCAGACATGGTTAATGTGAGTGATGATCACCCTGAGCTTCTTTTTCGTCTTGTTGTTGATGGCGATTTAGAAGATAGTGAAGTCCCTCTATTTTATCTAAGCCTCAAAATCCATGACTTTATCCTCCATAATGCCATGCTTGATTCCGGAGCCTCTCACAACCTCATGCCCGTGGCCATTATGGATAGATTAGGACTGGACATTACAATACCTTATCATGATCTTTACTCATTTGATTCAAGGAGGGTGAAATGTCTTGGCCTCATCAAGGACCTAGTGGTGTCATTAGAGCAAATCCTAGCCAAGAATGTCCTCATGGATGTTGTGGATGATATCCTGCCCAGATATGGAATGCTACCTTCTCGGTCATGGGGATAGAAGCTTAGAGATACCTTACAACTTGATTTTTCTTATGCTACCATTATCATCTTTGGACAACTTAGGAAACTATACCGGGAAAGTAAGATGAAGTACATGATCAACAGTTGAGAAAAGCCAAATAACCATCCTATACATGTTGTTTATAAAAATTTAGAGTCATTTATCTTGTACAATGATGAATGTTCAACGTCTTCCAAAGTTTTGATTGAAGAAATTGTAGAAAATTCTGAATTTTCAAATTCTGTTTTAGTATTGGCAAATGTAGAAATTTGTAAAAAGGTGCCAAATGATGTGGAACCAAGTGTATCACCTCAATAAAGTGATGGAACAATGGAAGAATCAGAAGTTTTTGGTACAACAGAGGTCTCTCAAACAACAAGCAAAGTTCAACCATCATCCCCTTTCTTCTTTACATTAGTGATATTGTTCTTACGGACATGACTCCACCTCATTTTGAGAAGCGAGGATTATTAAGGATTTTTGTTCTAGCATAGCTATGTGAGTAAACGCTAATAAAAAAGGTTGTAATAATCAATCGAGTAGTCTTTAGTGCGACTTTTTGAAGGCTTTTACGGTGACTTTTTACGGTGTAATTTCTCTAAATTCTGGCAGGAATTTATTGAAAAGAGAAGTTTGATTGCTAACTTTGCACAATCAAAGTGCCTTACAGGTTTTTGAGGGCGCTGAATCCATATATAGAGTCAAAAAACCAGTTTGAATAACAAAAACCAAGATTTTACCTCAAAATTTTTCACCGGATTTCGGCACCTGAAACTTCAGAAAGTCGCACTAAAGACAGCTCCATAATCAATTACAAAAATGTAATTTATGTTAATTGTGAGCGATAACTTTTCAATTGTAGTCTTTGCTTGTCTCCTCCCCATTCTCAATTCTTTTTCTCAGTGTTTACGTGATTATAAACATCATTGGAGAACATGTGCCCCTCAAGAGTCAACGCCTTCAATTATTGCAATACTTTATTGGTGCACCAAAAATTCTCTTTTGGATTCTGAAGTCTCTGATAAGTCCATCTGCCCTCAAACTTCATTGTCTTCAAGTATTGCAATAATTTACTGGTATGTCAAAATTCTCGCGTTTGGATTCTGAGGTTTGTGATAACTGCATCTCTCCCACCATTTTTCTCTGTTTCCATATTCATTTCTATTGCATGGATCAAAGTTGGTAGCACAAGGTAGGAAAGTGATTGTGCTAACCTCATTTTAAATATATCAAATTTTTTTTAAAATAAAAAGGAGACATTCAATAATAATAAGATTAAGATAAAGTGAACCTTGTTGCCATGGTTATCATAATTTTATGTTGAAGAAATCATATCTTGATAACTTTAAACTTTACTAAATCATATTCGAAAGTATCATATTATTATGAAAAGTTTCAACATTATTTTTTTAATTAATAAAGTGTATTTTAATTTATTTTATTAATCTACATATATATAAAATCTATTTTTAAATATAAAATAGTCTTATTTATGGAAATAACATCATATTAATATAAATTAATCATTCTATATTTTCTGTTTTTTTAAGAAATTTTAGAAATATTTAAAAGGAATTTTATATATGTTAATATTAAAATAATGTGGGAAAGGATTAGTAGCTAAATCATTTTTATAAGTTATTATTATAGAAATAAACTTTGGAATATATTAGAAAAATGTAAGGTTACTTTTTAGTTTAGAGTGATTGAGATAAGGTTCTATGAAAATGTTATTGCTATGTCTAGGAATATCAAGGATTGATAAAAATAAATTAATTGCAATATAGGAATTAAGAAAGATTCTCCCCTACCCCTACCTTTATTGACATTCACATTGAGAAATTAGAGGCATGTTTGGAAGAAGTAGCCTTGTGGTTGCATAGCCTTAGCTAGATTAATCATCCCCTTTCTTCTTTACATTGGTGATATTGTTCTTACGAACATGACTCCACCTCAATTTGAGAAGCGACTAAGGATCATTAAGGATTTTTGTTCTAGCATAGCTATGCGAGTAAACGCTAATAAAAAAAGGTTGTAATAATCAATTCCAAAAAGGTAATTTATGTTAATTGTGAGCGATAATAACAAATAAAAGAAAGTTATACAATAAGATCTTGGAGTCAACCTTCATCACAATCTTAACTAGAAATATAATGTTGGGAAAATGATTAATAGAAAGTGGAAAACCAATTTTGGTCTTAGCTGCAATTGTAGATAAACAAATTTCTGGTTCTGGAAAAAAGAAGAAGAAGCTCATATTTTAGACACCTCTTCGTTTTGTTATCTTATATGGATGTGAATTTTGTTGTTGCATTGTCTCTATAGAATCATAGAGGGAAATTGAGAAAATCAAAAAGTTTTTTATAGTTTATGATCTTATTAAATACAATATACCCTATCCTATCTTATAGAAGTTAGTCTTTCACCCATTGAGAGTTTGCCTATGACTAAGTACCTAATATAGAAGGACAAGACAAGTAACAAGAAAAAATGTGGCTCCCTAAGATTGCTTCAAAATCCAGTCAAAATTTGGTGTGGAATAAAACTGGTTGGCATAAAGATTCTCAGTCTTAGTCAAACTAGTGGAGAATAGGGGAGGCCACTCTAAAACGTGAACGCCAATAAAATTACTATAGCATATAGATTAAAGTTGAAATTATGGTGTGATAATGCAGTAGATAATAAGAGAAAAACAAAATATTAAAAATTGGTCAATAACGATAATCCAAAAGATCAAAGTGTCATATTCTTGTAGCTAGTTTTAAGAAGAAAAACATCATTACCAGACTAAAAATGAACTTTGAGGAGCTTAGGCATTGAGAAAGACCTATAATTTCACAGGATGAAAAACACTTCCTTTTACAATGTCTTGCTTATTCTTATTTGTGACAGGAAATGAAGCTGGATTTGATGATTTTGGGACCTATTTTCACATAGATAGTGTTTGACTAGTATTAAATGATAAATAACTAATTTAACAAGACTAATGCAGAGCATAAATGGGCTCATTCAAGTACATGAAACTACCTTGATGTCTAGCTTTGACATCTTAGAAAATTTTAATGGTATATATGTTGCTTGTGTTTGGGGAATTTTGCTGAATTTTGAGTTTTATATTTTCTTGGAAAATAATTATTGATATTTGGAAAATGTGTGATTTTATATTGGTATTCGAAACGAAGCTAGTTTTGATCTTTGATTGGAAATGAAATGAGATTTGATGAAGTTGGGACCTATTTCTTTTCACATAGATAGTGTCATAGTATTAAATGATAAAGAACTAATTTAAGAAGTCTAACGCTAAGCAACAATGGGCTTATTCAAGTACATGAAATTGTGTTAATGTCTCGCCTTGATATCTTTGAAAATTTTAGTGGTTTGTTTGTTGCTTGTTTAGAGGATTTTGTTGAGTTTGAAATTAGTCTCTTGAATGCTTATGGTTCTCACATCATGCATATATCGATAGATCGATAGATCCAGTTCTATTATTATAATCATTATTGTTTTCTTTATATATTTGGTGGTTTTGAGAAAATATTTTATTTCCTTTCACTTTGTGGCATGATTGCGACATCTTCACCTTTTAGAATATAGTAAAATATTTTTTTCTTGTTATAGATTTTTTCTTGAAAAAAATTTTTGAGAGTTGAGTGCAAATACACAATGTTGTGTAGCATTAGTGTGATAAATATGGGATGAGTACAAAGCATAGTTTTGAAGATTAGTCTAAGTTGACTATTCTAATCAACTCAGTCAAGTTGATTGTTGGTTGAACGACTAATTGTTGGTTCAATGGACAGAAGGTCTTGCAGGCACAAATACCAAAGGGAAAAATGGAGCCCATCATGGGGTACTCTTTTCAATTCTCCACCACTGCTACCTTTCCTCAAACTCCTCTCCAACCTCAATATCAGTGCTAGTAGTAGCATGACAAACAACACTACACTTAGCAGAACTATAAGAACGTGTTTTCCAAACTACATGAGAACTACTTCCCTCACGAGTCACCATGTGCCGTGCTTGGTCTCGGTGGTTCTCTTCCTTCTACTCCTGGTTCAATTACCATATCTTCATTGGAACCAACACTCCGAACTCCACTGGACAACGATTCACCATTTTGTAGTAGTGATTCGCCATTTGTACTGGTGATTCGCCATGATTTTACAGGATAATATAATCTCGTGAAAATTCCTTATACATTATATATACATATTATATTATTAATAAAATACTTCCATTTTTCTTATGTATCATGGGGATTCGCCTATTTTTATATATAAATTTAGGGGGTTCTTAGGTATCACACTCTGAACGCACCAAAATGATGTATGCTTATCGACCTAACTTGGGCTACATCATCAAGTGGACTTTTTGTAACCTTTCAAACCAATATTTTGATTCCCAGGCTTAGCCTCCTCAACCTTAGAGGCTCTCTCAAAGTTTTTATGATTTTTGATTAATGGATAGATAGCTAACTCTAAGGAAAAAAGATAAAATGATATAATTGGTTGTATCATAGATTAGAAAACATTCATTGGGCCATGGAGTCAAAATAATCTTCAACAAAACATCACAATCTATTAAGCATGGAAGTCAAGGCATTTGGAGTCTAAGTCAATGAGTAAACCAGTAACACAGTGAAATACACAGAACATTTGCATATGAAGGAAGTTAGAGCATTGTTAAATGAATTCTAAGTATGACATAAAAATACCACTCCAAATAGAGATATTGAAGAAGGCCATTAGAAAAATGATGAACATAAACTCCTTATGAATCTTGAGTTGTCAAAACAGATTTCTGTATTAAGTGAAGAAGAAACAATGACATACAATAACACACAGTCTTTGCTAATAAAAATTCCCAAGTTGGTGGATTTCAACCTTATGCTTTTTATAGAACATTTACAAGATAGGATTCTCTTATCCTCCACTAGAGATATTGAATTCAAAATTTTTGACACCTTTCCTAATCTAAAACATGCTGTTAATTACAAAATCACAACTATACTGCCTTTGAAAAGTCCTAATTCTAATAGAACTGAAACTCTTAAATATCCTTACAACAACCTTATCTAGTATTTAATTCATGCTTTGACACCTAAAGTCCCATGAATTCGAATTTAGATGCTGACCATTCACTTGAAGTGACCCTGCTATGAGTAGTAATGTTTTCCTATAAATTAGGAAACATGTCTCCTGCTTTTCAGCCCTTTCATTTCATTATCAGTTTTGAGCACTTTGATCATTGATGGATCAGGTTTTACAAGTGTCATGTTTGCCAAATATTCCCATAATTCTTTAGTCTTCCAACTGTGTAGAAAAACCAATCCAAAATGATACAAAAAGGTAAAGGATAAGCCTGCGCTACGAAAGTAGCTTGTTTTCTAGCGCTTTTTGTAGCTCGGTGTTAAAATTCCATTTTCAATTATTTTTTACCTGTTTTATTCAAAGGAGCCTTCTCATGCTATATCCACATTTCCAACAACAATTTCAAAGCCAAATTCATCAGATTTTATCCCAAAAGTTTATGAAATTGTGCAAAAAGACTGCTTCAGCAGTTTCGTAGCGCATTTCAGCAGATTTGCACTATCTGTGCTACAAAACTGTTGTGCAAGTAGTTTTCTCAAAACAATCTTCAAAATTTATAACTTGTAGATGTTTAAACCTTATGAGGGTTTTTTCATATCTCAAAAACATAGTAACCTAACCTCAAAAAAACATGATCTTCATCAAGATTTGTCTTCACCTTAATGAAAAATTGACTTATAAATTTATCACTTTATTACATTGTTTCAGTTACTCTGTTTCATTGTTCCTTTAGCTTTTCCTGAGATTTTGTTAGCTGAATCTCCAAATATTCAACTTGTCTTCTTAACTTCCTGTTGCTAGCTCTCAAATGAGTATTCATGACTCTCACAAACTTTGCTTCTTTTATGGCTGGGACTGTCCAAGTGAAGAACTGTTCCTCACTGCTAGGTATTTCTGGTTTAGAAACCTTTTCACCTTTCCAAACACCTTTCATCCTCTTGAACCTTGTTTTCTCAATGGCATGTTTTCTAGCTCTTTTCTTCAACCTGGAAATTTCATGGTTTGTTGATTTTAATTTCTCCTCCATTCTTTCATAACTGATTTTTTCTGTTTGTGTTGAAGATACTCTATTTTTGGTATGTTCTGACATAGGTGAAGAAAGGTCTATTATCTCTTCATAAAAAATAGGTGTTTCATTTTTTTTCTCAACCTCTGCATTAAGCTCTTGTATCCTCTTTGACCATCTAGTTTCAGGCTTCCTAGCCTAGAAAACAAATGATGCATCTTCATCTTTAAACTCCATCTTCTTCGATGATTTCACCCTTTTCTGTTTGCCTTCATCAACTCCTATGAATTCATCTTGAACTGAAGGAGACTCTTCTAAGTCTATTGCATGCAAAATATCATCTAAGTTCCCTTTCAAACCTGAGCTATCACTTGTTTCTGAAAGTACTGCTTTCCATTTTGACTTTGTAGCTTGACTTCTAGTAATCCTCTGTAGAATTTGCTTACCAGCTGTCTGTTTGTGTGTAGATTCTTTGATTTCTTGTAATCCTTGTTTTACAGGTGAAGGGGTTTCTGCAATAACCACTGATATCCTTTCTACTTTTTCTGTTACTTGTTCCTAGGCTTCAATTTCATAAACCTTTTTGTCCTTGTAATTACAGGTTTGCTAGATTTTGCTGGTAGAGATTCTTTTTCCTTAGGGATATTGACTTGAGTTTGAGCTTCTATTCCAAATCCACATATAAATAGAAAATATGACCAATCTCTATTAATCTTTTGGAGCTCATTCAAGACCAATAGATTGATTAAACCATGGTGAAACAGAGATTTTTCACACTCTTCATATTTCAGTTGAACCTTATCAGCCATTTTAGCAATGCTTCTATACAGGAAAAATGGTAAGTCTAGAGATATCATACCTGTGAAGTGTAATAGAAGTTTGAAATGGTAGGAGTAAAATTTGTGGTACCTGCCCTCACATGTGAAATATATCTGGATATTGAAGAGTAGTTTAGCATAGCTATCTTTAATGCATTTTATGGGAATTTCATTATTTAAGTCCCTCTTAGTATATTCTGGCTTTAAAAACACCTTGCATGCCTCCATATCAAATTTGAAACCCTTAAACCATGTTTCCTGTCCTATAGGAATCTCAGTCACTAGAGCTATAGTTTCAAGAGTTATTGACATGTTCAACATTCCCACCTTTTTATTTTTACCATTGAAATAAAAAGAAAATTCTTTTGATACCTGACTGTGTCCACCTTGCAGCTTTTCACAAAACTTTAAACATCCTGCCTTTCTAAAAGCATCTAACACTGTTTTTTATTCAACTAGGGCTCTTGTGATTTCAGGTTCAGACCTTAAACAATGTCCCAACCTATGATTATTTTTCTCCTCTGTCATTCTTGCCTTAAGAAATTTCTGTTTTCTCCTTCATAATTTAATGATCAGCCTCGCTTGATAGTAGGATCAACCTCGCCTCATAGTAGACAAGAATAGCTTTGGTGTAATATGAACATAAGCTTAAACTCAAAACAGATATGTTTCATTGCTTGGTTACGAAAACTGGAACAAATAACACATATCAACCTATTCAAACTTGAAACTTCTTTTCAAAAATGACACCTATACGGTAGTAATGATGGGTATGAATGGTTAAACATTTTGGAAATGACCCCTAACTGACTCACTATGATGTCATTGTATGATAACCTAACAGATTCTGACAGTTTTTATGATTTGACATGACATTTCTAAGAATTCGTGCTTTCGTAGCGCACCTAGTGCAATTTCGGTGAAATGCGCTACGAAAGTAGCAGCGCTTTCGTAGCACAAAACTAGTTTTTTGAACTGACCACACTATGAAATTGTAGTTTTGTGGCTAATTGCAGAGGATTTTTCCAAAAGTTTAAAACATGATTTCTAAATAAATTATGAGACTTTTCAACCATGGGATGAGACTTAAAGACCTTATTTGGAAATGGAAACTAACTTTTTAAGACTTCTAAACATATCACCTTCCTTTATCAATAATGAAATGACTCAAGACCTATTTGACATTATGACTAAAACAAGGTAAACTTTCAAAGTTTAGAGATTTTTTTAGGGTGATAACAATAGAATTCATAATTTTTGAATTGACTTTGATAGCCTTGTAAATATGTACATACCTTTCTTTCTGCAAGTTGTTTTCCCATATTTAAAAAATGAAAAATAATAAAAAATAAAAAGAGGGTAAAATTCCTAAAAGAAATATCAAAGGACTTAGAAAAAGAATAGACCTCAAGAAAAAAAGAGAGATAAAAATAAGACCTAAAAGGGAGCAAGTCAAAATGCCACTACTGTTTACTTGTAATTCAAGAATAATGATTATGTGCATATTGTCAATAAATTCCATAATCCATGATGAGTTAAACAGTTTAATATTAACTTTTCATGCTTTAAATTTCATGTTTTAGATAGAGAATAAAAATATGTCAAACAGTTTAAACTTGACATATCAGTAGATAGTTAGAGAATAAATGAAGAGCTCAATAGTTTAATCTGAGCCCTCAGATGAAATAAGGTTAGACTTAGATAGTTTTATGTTTTGAAAGAAAAATGATTTAGGGAGAAAAATGAGTTAGGGATGAAAGCTTAAATGCACCCATGAAAATGAAGTAAAAAATGTTAGAAATAATGATGGGTAGGTAGAAAGCAGTTGTGCAAAGCATGTAATAAAGCATTATCGGGAAAAAATTACTAATTCCCCCTCCCCCACAATGATTCAATATTCTAAACCTTTAGTTAAAGAGGCTCAGAGAATTTCCCTGACTTCTGTTGGGACCCGACCCAAGGCTCAATAATTGATTGGTTAAAAATACTAGATTCCCTACATAAAACCCATTTCATCAACATTTACCCTTCATGCATAATCATAATTCCTTTTTCCTAAGTAAAAACCCATTTTTTACTTAGTAAAAGTGAAACCCTAAATAACTAATTTCATTTCCTTTCAAAAAACATTCAGAAACCCATAAAAATCATTTATCCTAAGTTAAAGTGTGAAAAAATACAACAAAGACAAGCTATGCTTTATTTACACTTTACTTAGAGTTTAAACATGTATTTTTTATTCATTATATTATCCCTTTATTTTCATATTAAACTTCTAACTTATTTATTAACTCCCTAAAACTACACCCTCCCATATAGTATTAAATCCTTTTTATTTTTGATAACCCACAAAACCCTCTCCTTAATGTTTAAGCCAATGTTTTAAATAACCCATGTGATGAATTAAAACCCGCCCTTATCCCATTGGTTTAAACTTATCAAATAAAACTAAATACCCGGCCCCCTATGGTTTTAAAAAATTATCAAGAACGTTTATATACCATATAATAATAAACTCAAGCCTGCATATTGATGAAAAATTTCTTAATTTTTTTAAATAAAACATATATAAACCTTATCCCTCCGCTCAACCAAATAATACAAGGTTTAAACTTTATAAATATATGTTTATAAAGATTATTAAATCATCCCGCCGCATTGATCACCCCGGGCCCATTCCCAAATCCTGATGCAGCTTCTAGATTAGATCCTGACCGTTCAATGGAGTCCTTCATGATCCAACGACGAAAATTCCATATCACAAATAAACTTGCACGACATCCACCATCTCATTTCTATGCGAGATGGGTGGTATTTTGACTTTCTCCCTCCTCCATGTGGTTCCCTTTTACTGGATCGCGTTCGTTTCATCCAAAACAGCTTACCACCTAAAGTGAGCACGATAACCACTCATGGTTTTTTACCCTTTGAGCCCAAAAAATCGCCATTTTTGACTTGAACGCCATTTATTGTAGCCGCTAATTAGCCCTAATTTCCCTTAAAAACATTGGAAATGCACTGATTTTCTATATTTTCTGTGTGTAACCACTGAATAAGCTATTTTGACTTTGAAACAAGAATTTTCCACCATTTTCATGCCAAAAGCCTGCAAATTTCAGCCTGTACCCATTGCAGACTGCTAAGAAGCTCCAAAAATCTCACGAAGACCAGAAACAGAGCACATAACTTGTTCAAAAACCTTCAGAGACTTCTTCAAAAACCCAATACCTTCATATAATAGGTATTCCTCCAGCAATTAAGCCTATTTTTATTTGAAAAGACTTTAAAAAAGGAACATATTACATTCAAAGTTCGAATCCACCCAAACAAGCCTATTAAAATATCAAAAAAATAGGCCAAACCCTGTCAAAATTTCTGATAAAAACCCTGTTTATGCTACACATTGTTTTAAACTCCAAATTGAGCCCAAAAACCCTTTGAAGGTAGCCTACACTTTTGTGCCTCACCTTAAAGGACTTGTATCCCAAATTACTCTTTAAAAAAAACCAAGAAACCCCTGTTTCTTGTTTCTATACCAGTAAAAGGCTGTAAATCTTATTTGAGAGTCCAAAATTGAAAGGAAAGACCATATTTTTCCTATTTTTATCAAATAAATCCTTTTCAGAGAAAAAATACTTCTGCAAACTGTTTAATCTTGAAGAATTAGCTAGAAAAGCCAAAAAGCAGAGTTTGGTAGTCCAAAAAGCCTCAAAATTCGTAAATCTACTCCAGCTGCATCTTCTAAGACTGCCATAGTTATAAATCATCTACAACCCCCATTTTTAGATATTGAACAGACTGCATTAGCATATGTTGATTATAAGATATCATACCCTATTGTAGAATTCAATTTGTTGGAACTTCACAAATGGAATTATAAAAAATCTTTAGATAATGTTGAAGAAGTTCAAATTTGGGAATCACACTTGCCCAAATATGTGGTTCCAATTATCCACTCATGCCTAGAGATCATTAGCTCATCATTATATGCCTGAGCAAAGAGAAATAGTCAATGCCAATAAAGAAGTATTTTTCACCATTATTGCTGAATCCAGTAATCAAATGTTACAGCTCAAAAATGATCCTCAAGCAGTTCCTATGTCGATTGAAGCATTGACCAAGATGTATATTGGCCTTGAATTTCCTAAAAGATTTCAAATCTTCCAAATATTCATGTCCTTACATGTAGAAATTCCTCAAATAAATCCTCCATTTTCCACTTCAAAATTTCCAGAGGGTTCTAGGCATGTAATTTCCATGTTAACTTTCATCCTAGGGTACTTTACTGATGAACATACAAATGAATCCATCTTAGGTTTCCTATTCACTTTCACAATAGGACAACCTCCATCTATTATCTATGATTATGTTGGATATATTGCTGACAATATTCATCATCAATTGGTTAAATTTCCAATTGAAGGAGTGTTCAGATACACCTCTTTCCTCTTCCACATGTTCTTGTATTTTCAAGAAGATATTTTTCCATTAACCCTTAAAAAGAAACATAGAAGGGAATCCTCTTTCAGTTATTTTCTGGACATCTTTGATCAGGAAAGAGTCCACAGAGTTCACATATGGAGATTTTTCAGATTCCTTCATCCATCCATTAATTAAAATGTTAACAAATATTGAGTAGCCAAGGATAAATGATGAGATGAAGAAGATTTTACAATTGTCAGAGAAAACCAAGACTGGTGATTTTCACTTGTATGAAAAGCACACTAAGATCAGAGTGTTTGGATCCAATTTGTTACCCTGCAAGCTACCCAAATTTGTATCAATGAGGGTTTTTTCCTTGGAGTATATCAGGAAAATATTAAACTCTGATTCTATCAATTTCCTAGCAGTAAAGAAGAAAACATAGTTTAAATTGAAGAATTCAGTGGGACCATTCATTTGTAATCATAAATATGCAGAGGCAGAAGCAGTTAAGAAATTATTAGATTATAGGTATGAAGAGAGCTTTCCTTGGAATTATGAACCATGGGGAATACTAAGTAAAATGAGGGTTAAGTGTAAACTAACACCCTTCATTCATGAGACAAAACCAGAGATAGAGAAATATGCCAATCAGATTGCGTGGATAGAAAATACTTTAGTAGATGCAGTGAAGAAAAGTGATATCAATCGCACTTTACAAACTGCAGATCAAACAAAAAAAAGCCACCAAGAGGGTCAAAGAAGAAGAAACTTATGTTTCTGAAACCACTACTAAAAATAAGTTCAAAATAAGATATAATAAAAGGCCCAAAACAGATCAAGTGGGTAAAGAGAAGGTAACCATTGATGTTGAAGAAACAAATCACCCAGATACCAACACAGATGTTGCCAATGTCATCAGAAATGAGCAAGATACAGAAGAATAAAAATTAAGAACAGGTTGATAATGGAATTGCATAGTTGATAGAAAAAAATAGAACATGGAAGCTTCATCCTCACAAATAGCTGAGGAGAAAGATCTAGATATCAGGGAAAAGTACAAATAGATCAAGTTAAAGAATGAAGAGATAAAAAATGATATCTACTCTCAATATCTGAAAGAAACACCAAGTGTTCAAAATAGACTTTTGTCTGCCTTTGATTATTCAAACAAAAATATAATCATGTCAGTATTGTAGCCTACAGTGAAAACTCCAAAGACAGTGGAAAATTATAAGAAGATTGGTTTAGAAGTCCAAACAGAAAAAAATCATGCTCATGACCAGATATAATTTCATAGATAGAGTTCAGAGATGTTGTACTCTACTGTTACAACCAAAGCTATGAGTGTTCAAAAACTTCAGAACACTATCACAAACATGAAAGATCAAATGAAATTGGAAAAAGCATCCTCATATGCTAAAGATCTCAGAATTAAATATTTAGAAGTATTGGTCTTGCAGGTTGGATATGACCCTGCAAATGTCAAAGCAGCAGAGACTAAAGATGAACTTGATAACAAACCAAAACAAGCAATAGAATTGATCAAGTTTCTTAATAACAAAAATAAGCAAGAGCTAGAAGAACTTGAGATTATTGACAAGACTGAAACTATACTTGAGATAAGGAAAGTCATCACCAAGAAGAACCTGATGAAGCAACTTGAGGAAAAATGTGAGAATATGAACATCACCATAACCAGGTTTATGGTCAAATTTGAGAATTTGAGGCAAAGAAGTTTGCATAATATTTTGGTCATCAATGAAAAATTAATGCCTCAGGAAGATTACAATAAAAATATCACATAATTTTCAAAGGAGCAGGTTGAAAAGTCAGGTGGACAAGGTACTCCAACAGGAAAAGTCTTAGTCAGAAGCTTTGAGGACTTATTTTATTTGTAGCATGAGATAAGACACTTGTTTGTCATTCAACCAATTTTTTCCAAGTATACAGAAGCAGATGAAAACTTCAGGAAGCTGAAGAAAATACAAATTCCAAGTGATGAAGATTGGGAATCACTAACATATTTACTATGAAAAATAAAAGGTAGAAAGATAAAAGAGAAAACAATTTACTAAATTGCAGTCAAAACAGATTTTTATTACAGTAGTAAAGATATTTTATAGAGGTTAAAGAGTATATGAGTTTAAACGAGTGTCCGAGATTAAAGAAAATCAGTGAAAGAGTATAAGATAAAGCAGTTCAGATTTCAAAACCAACTTGAAATATCTAAAGCCAGCAAGAAGGACACCAAGGCAGCCAACTGCACCTCATCCATAATTAGTTTCTATTTTATTTGGATAGATAGGACAACTTGCTGATTTGTTAAGCAACTGTCTCTATTTTATTTTAAAGATATTTTTATTTTCCTTAGATAATTCCTAGAAGCATTCTAGGATATTTTGTAAAAAATTATCTATAAATACTTTGAATCTTTAGAAGTATTATTCTGGAATAAATTGCTGAAAATTTCTATAGTCATTTTTTACTGGACTTGAAGGCTTCTGTGTTTCAATTCTCAAGTAGCAGACTGGATAAAACCAAGTAGCATCATATTTCAGGATTCATGTGATAAGCTATTGAAGTGAAGTATTTCCTTCTTGTCATTTTTTATCTTTATTTTTTACTTGCATCCATTATGTGTTCTAAATTTGAATGAATAAACAAGAGTATTACTTCAGGATTTGTTAAAAACACCCTGTCTTTTTCTATTTATATTTTTTATGTTTTCTGCTGATTTTCGGAGTATGGAACCCTTAATTTCTCCCTTTTTCATTTGACCTCTGCCTACTACTTCTCTTTACTGGATCAAAGAGCTCTTCATTGCTCTTTATCCCGATCATATCACCTCACCAAACAACCTTCCAAGATCTTCATGGGTTATTTATCTTTCCCTAAAAACATTTGACTTCTTGACCTTGATCCTAACTCTGTCTACTTGATTTTTGACTCCTCAGCCCAATGGACAAATAGATTTCCCACTATCCATCTTATTAGGTTATTTTTCCCACCAAAACAAACAAACCAAAACCAAATTGCACCATTATAACTAGCCTAATATTTTATAAAACAAACAAAGTTAAATATTATAGAGAGAGCCCTCTTTGAACCCTAAGAAGGTTAGATCTTAGAGTTTAAAAGTTGGTTTGTGGTTACCTCTAGTGTTCTTAGACTTTAAACTAAAATCTCACAACTTTATAATTACTAGAGTGATAACAGAAAGAAAAGAGTCATACCTATTCATTTCATATTCCCATATGGAATGCAAATAGCCATGAAGTAATATCTATAAATGAAGTTATTGTAATGTGCATAAAGAGGTTAGAGAGAGGAAGAATGAGAAAGACTAGATAGAGATGCTGTGCAGATCCAGAGCTGATATGAAGAAGATTTGAAGGCTGCAATGGCTGCATTGAAGAAGGAGTAAAAGAGAGTTGATATCTAGGTAAATCAGCATATGATTTTATGGCAGTGTGAGGAAGTTGGTGCTTTCATATCAATTTGTAGCTTGATAGATGTTAAGTTGTAGTTTGTTGAGGTAGGAACCTCCTGTGATTTGTAGCCTGTAGAAAAATACATGGGAGTTGGTGCTTCCGTTTCAAGTTGTAGCCTGATAGATGTCCAATTGGAGCTAGGTGAGGTAGGAGCCTCCTGTGAGTTGTAGCCTGTAGAAAATAGATGGGAGTTGGAGCTTCCTTGCAAGTTGTAGCTTGCAGAATTTGAGGTAGCAGCCTCCTGTAGGTTGGAGCCTATAGAAAATTAGTGGTGAGAGGGAGTTGGAGCTTGCCTTTGCATCACAAAAATAATAAGATGCGGTTTTCTCCCTTATGGGTTACCACTTATATCTGCTATCTATGTGCTTGATGATTGTGTGTTGATGTGATGTTTTAATATGCTTAATTACTTGTTGTACACACATTAAGTTTGTTGATTCATTATGTATTAAGCTGCTTATGAACTAAAGGTGTAATTGAGTTGAATGAAAATAATTTTAAATGTCTATGAATATACTAAACTGATTCACCCCCCTCTCAGTTTAGCTAAGATTTCACCACTCATGAATTAATGAAATATTTGTTTCTTTGCATCTAATGAGTACTTTTTCTATTTTTTCAAGAGATTCTTCAAAAGTGTTTCCATAAACAGTGAAATCATCCATATAAACTTCCACACAATCTTGAATCAAGTCAGAGAAGATACCCATAACTATTCTTTGAAATGTTGCAGGTGTGTTACGTAATCCAAAAAGAAGTACCATATAAGAATATGTACCCCATAGACATGTAAAAGTTGTTTTGTCCTAATTTTCTTGTGCAAATTGGATTGGTTATATCCACTAAAAGCATCTAAAAATGAAAAATATTTCTTCCCTAATAAAGAATCTAGTACTTTAACAATTAAAGTAGAGGAAAATGACATTTTAAAGTAGACTTATTCAGTTCCCTTTAATTAATTCACACTCTCCACTTTCCATTCTTCTTAGGAAAAATAATTAAAGGTGAAACCCATTGACTATCTGATATCGGATAGATGAAATTCACATTAAGCAATTTTTCTAGTTCCTTCTTAACAATTTCTCTCAGATTGGGATTCATCCTTCTCTAAGGTTGTCTAACTAGTTTAGAATTTTCTTGAATGTAAATGTGATGGATACATGTGTTAGGAACAATATCCTTCATATCATTGCATTCCCATGCATATAATTAAGAATGTTTTTATAGAATATTTATTAATTGTCTCTCAGTGGAATTCTCCTAGGTTACTATTAATGTTTAATGTTTTACCTTGAAAAATCTATGCTAAAGAATTGCAAAAAATTTCCATAGAATGTAAAGCTACATTAGATTGACGAGTTGATAAATACTCAATATTAAATTTCTCTTGAAAAATTTGATATTTTTCACAATATGAAGAAGACGAATTATTATTCATTAAATTTATTAAATGATCCTCTTCACCAATTTCTAAAAGAGTAAATAAATGCTTAATATCTTCAAAGTATTCATCATGATCATCAATCCAAACTTCACTTTCTACTTCAGTTATTGCTTTTGTAGGGGGATACAATGTGATTTTTTTTATAGAGATACCATCGTAAATATACAAATAACCATATATAAAACTTAAAAATTCATTATTTGTAGTTGACCAATGTCTAACAAGGATCAATGGATAGCCTCCTAGATTATTATTGAGAGTTAAAATCATAAAATCAACATGACACTCCCATGAATATAAAGACACAAATACATATTATAATATACCATCAGGTTTGATAACAGATCTGTCTACTAATTGTAACAAATTTGGGGCATATTAATGATTGGAAAGTAGTTGTAGTTGCGAAAACCACCCTCAAATTTTTTTCCTATGCTTTGATTTTTGAGCCTTCCTTTCTATCCATAAGAGCTTATGTTTTAATGTTGTAAAGTATTCATGTTTTAAGAGAGACTTATATTTTCATGTTTTTCTTGTTTTTTCTTGTTTTGATACTGATCTGATCCTTTTGGTCACAAACTAACCTCTTGACTTGACCTTGCAGTAGTGTTGGGCTTGCCTCCAAAAATTGCGCAAAATTGGAAGGCAGACCAACCCTGAGCTTGGAAACTACACAGTTCCAGATGGAAACCCACACTTAAGCTTAGAAATTGCACAAATCATATCATCAGATCAGAAACTGCGCAATGCGCTGATTGAGGAAGTTTCCCAGTTCTCGATAATTGTGCAATCCTTCTTGGTAGTGTGCATGGAAGGTGTTAGGGTCCTATAATTTATAGGATCTCAAGGTGATTGAATATTTTATATTTATAATCCTACATTGTGAATAATTTTCAATATGTAAATGATTTCCAAAAAAATATACATAAAATAAAATGAAAATAGGGTATATCTACAAAAATGATGAATAAAGATAAAAAAGAAAAAAAGAAAGAAAAGTTGAAAAAGAATAAAAATAAAATTAGAAGCCCACAAAAAAAAAAAACAAAAAAATAACATTGAAATTGCTGCAAATTCAAATGCCACTACTGATAGATATTTTTCTTTATGTCAAAATCAAATAAGGTTGTGTGCAACTTGTTTAAAAATGGCACAGTGACTATCTATTTGTTCAAATCAACAACCAAATCATGGTTGAACAATTTTGAATTTTTTGTAAATTAGGTTAGAGAATAAAAATTTTCTAAACAATTTAATCTTGGTAAATCAGTAGTTAGGCAAAAAATGAAATTGATTCAACTGTTTAATCTGAATCAAGAGGATTCATAAGTGATACAGTAGATTAGATATTTTCAGAAAAAAGAGATATGGGTTTGCTATTCTAAATGCACCCCTTGAATAAAGAAATAAAAAATGTTATTCTATCAAATAGAATAAAAAATTTGAAGTGTGGGCAAAGGTGTTTTGGGCTTTAAAGGGATTAAAATGTTTTTATCCTAAGTTTTGTTTCAAAATTTATTTGGCACATAAAAGGAAAAGTGACAAAAGTCACTTTATCCTAAGTTTTGAATGTCAGGAGCATGAATAAATATGATATTTTTTATCCCAAGTCCCGACCGAAGCCGATGTAGCACTACCTAAAAAAATGTCATATCAATGACATTAAATTACTTGCACTTCCCCTTTGTCTGATCCATCTATCCCACTAATCAATAACCCTCACCAGTCTTCGACCCCCATCTCCATCCTAGCTTTATGGCCGGGGGAGGGGTAGTGTCTGAAAAAATAAATTTCTTGTTTGGACCCCATGACCACGCGCCCTCCTCTCTGCACTTCTCACTCCCCTTTGCCTAAACAATTTATCACTGAGTGCCCCCCCCCCCCGAAAACCATCTTCTCTGCATCCTCAAAACCGTTGTCCCTACCCGTCACCTCTGCCACTCTCATCACGCCACATCATCTATCCGTTGCCAATTAAATTCATTCCTACGGTCTTTTGATCTGCTAACACATTTAATTAAGAATAATGACCGTTAAATTAATGGATCAATGCCATATTCAACGGAAAACCATATTTTATTATAAATCCATGCAATTTAACCCTTTCAGCCTCTAATTGACTCTATTTTCTGCAAATTCTATTATTTCACAAGTTTATAGTGTGCCCATTTTATTCATTGAGTTTTCTCCAACCACGCGACAACATCTACCTCGCATCCTTCAACCAATTACAGAGCTCCTATGCATCCCTGGTAAACCTACTCATCTTAATTCCATTTCAATTCCCTTAAAAGTGATTGAAAATTCCGTCAAAAAATGAAAACCAGGAGGAACCATTCAATCCCTTAGTCCACCCTCCCTTAGATTTAGATCATTTTCCCCTAGCTAATAAAGATTACAAGATTAAGGAGACATTGTGTGAATTGGAACTGTTTGAAATGTACTATTGTTTAGGAGATAAATATATTGATAAATATGATGATATTTCACTCTAGGAGTCTAATTTTCCCCATTATATCTCCCCTCTAAATTTTAGTGCCCCTAAGTTTATCCGAAAATTTCAAACCTGCTATATCCCCAGTCGAAGAGCTATCATTGCCCCTACTAGTGAAATACTTTTCACCATCACTACCTAGTCAATTGACTAGATGATGCAAGCCCCCTCTTTGGAAAAATGACACCCCTTTCTCCCTATAAGCCCTTAATGAGTGTATGGTCAATTTAGTGTGTCCTAAATTGCTACATTAATTTGTCAATCCGAGATTCATAAGCTGACGAAGTGTGGCACACTATATGTGAAAGATAACCTATCTCTTACTTTTTGTCATTTTTGGGTTTTTATTTATCTTGGTTGGTTTCCTAATGTGAGATGGAAATTCTAGAAGACAAGTATCGTTATGAATGTTCAAGGCAATGATGTCCTTTATAATGATTTCCCAAACTTCAAACTTCAAAAGGATTTTGAAACATACAATGACAAAATAAATTCCTAAAAGAAAATAAAAATATGTGACTATACTAGCTAAACAAACAGTGAACTATTGATCATGAAACCCATTACCCTTGCTGCTGTCTAAACACAAAAGAAACTGTACTCAAAGAAATCCAAAGATTGCAAGCAAAGTAAAGCTAAAATCAAATTACATCAACTCATATTCTGACCCCTCACCATTAGTCTCGCTATGGCTTTCAGAGGTAATCATAAACAACTTGAGTAATCTGATATCTAATTTGCAGAAAAATAAACTAATACCAAATTACACACTCATACTTCAATCCCTCACCATTAGTCTCGCTATGGCTTTCGGAGGTAACTGATAATGACATGAGCAATTTAATATCTAACTTTGCAGAAAAAATAATCTAATATCAAACTACACACTCATACTTCAATCCCTCACCATTAGTCTCGCTATGGCTTTCGGAGGTAACTGATAATGACATGAGTAATTTAATATCTAATCTAACTAGTAAAGCAAATGTACAAAACTGAAATGAATAAAATAGTGCTGAAATTAAAAGCTAAGAAAAATAAATCAGCAGAAGAACAACATTGATTCCATGTCATTAGTCATTGCAAAACTATGTGCAAATTCCCGGGCTGCCTACTATAATCTGAAACAAAGACACTGATCAGTTAATAGCAATATAAAGCATGAAAAATTATGAACAGAAATAAAATGTTAATACCATAAGAGATATAATATATACACGTGAATGATTATGGCATAATGAACGTAAGGAAATAAAGCATGAAACTATACAGCAATACACAAAACCTCGGCGTGTGCAGGGGCCCTCTACACAATCCTCGGGCAACAGCTATCAACCACGAATTATACTTATGAACAGAGTCTTCTCATATATTTAAAACACAGTCATAACAAGGAAATAATGTCACGGCACAGTGGGATTTCTTGACAGCCAAAATTACATTACACCAGCTAACTACTATGCGTATGAGAACGCATTATTTATAACAGAGGATGACATAACTAATTTCCTACATTCTGCGCTGATAAAAGACACGTGAACAACCACGTCCAGAAATCTAGCATTATGGCTGCCGTGAAGATTAAATCTATGGAGAGTGGCCGTTGGATTCGGCTTATGGAGCAGTTCACAGGTGTTGATATGTCCCCTGAGATTTAGAAACGGCCACGCAAGTCTTCACGTGGTGAAAAACGGAGTTCTGTCACCGTAGGACTCTTAGGTTGACCACCGCTTGACTACCTTTGACCACGACCTTCTTTGGTGAATTCGACTGAGCCAATAGGACTCGGTCCATATCCATGTCATTTCCAACTTGCCTATGTGGCTTGATTTTCCTGAAGACACCTGCAATATAGACTTTAACAAAATGGCTGCAGAAAGTTGAAGCAGCTGCGGAAAGTGACAAGATTCCGCAGCTCAATGAGAAAAAATATAATTCAAACAGAAGACACAAAACACAGTTAAAAACCACTTTAAATGCTCTTTTATGGTTAATATGCAATGATGTTGATGACTTAGGAGGTCCAGGTAAATGGAAAAAGTCTAAAAAGGTGTATAGGAAAGATGCAGATTTGGGACTCAACATACCCCCACTGTGAAGGTGTTGCATGTCCCCATGCAACCAAAATTTTGATCATCCTTCTTCAATTCATATGCTCTGATACCTCTGCTAGTACATCCAGTCCTCTTCTCCTCTTTCTTGGTGCTGCTAACATCCTGGGCTTCTTCATCAAGCATATGAATTTGAGATTAATCAGTGATCTACTTATCTTCTGACATTTCTTCTTCAATTTCCTGTTCTTTTTGTGTCATAGTCCTAGATGTAGCATAGTGTTGTCATGAATGATCTTGTCCAATCTGTTTTGCTCCTTTAATGCTTCATTTTCATTTTTAATATGCCTATTTAAAACCTCCAACTCAAAAATTTCTTGTTTCAACGATTGGACTAGATCTTATTGTGCTGTGTGAGGCCGAGTGGATGAAGTTCTGGGACCCGTGGCTATTCTTTCTAAGGATTCTATGTAATCATACACCTCTTGCTGCTTTGGATCTATCTCGGGTGTCATTTTCCTTAGGCTGTCCCCAAAATGCTGTGGAGGAGAATTGACTTCAAAATCTGGCCGAAAAGGACTCATGTCATCATCTTGAGGACTAGTTTCAACATTTGGCTGAGAATGAGGTGGAATATGTTCAGCTGGAGTTTTTTCAAGTGTTACTTCTCCCAAATCAATAAAATGGGGTCCTTTTATTTGTGCTTTCCTCCACTTTCCTTTAAGCCTGCTGCTTCTTCTTACATACTATGGACTACTGTCTTTTTCCTTTTGTTTTTCTTTTCCTCTCTTTTTGGCCATAGATGACTGTTCCTGAAGGTGAACTAGTCTCTCAGATAACACTTGATGGTCTTCTTCTGAGGAAGGGGTTTGATGCACTGCTTCAATGCTTCTTTTCTCTTTTGAATTTGTTGGCTTTTTACCTTTAGTCTTTTCCTTCTTCCTTTTAGACAGTATTTCCTCTCTACTAGTTCTTTCAACTGTGTTAGTAGCAGTTCTTTGAGTTTTATCATCTGTTTTATTTCTTCTACTTCTTTTTAATGTACTGCCTTCAGGGGTTTCTTGGGGTTCTTCAAAGAAATTTCTAACTAAAAACTGCTCCCAAGTGTCCTTTTTCTCTTTTAATTGTTTTTCTATCAAGATTTTCACGAGACCATGGTGATACAAATGTGGTTCTACGTCCCCTAGATGCTTCTGGACGGTTACAGACATCTTTTTCAAAATGATTAGTAAGAAGTATGGCAGATTGAGGGACTGGTTGTCTAGGAAGTTCATCAATAGTCTGGTATGATACATGTACATTGATCCAAAACGTCCCTCACAGGTAATAAAATTTTGAATAACCAACAGTAAACTAGCCCACTCTTCTTTTAAAGCATGAACAGGAATTCCATTTTTGAAAATGGTGACATCCATACCTCGGTTACATAGGATCACTCTCCTTCCATAAATTTGGGTCCCTCTGGTTCTGTTCTCAACAAATGACCCATCCTTCCTTCTGTACTTTAGAACTCGTCTGCGTGGAGAGGGTTTAATGGAGGTAAGACGGCAAAAATGATTAGGTTTTATGAAGGAGACCAGTGACTGTAAGCGGATATTAGAGAATAGGTACACAGAATGAAGCGGAACAGAGAAAAAAATGGAGTGAAGGCTTATGTGAGCACGATGGAATGCAGCCGTGAGATCAATAGAATAGTAGGGGGAGTAAAATGCATCCAGAAATATTTAAAATTGGGTGGCTACAGAGTAGATGCAAGCACGTTTATGCAACGGCTACAGATTTTGTGCGGCTAAGAGAAGCCGTAGTCAAATCAACCACGTTCCATAATTACAGGTGGAGTATCAAAGTATAGCCGAACATTAGTGAAGACCGGAGGCTTGATTATGAGGCCGTTTAAAAATGAATGCAAGGATTGTGGGGAATCGTATAGAGATCGTGGGATGGTTACGGAGTTATCAACGCAATCATTGCATATAATGGAGCTATGGTGTTGTGTAACCAACTCCAAAAATAGAAGAAATGAGATATCAACGCCTTAGAAATAAGCCACTTCGAGGGGGAAACCTCCAATACATTACATGAATGATCAATTCTTGGATGATACAATTTACAAAACCTCCTTTCTATATATAGGAGTCCATGGGGCCGTAATGTAATCCTAGTGGGCCACAATGTAATCCTAGCCGACCTAACAATAATAATTTAAGGGCACAATAATAACAAAATGGGGGTTACAAGGGTACAATAATAACAATAAAGGGGGCTACACTAACATAATAAGGGACTACACTATTAATATAGGGACTTAACATGCCCCTCTCCTTCAAACAAGTGTTGTCCTCAACGCTTGATTATTTCTTGATGCTTCTGTATAAAATTCTCATCCTCCCATGTGAAATATTCTACAGGAAAGTTATTCCACTTGCTAAGATACTCTGAAATTGATCGTACTTGTCGAGTTCTTGTTTCTATGATTGCTTCATAACTTCTTTTGATGTGATGTTGATCTTCTTGTTGTTTCATTAGATTCTGCACCAAAGTTAGGTTATCCTTTGAGAGTTGGAGAACTTGTTGTTGATGCTCGATGTGATCTTCCACTGATTTATCATCCATATTTGCTATTATTTGATCCTTGAAACCATTCAACTTAGCCTCCATTTCTGCTTTTAAACAATCTATGTCATCTTCGGTTGCTCTTCGTAAGATCGAAATTTGTTGCACTTGGTACCGTAATTTTGATATCTCATATTGCAATTCTTCCTCCTCATGCGTCATAGTATAGCTTTCTGAGGGCTTAATGGGTATGGAATTATTTTTTGGTGGCATAATAGAACCCATTACTGACAAAAATTCTCCAATATGCCCTTGGAATCAATTCAACTTGATTCTTCAAACAAGACTTACGTAATTCGGAAAAAAAAAAAAATTACACACCTTTTACTTGCTTTAAGGAGCTCGATATTGAAATTAAATTATCTCTGTAATTGAAAATCTTCGATATCTGAAATTCAGCCCTGTAGTATCCATCTGAAGCTTATTTCAAATGCCATAGGTCTGACCTGATTTGGATTCTCCAAGACAAAGTTGTGTCCAATCTCCCACAATGACCTAATTCTATACTGGTTCAGTAGAGCGAACTTGTACGACTTGCCACGTGTCACTGTTTTGTTCTTTGTCTCTAAAATTGATAGCCAAGAAACTACAGGCCGTGTACTTGTGACCACTTTTGACGGCACTCCAATCCAATCTCCAGAGAGAGAGTTATTGAACTTTTCCCACGATCACCTCTTTGAGATGCAATTCTGGAGCCTGAAAACGCACTACCTTCCACAGATCATATCTCTGAAAATATTGCGAACCAAGCTCTGAAATTTTTTGACGAATTTCCTCAGGATTGAAGCTTCGCACCATATGAATTTCAGATTCTGAACCTTCGTAGAAAAAAATTTATAGCACAAATTCCACGATGACCTGTTTAGGAGCCTGAAAAAATACCTGACTTCCACAGATCATATCTCCGAAATTATTGCGTACCAAACTCTGAAATTTTTACACAATCTTCCTCAATATTTCAGCTTCGCACCCTAAAAATTTCCGCTTTTGAAGCTTCGTAGAAAAAAATTTATAGCGAAAATGCCACGATGACCTGTTTGGAGCAGCGAAACCCTAGAATCCAAAGCTCTGATACCAAATGTTGTGTAACCAACTCCAAAAATAGAAGAAATGAGATATCAACGCCTTAGAAATAAGCCACTTCGAGGGGGCAACCTCCAATACATTACATGAATGACTTCAATTTCTGGATGATACAATTTACAAAACCTCCTTTCTATATATAGGAGTCCATGGGGCCATAATGTAATCCTAGGGCCACAATGTAATCCTATCCGACCTAACAATAATAATTTAAGGGCACAATAATAACAATATGGGGGTTACAGGGGTACAATAATAACAATAAAGGGGGCTACACTAACATAATAAGGGGCTACACTATTAATATAGGGACTTAACATATGGTTTATAACTATATAAAAATGTGCTTGAATGCCATTTGAAATAAATTTCTACTCATACCTTGGAATTCTTGCCATTTTTCATTGGTCTTCAATTAGTTGCTCCTCATTGATGCTTTTGAATGCCTCATATATTCATAATATGTATTCATACCTGCATTTGATTTCATGATTGTTGAACTAACATCTGACTGTAAATTTTTTTGAAAAACAGAGTCGTGGCTGCAGAAACTGCTTCTGGCTGCGGAAACTGGTGTCAGCTATGGAAACTGACACAACAATTATTTGGGTGAATGGAGATGGATAGATGATAACTGAATGAATGAAAATGGTCATGAAAGAAAATTTTATTGGTGAAATGAAATGAAATAGATGAAATGGAGTGAAATGAAATGAAGTGGAGTGTAATGAAGTGGAATGAAGTGGAATGAAATGGAGTGGGTAGTCATAAAACTTGTGAAATAAGAGAGAGAGAGAGAATTTTTTTTTGGAAAATATAGGGTGTCAGGTGTTCCTGATTTTCACCCTACATTTTCTGTACAAGACTACCAATCAGTGATTGGTTTTCAGGCTTATACAATTTATTTTATTTTATTTTTTTTAACTGAAAAGAACAAAGGCTAGGCTGGTGGAGAAGAAGGATTCTTCTTCACCAGCCTTATTGCAGAATTATCTTGAAACAGTTTGACAAATTCCTCTGTTGAGAGTGACTTATGATAGATCTTTAATCTGTGGCCATTCACAATAAGAGGAGTTTGAAATTCATCAATGGTCTTGATTCTTACCGCTCCATTGCTAAAGAACTTGTCAATCTCATATGGCCCAAGCCAATGAGTCTGAAATTTTCCTTTAAAATCTTTAAACTTGGAGTCAAATAGCCATGCCCAATATCCTTCTTGAAACTTCTTATCTTTGATGTATTTGTCATGCCATTTAGCTCTTTTATATTGAACTAGATCAGTTCTTAGAATTGACTCTTGTATGATCTCATCTAGCTCATTCATCTGTTCCATTCTATGATTTTGGGCTTCTGATAGATCCATCCCCAACTGAACTGCTATCTTGAAGGTTTTGACTTGGAACTCAATGGGGAGCAGGACTTCTTTTCCATAAACAAGTTCATAGGGAGAATTTCCTGTTGTATTTCTCCATGTAGTTCTGTAGGCCCACAATGCTTCAGGAAGCCTTTCTGCCCAATCTCTTCTGTGTAGATGAACAGTTTTGGTGATGATGCTTTCGAGAACTTTGTTTGTAGACTCTACTTGATCATTTGCTTGTGGATGGTAAGGAGTAGATCTTCTGTGCTTGATTTTGTATTCTTCCATCAGCTTCTCCACCAGGTTGGATGTGAATTGGCTTCCCTGATCTGTCACAATTTCTCTTGGAACACCAAAGCGAGTAAAAATATCCTCATAAAGAAAATTAACAACTGAATTTTCACTAGCAGACACTAATGCTTTGGCTTCCGCCCATTTAGTAACATAATCAGTACAAACCAATATATACTTCTTTTTCTTAGATGGTGGATTAATAGGTCCAATGAAATCCAAAGCCCATTTTTCAAAGGGTTCGATGAGTACCTGTGGTTGCAATGGTATTTCATTTGAAAGAGTAGGTTTCCCTACTCTTTGGCAGCTGTCACACCTTTTGACATATTGTTTTGCATCTTTGAAGAGGGAAGGCCAATAATATCCTAAAGAGAGGATTTTGTAGGCTGTCCTTTTGTCTGCAAAGTGTCCGTCGCATGGTTCATCATGACATGCCTTGAGGATATTAGGAATTTCATCTTCCCTGACACATCTTCTGATCACAAGATCTGGCCCTGTTTTAAAAAATTCGTTAGAAATCCATGAATATTTTGAACTCTCCTGAATAATCTTTCTTTTTTCACTTGGAAATAAATGTGGAGGCAGTTTCCCTGTAACCAAATAGTTAGCAATATCTGCATACCAAGGGGTCTTAATAGTTACTGCAAACAAGTATTCATCAGGAAACTTATCCTCTACAGGAGAATCTTCTTTAAAATTCTGAATCCTAGACAAGAAATCAGCTACTGTATTTTGTTTTCCTGGTCTATCCAACACAGTAATATTGAATTCTTGCAAAAGTAAGAGCCATCTTGTCACTCCGCCATTAGTAACAGGTTTGTTCATTAAGTATCTAATTGCAGAATGGTTAGTATGAATTAAAAGTTTCATATCCCTGTTATATAATGTCTAAACTTATTGATTGCATGAACAACAACTAAAAACTCTTTTTCGCTATAGTATAGTTCAACTCGGGAGGAGTCAAATTTTTACCTGGTATAGTAAATGGCATAAGGGACTAAATCCTTTTGAGCCAACACAGGCTCCTAGAGATGTATCTCGAAGCATCTCGTAGAAATATGGAAAGGGAGTTTCCAATTTGGTCCTCTCAAGATAGGTGCTTCGGATATTCTTGTTTTCAAAGTTTCAAAGGTTGATTGACAATCGAGATCCCATTTGAATTCACAGTCTTTTGTAAGCGATGTGAAGAGTGGAGATGCTATTTTAGTGAAGTTTTCTATAAATATTCTATAGTATCCAGTAAATCCTAGAAAACTTCTAACATCTCTTTGACAATTTGGAATAGGCAACTTGGAGATGACTTCAAATTTTGATCTATCAACTTTAATCCCATCTCCTGAAATATGATGCCCCAAAACAATACCTTCAGTAAACATCATAAAGAATTTATCATGGCTTAATGAAAGGTTTGTTTATTTACATCTTATAAGGACTTTTTCCAAATTTTCTAATGCCTCTTCAAATGAATTACCATAAAATGTAAAATCATCCATATAAACCTCTACACAATCATGGATTAGATCAGAAAAAATTCCTAGTAATGCTCTTTGGAATGTTGCGGGTGCATTACACAGCCCAAAAGGAAGAACTCGATAGGTAAAAGTCCCCCATGGACAGGTAAATGTGGTCTTATCTTGATCTTCAGGTGCTACCTGAATTTTATTATAGCCACTAAAACCATCCAAAAAATGAAAATTACTTTTTACCTCGCTAATGTATCTAATACCTAATCGATAAAGGGCAAAGGAAAGTGATCCTTCAAAGTTGCTTTGTTCAATTCCCCGTAATCAATGCATACCCTCCATTTACCATTCTTTTTTAGGTACTATAACCAAAGGAGAAACCCATCGGCTATCCGAAATTGGATAAATGAAGTTTACATTGAGTAGTTTTTGGAGCTCTTCTTTCACTATCTCCCTAAGATTTGGATTCATCCTTCTCTCGAGGTTGTCTCGATTGGTCTACTCGTTTTCCTCAATATAGATATGATGGATGCAAGTCTTAGGATCAATACATTTCATATCAGTATACTCCCATTCAAATGCGATAGAATGTTTTTTGAAAGATTTTGGTTAGTTCCTCCCGTTGTGACTTTTTCCAAATTTTTTGTTGATATTTAATGTTTTTTCCCTGGAAAAAATCTCAATGGTAGAACTACCGAACTCTTCCATAGAGTAAAGAGACATTTGTCTTGATGATAAATATTCTATGTCGATTCCAACCGAAATTGCGTAGGGTCATATTCGCAAGATGTCTCAAAATTTTCTAATGTGTTCGGAATTTGACTATCCTCACCGATTTCGTAAATGGTAAAGACAGAGTTGTATAGTGTCCTCATCATCGACCCATTCATTGTCTCCTACTTACGTGATTGCTTTTGTCGGAGGATACAAATTGAATTTTTTTGTCGAATTACCATTAGAAATGTACATATCCCCTGGATCTACAACTAATGAAAGCATCAACTCGTGGCTAGCCAAGGTCTTCCTAAGATAAGTGGGTGCCCTCATAGATTACTCTTGGGAGTCAAAATCATAAAATCTACCGGATATTCCCAAGAATCTAAGGAGATCGAAATATCTTCTAATACACCATCTAGTTTAATAATTGATCGATCCGCAAGTTGCGATAAAGTAGGTGTAAAAAGAAGATTAGGAAGTTTTAGCCGTTCCATAGTCCCTGTCTACTCATAATGTTGATAGCAAACTCCCTAAGTCAATTAATGTGTTTGGAATTTCTATCCCATTTATATGTGTCATGAAAATTGGACTACTCGGATCTACATAATTCGCATGGTAATTTTTTCCCATCATGATATCTCGCAAATTTTTCCTACCAGGTGGATTCTTCTTGTATCTTTTAGTTTCCTTCCTGGTCTTTTGAGACTCAACTCCTTTATTTTTTTTTCTAGAATAGGAATCTCTTGAATGGCTTGTAGCAAGGGAATCTTGATACAAACATTCTTTAATTCATCTAGAAAATCATAGTTAGGCAACAAGATTTGTTTTTCCACCCCTTTATCAATTTGTAATCTTTCAGGAAAAGGAGGTGTGGATGAAGATGCAGGTTGCTCAACTAAAGGAGTTTTGGGTGTTAAATTTTCTTTCTCTTTTTGAATGTTTGAGTTTTGAAGAGATACTTCCTCGAACCCTTATTGACTTTAAGAGAGTCCTCCTTAGAGGTATCTTGCTCTTGGACATCTATAGAAGGTTTTTCTAAAAAGTCTACCGCACTCGAGTTATACATCATTGAGAGGAACAATCATATAGGTAGGAAATTGTTGTCCTTCTATCATGTAAGTATTCTGAGGATTTTTATTGTTAGGATTTGGCAATGGTCGAGTCTGGAAGTTGATTTGTCTTTTGTTGGAATGGAAGCATGAGTTGAGGATTTGGATTTTGCTGAGAAGGCTGTTGTTGTGGAAATGGTAATGAAAGTTGTGGATTTGGGTTTGGAAGTTGTGGAGCTTGTTGATTTTGAAAATATGGAGGATATTGATAAAATTGAGCAAATCTCCCATAAGGATTTTGCATACCTTATACCCATAACTGATATGGATTTTGAGGTTGGGGCCAAGGTTGTTGCCAAGGATTCCAATTTGGTGGGGGTTGAAAATTCATAGGGTTGTTAAACCCTTGAGTTTGTTGCCCCTCGCCAAGGTTTTCTTGCAACAAAACAGAGAGATTCTACCGAATTTTGATCTTCTTGAAAGACAGACTTTGAGTCTAGGAATTGAAGGACAATCCTTGGTCTCATGATTCTCCGAGAAAATCATACATGTTTCTACAACTTTTGCATCCAAGGGACATTCCCTTAAAGCATGTTTCTTCCTACATTTCGGAAAAAAATATGGCTAGAGCATCGCTCGCTTTCTCGCTTGTTTTGAATTTTAAGGGTGTCTAGTTGTTCACTAAGGTTCCCTAAGATATCAGTTTTGAATTCATCAAGCATATTGCCAATCTCCGCCCTACTTACCGATCCAAACTTGCAGATTTGTTTGCCCCGATAAGAGAAGGATCTCTAGGCCCTTTTCCCTGTTTTAGATTTTCCCCTTGAGAGATGGACACATAGTTCTCGTTATGTCACGAAGTGGAAGTTGAGAAATATCTCCTTTCCCCATCATGTTTAAAATATCTATCCATTCATCTCTCGATGGATTTTAATATAAGGTTCTTTCAAAGTTTCCTCATCTAAGTTGCTCATCTTTTCTCTTTTTAAGTTGTATTTAAATCTTTCAAGTAAATCCTCCAAATTTTCATCTTCTTTTTGCACCATTTTGAATACCTCATCCTTGTGATTGGTGGGCATGCAATAGTCCAGGTATCTATCCAAAAATGTTTGTTTCATATCATTCCAAGTCCTAATATATTGGGTGACTAATCCCATGAACCATTTCAAAGCGGCTCCCTTCAATGTTGAAGGAAACAGTTTGAGTTTTTGAGAGTTTTCCATATAGTCATAGATTTGGCACACGACTTCAAACTCAAACAGAAATGTTTCAGGATCCTCACTTCGCAATCCATAAAAGTTGGGGAGGACAGATGGTGAGATTTTTTTTATCGCTGTATGAGTTTCCTCATCAACTATAGGGAATCCAAACGAGTTGTCTCCTTCCCTATTTCTTCCATTATTACCTTCACCTCCACCATTGTTGTCTCCATTTTTTCCTCCTCCTCTACCTCTACCTCTACCTCCGAATCCATCTATTATTTCCTCTACCATGATAGTTTCTTTATAGTCCTCAAAGTCCTGTGGTTATTCTATCCAGGGAGGATGAGAGGGAGTCTCTTCCTTTTCTTCTTCAGGTGATTCTACTTCTTTGATTACAATATACTCTCCTGTAGAAGTAAAGAAAGGGTCCTCTTCTAAATGAGATTTGGTAGGTGGTATAGGAGAATCCTCTAACTCAGCTGCTCCTTGAATTCCCAGAATCTTAAGGCTAGGGGTAGATGGTGGTGAATCTTGTCTATGCCTTGAAGAAGATGGAGTTGTGAAAATTGAACTCTTGGCTCTAGCTATAAAACTTCCCCTAGAATCTCTTGCTCTATGCATGTCATTTTTTATTATTTTTTTTAATTTGGGCTAATAATTCTCTTTCTGATCTTTCAGGTCACACTAGGTGTAAGAAGAGAGCATACTTAAGAAATTACTGAACCAATAACTCTCTTTTCTGATCCTCCAAATCACACTAGGTGCAAGATGAGAGCATACTTCAAGAAGTTATCAAGTTTTCCCTTCTTTTTATATATATATTTTTAAGAAATTGACTACCTAATTACACTTCCCCGGCAGTGGCGCCAAAATTTTTGGTCAATTTAGTGTCCTAAATTGCTACATTAATTTTTCAATCCGGGATTTGTAAGCTGACGAAGTGTGGCGCACTATATGTGCAAGATAACCTATCTCTTACTTTTTGTCGTTTTTGGGTTTTTATTTATCTTGGTTGGTTTCCTAATGTGAGATGGAAATTCTAGAAGACAAGTATGGTTATGAATGTTCAAGGCAATGATGTCCTTTATAATGATTTCCCAAACTTCAAACTTCAAAAGGATTTTGAAACATACAATGACAAAATTAATTCCTAAAAGAAAATAAAAATATGTCACTATACTAGTTAAACAAACAGTGAACTATTGATCATGAAACCCATTACCCTTGCTGCTGTCTAAACACAAAAGAAACTGTACTCAAAGAAATCCAAAGATTGCAAGCAAAGTAAAGCTAAAATCAAATTACATCAACTCATATTCTGACCCCTCACCATTAGTCTCGCTATGGCTTTCGGAGATAATCATAAACAACTTGAGTAATCTGATATCTAATTTGCAGAAAAATAAACTAATACCAAATTACACACTCATACTTCAATCCCTCACCATTAGTCTCACTATGGATTTCGGAGGTAACTAATAATGACATGAGCAATTTAATATCTAACTTGTGGAAAAAAATAATCTAATATCAAACTACACACTCATACTTCAATCCCTCACCATTAGTCTCGCTATGGCTTTCGGAGGTAACTGATAATGACATGAGCAATTTAATATCTAATCTAACTAGTAAAGCAAATGTACAAAACTAAAATGAATAAAACAGTGCTGAAATTAAAAGCTAAGAAAAATAAATCAGCAGAAGAACAACATTGATTCCATGTCATTAGTCATTGCAAAACTATGTGCAAATGCCTGGGCTGCCTACTATAATCTGAAACAAAGACACTGATCAGTTAACAGCAATATAAAGCATGAAAAATTATGAACAGAAATAAAACGTTAATACCATAAGAGATATAATATATAAGCGTGAATGATTATGGCATAATGAACATAAGGAAATAAAGCATGAAACTATACAGCAATACACAAAACCTCAGTGTGTGTAGGGGCCCTCTGCACAATCCTCGGGGAATAGCTATCAAACACGAATTATGCTTATGAACAGAGTCTTCTCATGTATTCAAAACATAGTCATAACAAGGAAATAATGTCACGGCATAGTGGGCTTTCTTGACAGCCAAAATTACATTACACCAGCTAACTACTATGCGTATGAGAACACATTATTTATAACAGAGGAAGACATAACTAATTTCCTACATTCTGCGCTGATAGAAGACACGTGAACAACCACGTCTAGAAATATAGCATTATGGCTGCCGTGAAGATTAAATATATGGAGATTGGTCATTGGATTCGGCTTATGGAGCTGTTCACAGGTGTTGATATGTCCCCCATGATTTAGAAACGGCCACGGAAGTCTTCACGTGGTGAAAAACAGAGTTTTGTCACCGTAGGAATCTTAAGTTGACCGCCGCTTGACTTCATTTGACCACGGCCTTCTTTGGTGAATTCGACTGAGCCAATAGGACTCGGTCCATGTCCATATCATTTCCAACTTTCCCATGTGGCTCAATTTTCCTGAAGACACCTGCAATATAGACTTTAACAAAATGGCTGTGGAAAGTTGAAGCAGCTGCGGAAAGTGACAAGATTCCGCAGCTCAATGAGAAAAAATCTAATTCAAACAGTAGACACAAAACATAGTTAAAAACCACTTTAAATGCTCTTTTATGGTTAATATGCAATGGTGTTGATGACTTAGGAGGTCCAGGTAAATGGAAAAATTCTAAAAAGGTGTATAGGAAAGATGCAGATTTGGGACTCAACAATGAGTTATACCAAAAACTAGATTTTTCCAAAAGAGCTAAAATATTTGACATTTTCCTACCAGAAAACACTCAGATACCAAAGAAAAACCCTCCATACCCTTCCTCTATCTTCCCTGATAAGGAAAAACAGATTACAATAGTCATTGCATACCTTCTTCGATATTATTTTGATCAGTGGATAGATAAAACCATTTTAGGCTTCCTCTCCCTCTTTTCCACAGACTGTAAACCACCATCATCTTCAATTTCAGCCAATTCCTGGTAGACAACATCCATAATCAATTTGTTAAATTTCAGTCTGAGGAAGTGTTTAAATACTCCTCTATTTTAGTATACATGTTTGTGTACTATAAGATAGATAGGTTTAAGTTTGCTATGTAGAAACTTGATGAATATGGAAACCAGCAATCAGTCATCTTCTGGACAACATTGGTAATGAAAGAGCAGGAGGTATTTTCATACAAAAAATTCATTAAATTGTTTGTACATCTAGCTATGAGCATTTTGAGCAGTACAACTGAACCTAGAATAGGTGAAGATATAAATAGAATTCTACATTTGTCAGATAAGGCCAAGACAAGGGACTAGTACTTGTACCAGAAATACACAGAGATAAGAGTATATGGATGTGATCTTGCTCCTTATAAACTCCCAAAATTCCTCCCCATTAGATTTTTTGCTCTGGAGTATATTAGACATATGATGAATGCTGATGAAATTCACTTTGTATCAACCAAGAATAAGTCTCGGTTTAGGATTAAAACATATATTAGGCCATTTATTTGTAACAACATATCAGCAGGTGAAGAAGCTAATAATATATTGAAAGAAATGAACTTAAACCTTAGTTTTACTTGGTCGTATGATCCTCTAGGAATCATTTCAAAACTAATGGTAGAGAATAAAACTATTCCTTACATACACACCCATAGGCCAGAGGTATAAAAGTATATGAACCAGTTAGAATGGGATGAGCACACATTGCAGGAAGCTGAGGAGCAGTGTAGGGACCAACCCTATAATTTACTAGATGGGCGCTAGGCTTTTAAATATTTTATTTTATTTTATTTTTATTTATTTTTTCACAGTAACTAGGAGATGAAACCATAATCATACAAGTTTGAAACTCAGTAAACCTAAATCACTTCTATCAATGTCCATAAATTTAACTTCAGAACACATACATATATTTAACTTGTTGATTATAAGCACAATGAAATAATCATAATTAAAAACAATATAACTAACACATGTACTGTTCACCCTTAGACGAGAACCAAAATTGACTTGCCGCTACTTGAGCTCCTTTTTTGTCGTCTACCTCCAAGCCTAAATGTTGTCATGCATAATCCGAATGTAATGACCCACCGGTTGACCTCCCAGCCTACTCCTTGGGTACTCTCCTTCCTCACAGACCCCGAGCTGCAATGGGGTTGTACAATGAAGGAATGCGCTAGCTGATAGAGATGAGCCCCTCTTGGCTCAAGAGTCCGCTCTCTGTAATACTCTATCCCACCAAACTCAACTATAGCTCGTAACCACTCAAAATGACATAATCTCCTCCATCCAACAATAGGGTAAAAAAAAAGTCATTTTCCCTTCCATTTCCCTTTCTTTTATAGAAGGCTTCATAGGTGACACTTGTAATTTCATGCATAAATAATTATTTTTTTATTACCCAAAATCTGATTATTCACCCACCCATGTGTCACCCTCTCCTCAAGACTCTCCCAAAATAATTTATTAAGTATTCATTTAAAAATAGTATTTCCCTCAACCCAACAAGGTTTCCTATTTCTTCTCCTAGTTCTCTCTTGATTCCCTCTTTTTACTCCTTAATTTGTGTTTATTACTAAAGTTAATTGATGATTCTCAGATTTGGTCCCCTAACTACCTCAATTTTCCATTTTGATGAATATTCTTATGTTGGCTTTTGCCACATGGAAGTTCTCTAAATTTCACAAATTTTAATTTATTAATTTTATTTTAATTTACCACCCTCTTCACTTAATGAAGTTTTTAATAAATATTTATACTTAACTCTATGTCCCTCTTTCCCCTTTTTCCTAATTAAGTCTTATGTATTTAATATTTTGTTTTAACATGGAAAGGGTAGAGTTATCATGGTAAAATATTTTATCTCTTCCTATTCCTTCCTTACCCTAAGTTTTATTCTTAATTTAATTCCTTTGGTTCTAACATCATATGTTACTTGATATGAATTATTTGGATTTTCCTATATTGATTATATTGATTAGTTTCTTTAATGATGTCGAGGGTGTCAAGTTGGTCATGCCCTTCAAGAACTTCCATTTGAAGTTCCAAGGGTTCCATGCCTAATAATTTATTTTTGATGCCAAGAGTGCCAAGTTGGTCGTGCCCTGCAAGAATTTCTCTTGAAATTTCAAGGGTGCCACAACACTTTCCCTTCATGTATCCAGTGGTTATGAGGGGAAATTATATGTGCAATGCCAGAGACCCCTATCATCTCATATGTTGCCTGCTATAGTGAGACTAATGGTGTTGGGGATCAAGGAATCCGCCTTGATGCGCGCCCCCCCAGAAAATCCTTGTGAGCGAACCAACTTGGGACCTACCCTCACGACATCATGATCTTCAAGGCAAAGATATTTTGACCTTTCCAGCCTAAGTCACGGTGGGAGTACTAGTGGGTGAGATCAACAACACTGTTCCACCCCTCCCATGTTGCTCCGTCTAATTATACAACCCCATCACCCATATGTGAGTCATTCGGCCAAGAAACTTACATGTTCTTGCAACCACTAACATATCGTCAGAGTATATGTAATATAGATAACAAGTTCCAAATTGAACTTAGAATTGCAAAGAAAAAATATTTATTTCTATCAAACCAGATGTTATGCACTCATCATATGCGAGTGCCTCTGGTGGTTTCCTATCATACTCAATAATCATTAGTAACAAAGTTCTCAGTGTTAGTTATTATCATAATAGAAACATCACCATGACCTAGTCATTCACATCATTGTTTATTTTGAATCAGAACTAATGTAAGTAGCTACATATGGGACACATCCATCATGTTTCTCATAATCATAACATCAATGGTAAATTAACATATCCATCAAAGGAATTATCATCATAACAACAATAGAAAACATATCTATCCATAAAATCTATCATCATCATGATATTAATAGAGAACCTGCATAGCCATTAATGCTACAATCATATCAATAAAGAACATGCATATCCATAAATGCTATCATCATCATAGTATCAATAAAGACATACATAACCATCACATCCACTAATAATAGAGTCATGTGTCCGGATCCTCAACCTGAGGTCCTCAAGGAATAAAGTGCGGGTCTTAGGGCTAAATAATGTTAAAATTCATATCATTGTCAGTCAACTAGAGTAGGGCACTACATACACCCCCTCTTAATAGTGGACTTCGTCTCGAAGTCCTTGGAATAGATAAGGAAAACGATGATGCATCTCTTCGGCATCCTCCCAAGTAGCTGAACTAGGACTGTAATTGTCCCACTGGACCTTAACCTGGTCCAAAAATTGTCATCTAAGCTGAAAAGTTTGCTAGTCCAATATGCAAACTGGTTCGACCATCATCTTGCCCTCGTCCGAAACCTGTAAGTGACCTAATTCAATAACATGTGATGGATCTGAAATATAATGACGCAAAACAGAAACATGAAACACATCATGAATACGTGCTAGGGATGGAGGTAATGCAAGTCTATATGCTACCAGCCCTTTTCTTTCTAAAACTTCAAAAGGTCCCACAAACCGTGGAGACAATTTTGCTCCCTTTCCAAATCTTATAGAGCTCTTTTGGGGCCTTACTCTTAGGAACACCCTATCTCCCACTTCATAACTTCGGTCTATTCGATGAGAGTCAGCATAACTCTTTTTTCGATCTTGTGCTTCTTTTAGCCTCCCTTTAATCATAGTCAATTGTTCTTCCATCTCTTGCACCACTTCTAGCCCTATCAATACTTGGTCCTCTAGTCGGTCCCAACTAAGAGGTGTTCTACATGGTCTTCCATACAAGAATTCAAATGGTGCCATCTTGATGGAACTTTGATGATTGTTATTGTAAGCAAATTCCACCAAAGGTAAAAACTCCTCCCATTTCTTTTGTTAGTCCATTACATACATTCGTAGCATGTCCTTGAGGATTTGATTAGTCCTCTCTGTCTGACCGTCTGTCTCAGGGTGGTATGTAGTGCTGAAATTCAATTGGGTTCCCAAGTCTTCTTGGAAACTGGTCCGAAACTTTCCTGTAAACACTGCTCCCCTATTTGATATGATCTTCCTAGGAACTCCATGTAATTTTACAATGTCATCAATAAAAACTCTCGCTATCTCTGGTGCCTTATATGTAGTCTTAACTGGTATAAAATGGGCTCTCTTGGTCAATGTGTCCACCACTACAAATATGGAATCATGTCGTCTTGAGGTCATTGGTAGTCCCACAATGAAGTCCATTGATATAACTTCCCATTTAGATTCTGGTATCTCATGGGGTTGCGATAAACCTTACTCGTTGACACTCTAAGCATCTTGCTACAAAGTTTACAATGTCCTTCTTCATTCCTTTCCAAAATAAAAGTGGTTTTAGGTCTGCACTCATCTTCCTAACACCAGGGTGTGCCATGTATACTGCACGATGTGCTTCATTCAAGATCAACTGGCGTATATCTTCATTTGGTGGCACATATATCCTTCCCCGGAATCATAGAAGTCCATCACTATCAAGGGAGTATTCTTCATATTTTGGGATTCTCATTTCATCCTCCCTCAAACTCTTGCTAACCTCCTTGTACCAGGTGTCCTTAAATTTCAAGTCAAGCAACTTCTCCCTCAAGTTTGTCTTTAAGGGAATCACTGAAAATATTCGAGGCCTCCAACTTAAAGCACTAGCCACCCTATTTGTTGCTCCCTTTATGTAAGCAATATCAAAATCATATTCACTGATTAGCTCAGACCATCTTCTTTGCCTTCCAAATGAGTTTTCTTTCGAAAGCTTTTCCTAGATCATATCTTGTTAGTATTTTTTTGTGAGTAATTGTTCTCTATTTTCCAAATATTTATATTTTGCATGCATATGCAGTAAACAATGTCTTGATAATTTCATAAATGTACGGAAAAATTAACCCTCACATTATAGATTATGGAGTTCAGTAATTTTTTTATTATTATTATATATGTTGTGACGAACTGTCAAGTGGAATATCCACATTAATTTACAAATAATTAGTAGATTAACCATCTTTCCAAATCTTCTACTTCTATATTTCTTTCAAGTAGAGGGATATCAAAATCAACTTATACCTTGAAATGTGTCATTCCTCTAAAATCATTAATTTTAAAGTGCCTTTGTTGCCATTGAATTTGGGTGAAATAGTCCATCATTTCATTCTTTTATTGATCGAGTGCTTCTTCAATCAACAACTTGATAGGATACCTTACTATGCCATCTTTCTTTTTATTTGTTTTCCATGTGAGACCACTAATGTTAGTGATAGAGTTCTTCACAGGAATGGTTAATTTGATGGGCCCAACTTGTTGTACCCTAACTTCACTATAACAAATAATATATTGCTTTAATACCACTAACTCAATTTGAATTGATAAATAAATTAAAGAACACTCAATAATGTAGAAATAACATGAGATGCATAATTGAAAGCATGATATTAAAATAAAATCCAAATTTTATTGATGAGTGTAATAGTGGAATACAATGCAATATATATAACAATACATAATGTCTAGAACCATATCATGGCAATTTATCTCTCAAAAAAGATGTGATGCCTACATTCATCACAAAAAAAACCTTGATCAAGAGGGAAGGAATTCCTTTTAATACAATACTAAGAAAAAACCCTATAGTGCAAAAATCCTACAAAAATAACCTTAAACCTAGGAGTTACTTGGAAAATGAAAGGTGTCCCCTATTTGTAAATGTATAATGCCACCTTTGCAACCATAACTTTCACATATAAACTTAAATATTTAATGTGATACCCTATTAGAAAGCTCTTGGTACTAGGCTTTGAAATTGTCATAAAAACTACTTTTACAATTTTCAACTAAAAATTAATAGGAAAGATCCAAAAATTACACTAGAAGTTAAAGATCCAAATTTGTTAAAATCAAAATTGTTTAAAATTGTGAAAAATCAAATAACCACTTAGATCAACTAATAAACACTAACTCACCACTTTAGTAGTGGATGGTGAACATCTATAGAAATCACTACCTGTCGAGTCATATAAACATCTTTCACCCACCAATCAAACATTCCTCATTCTCAGACCCTACAAACATCTCTAATATTATTTGAATTTATGCTTCTGTGATCATAGTAATTTTTGAGATATCTTTGGCTTGTCCTAAGATGAATCATAGTTAGTTCAAAACTAGTCAACAATATGAAAAATCTCAAATATTATAATTAATGATAAAATAATTAACGGTATTAACGATTAATGAAAATATAAATATTAAATATAACCTTATAAGGGTTCTAAAATGAAAATGCATATCATCATTATTATCTCACATATAATAACATTTCATCCTAATTTAAAAAAGGGAGATGATAAAACATATTTTATGAATGATTTATGTACTAAATGATACAAAACTAAACTTTGTAGCATATAACTAATTTAAAACATATTTATCCATATTTTAGCCCTAACCATTAACATAAATATAACCATGGGACAAGTCCAATTGCACCCATCTACGCTTTTATTATGGATTGAAACAGTGTGGGAATCAGATGTTCTTCCTCTCAATATCTGAGAAACACTGGTGGCTGTGATTCAAAGGATGTTTCAAAGTGTCTAGCTTGTGAGATGGAGTAAAGGGACTGCAAGTCAATTGCATGGATGGCCCTGACTTTGTTGTAATAATATGGGGAAAAGGTTGAGACAACAGTCCTTAAGGTTTAAGGAATGGATGTTCCACCATGCAATTTCCATTTCATTTTAGATAAAGGATGAATGACCAGTGGAGGTGCTCACAAAAAACAGGTTATCGTGCAATTTTAATATCAATTTCACTCTCACTCTCACTCTGCTCACTCTGACACAACACATGATCTGATCATGGCAGCTACTATGATGAGGAGGACAATACTTTTCAGATGCAAGAATAAATTCACATTTTCCCATTCCAGACACGCAGACACGTGCATTAAAACATTATGTGATACCGACAGTCTTCAAGAGGCAGTGGAGACCTTCGAGCATCTCCTTTCTGCAAAATATGAATCCATCCCCAGTCTCGTCACTTGCAATAATTTTTTAAGTAGCCTAGTCCGACAGAATGGACACAAATCATCGTTCTCTGTTTACATACTTATGGTTGAAGCCAACATTGTTCCAAATCTGAGAACTTTTACCATTGTCATCAATTGTCACTGTCATTCTGGCAGAATTAATAATGCATTCAAAGTGTTTGAAGAAATTGAAGAACAAGGTTATGTTCCAAATGTCATAACCTTCAGTACCCTCATCAAAGGGTTTTGTAGGGTAGGTAGGATGGAGGATGCTGTCAAATCCTTCAATAAAATGGTGAGAAAACAATAGGCTCCTAATATTTTTACCTATAATACCCTTATAAATGGACTCTGCAAGGCGGGGAAAACCCATGAGGCATTCAGGTTAGTGATTGTTATGCTACAAAAGGGTCATGAGCTGAACACAGTCACATTTACCACCCTCACAGATCGACTATGTAAAGAAGGTAAGCTCTAGGAGGCCGATAAACTACTGTATCGCATGTTAAAAGAATGGCATAACCCCAATGTTATTACATTTACTGCTCTGATCGAAGATATTTGCAAGAAATGAAACTTGGACAAGGGAATGAAGTTCTTCTATGAAATGCCCAGCAAAAACATATGCCCTAAAACAGTCACATACACTGCGCTTATTGATGGTTTCTGTAAGCAAGACAAATTGGACAAGGCTAGGAAGCTCTTCTATGAAATGCTCAGCAAAAATATACACCCCAATTTTGTTACATATAATGCGCTTATTGATGGTTTATGCAAGCAAAGGCAATGGCAGGAGGCTTCCAAACTACTTTAGGAGATGCTGGATAAGGGGTACAAACTAGATGTTATTACATACAATGCTCTGAGTAATGGTCTTTGCAAAGAGGGCAAGCTTCAAGAAGCTCTCTGGTTGGTATATGGCATGGCGAAAATGAACAATCAACCTAATGAAATTACATACAATACACTTATCCATGGGTTTTGCAAGGTTGGAAATTTGGAGAAAGTAGGTGAACTCCTTCAAGAAATGACACAGAGTGGTTGCAGGCCTATCCTAGTTAACTATAACACATTCATAGATGGACTTTGCAAGCATAGTAGGATATATGAAGCTCAATAGATCTTCTATGAAATGCCAAAGCAGGGTCTGAGCCCTGATGTTATTACATACAACACATTGATGGACAGCCTCTGCAAAGGGGGTAATCCTAAGGAGGAAATTAAGTTATTTAAACAGATGAAAGCTAGTGGTTATGTCCCTGATATAATTACATATTCCATCCTCGAGGATGCCCTATGCAACCAAGGCTCATCCTAAGAGGCCAATGGACTATTACATGAGAGCCTAGAAAAATTCTCACATGACACTGACATATTCAGCAGAAAACAACAACATCTGTAAAGATATTACTAAAATGCACTTGGCAAGATTTAGTACCATTGAGTGGACTACATTTGAAGAAGTACTAGGGTGATTTTGGTATTAGTGCACTAGGTAAACTATCTGAAATAGGTTGATCTGAAATTTGAATGAAATTTTTATAAGAGTGCACTAGGTGTTTAATCTGAAGGCTTAATTTGGTTTAGGGCTTAATGGACTGCACATATTCATTAAATTCCCTAGAGGTTCAGTCTTAAATGTGTTTAGTCTAACCGTTATTTTGGTGCAACTTTCAACTGATGAAGTGCCCCAAGTAAATTTCAATAATATTGTTCATAATAATCTGGAACTGGTTTGCCAAAATGGTTGGGGATTTCCATTGGCATTGATAGAGTGTACCTTCAATGATGATCTGTACTTCTATGAAATTGACTAACCCATTTTTTTATGTCCTGAACTGAAATTTGTTTGCAATTTGGGAGCTTGCTTTGTTGTGCCTTTTTTTTTTAAGGTTTTTGACTGTCAAGGCTATGTGAAATATTTTGTTTCATTATTGAAAGCCTCAACTCTAGATCGATTGAGTACTTTGTTCCGCTTATAGTATACAATGAATAGTAATGCTTTCCATGTCATGTATTAGTACCATGCATTCTTTTACTAATCATCTGCAAATCCTTGAATATCTAAATCTCTGCTGTTCAAATTGTACTAGCTAAGACAAGTGTGATCTTGGTGTCTATCTGCTTTGACCTTGTAGTGATCACCTTCATCTGTAAACTGTCATGAGTACGTGTCTCAGTCAGAGAGGATATCATTTGGAGGTCATTCCGATATGTTTAGTCACAAGTATTTGTTTGCCACAAGCGTAGGTGGATACAATTTCTTCTCCAGATGGTCGGAAATAAATAAGCAATAGGAGCTACTTTACTTTGAGTTCACATCTCAAATAGACGCAATAACTGCTAGAATTTAGCGAACCTTTTCTTCTTCTCCACTTTTTTCCCAAGAATTGGGCCTCTGGACATTTTAATTGATATCAATTAGTTTCCAGAAGGCAAGCATATTCCATGAAGAGCATGATCAACCAGAATGTGAGTTCTACATGAAGATGGGTGACTGTAAATTTGGCATGACATGTAGAGACCATCATCCTGAGGAGAGTATCATATCTACCCAATACGGTGTCCTTAATCCTCTTGGGCTACCCTTACAACCTGTAAGATTTTGGTTTTTTTTTTTCTTTTGTCCTCTGCTTTGTTTTTCTTAAGAAAATATGAAGTAGATCATTCATGCCTGATCTTGCTGTGATGTTGATAATTTTAAATATGTTTAATTGTTTACAGTGCGGTATGACATTCCATGTTTCTATGCAATTTCTGTGGATGCGGTCTAGTATTTTATATTCCTTCTCTCTTACTCAAGTATTCATACCTTTGTGACAAGATTATTGGTGGCACCTTAAAAAAATTACTTTTTTATGGACTCTTATAACATTTTTGAAATATAAAATGTGGATTTCATATTTGTCTGCGGCTTGGAAATTGTTCTCATATGTGATGCACACAATCACTTTCTTTCATATGTTTTACCTCCCTGACACATTAATGGTTAGATCAAACCAAGAAAAGAACATTTCTCCTTTAACATGCAGTTATCAATGATGCCTTAATAATTTATGGGCCTATAGGTCCTAGATGTTGAACCTTGGCTCTGATACCAGGTGTAGGGACCAACCCTATAATTTACTAGATGGGTGCTAGGCTTTTAATTTTTAATTTTTTTCACAGTAACTAGGAGATGAAACCATAATCATACAATTTTGAAACTCAGTAAACTTAAATCACTTCTATCAATGTCCATAAATTTAACTTTAGAACACATACATATATTTAACTTGTTGATTATAAGCACAATGAAATCATCATAATTAAAAACAATATAACTAACACATGTACCATTCACCCTTAGACGAGAACCAAACTTGAATTGTCACTACTTGAGCTCCTTTGTTGTCGTCCACCTCCAAACCTGAATGTTGTCGTGCTTAATCTAAATGTAATGACCCACTGGTTGACCTCCTAGCCTACTCCTTGGGTACTGTCCTTCCTCGCGGACCCCCGAGCTGCAATGGGGTTGTATAACGAAGGAATGTGCTAGCTGATAGAGATGAGCCCCTCTTGGCTCAAGAGTCCCCTCTCTATAATAATCTATCCCAAAAAACTCAACTATAGCTCGTAACCACTCAAAATGACATAATCTCCTCCATCCAACAATAGGGTAAAAAACAAAAAGTCCTTTTCCCTTCCATTTCCCTTTATTTTATAGAAGGCTTCATAGGTGACACTTGGAATTTCATGCATAAATAATTATTTTTTATTACCCAAAATCTAATTATTCACCCACCCATGTGTCACCCTCTCATCAAGACTCTCCAAAAATAATTTACTTAATTATTCATTTAATAATAGTATTTCCCTCAACCCAACAAGGTTTCGTATTTCTTCTCCTAGTTGTCTCTTGATTCGCCCTTTTTACTCCTTAATTTGTGTTTATTACTGAAGTTAATTGATGATTCTCAGATTTGGTCTCCTAACTACCTCAATTTTCCCTTTTGATGAATATTCTTATGTTGGCTTTTGCCACATGGAAGTTCTCTAAATTTCACAAATTTTAATTTATTAATCTTATTTTAATTCACCACCTTCTCTTAATGATTTTTTTAATAAATATTTATACTTAACTCTATGTCCCTCTTTCCCCTTTTGCCTAATTAAGTCTTATGTATTTAATATTTTGTTTTAACATGGAAAGGGTATAGTTATCATGGTAAAATATTTTATCTCTTCCTATTCCTCCCTTACCCTAAGTTTTATTCTTGATTTAATTCCTTTGGTTCTAACATCATATGTCACTTGATATGAATTAGTTGGATTTTCCTATATTGATTATATTGATTAGTTTCTTTAATGATGTTGAGGGTGTCAAGTTGATCATGCCCTTTAGGAACTTCCATTTGAAGTTCCAAGGGTGCCATGCCTAAGAATTTATTTTTGATGCCAAGGGTGCCAAGTCAATCATGCCCTTCAAGAATTTCTCTTGAAATTCCAAGGGTGCCACACCACTTGCCCTTCAAGTATCCAGTGGTTATGAGGGAAAATTATATGTGCAACGCCAAAGACCCCTATCATCTCGTATGTTGCCTACTATAGTGAGACTAATGGTGCTGGGGATCAAGGAATCCACCTTGATGTGCACCCCCCAGAAAATCATCGTGAGCGAACCAATTTGGGACCTGCCCTCACAACATCGTGATCTTCAAGGCGAAGGTATTTCGACCTTTCCAGCCTAAGTCACGACGATATTACTAGCGGGTGAGATCAGGATCACTATTCCACCCCTCCCATGTTGCTCCATCCAATTGTACAACCCCATCACCCATATGTGAGTCATTCGGCCAAGCAACTGACAAGTTCCTGCAACCACTAACATATCATCAGATTATATGTAATATATATAACAAGTTCCAAACTGAACTTAGAATTTCAAAGACAAAATATTAATTTCTATCAAACCAGATGTTATCCACTCATCATATGCGAGTGCCTCTGGTGGTTTCCTGTCATACTCAATAATCATCAGTAACAAAGTTCTCAGTGTTATTAATTATCATAATAGAAACATCATCATGACCTAGTCATTCACATCATTGTTTATTTTGAATCAGAACTAATGTAAGTAGCTACATATGGGACACATCCATCATGTTTATCATAATCATAACATCAATGGTAAATTAACATATCCATCAAAGGCATTATCATCATAACAACAATAGAAAACATATCTATCCATAAAATCTATCATCATCATGATATCAATAGAGAACCTGCATAGCCATTAATGCTACAATCATATCAATAAAGAATATGCATCTCCATAAATGCTATCATCATAATAGTATCAATAAAGACATACATAACCATCACATCCACTAATAATAGAGTCATGTGTCTGGATCCTCAACCTGTGGTCCTCAAGGAATAAAGTGCAGGTCTTAGGGCTAAATAATGTTAAAATTCATATCACTATCAGTCAACTAGAGTAGGGCACTACAAGCAGCTAGTATCGATTTCAACATCCCAGACTTCTGTCCAAAAAGAAAAATCAAGGAAAAGGCAAAGATAAGAAGAGTCACCTTCAGTGACTAACACTACAAGTAAAGAATTGAAAATCACTTATAGAAAAAAGACCAAGATGAATCCTAAAGATGACATTGACAAAGATTCAGAAAAAGGAGTCGTTGTGTTCACCAAGGAAACACCATCATCTCAGGTAGGTATCCAATCCACTACTTCTCCTAGAAATTATTCAGTATCACATGACCAGCAACAGGCTATCTAGAAAACTAAGGTTGTCCAAGGTGAGAAGGAGAATACAGTCTTTGATAGGTTCAGGGAGAATATATTAAAAAATGAAATCTTGAAGAACAACACCTATACTCAATTCTGGAAGAAGACTTCCAATTATCAAAGCAGGTTATTGTCAGCATTTGATTCTGAGAAAGGTAAAATGAATATGGCCTTCCTTGAGGCCCAAATATCTTAGCCAAAGTCAGTAACTGACTACAAGAAGACATATTTCAAATTCAACATAAAGGACATTCATCCCATTGAACAAATGGAGATGCACAAGCATACATGTGAAATGATCTCTTCAAATTTTAATAACACAACAATGAGTCTTTCCAAGTTGTAGGTTTCTTTATCAAATATCCAGTCACAGTTGAAAATGGAGAAAATATCTTCTCTGACTAAGGATACAAGAATTAAGTCTTTGGAAAACTTAGTGGTTAAGATAGGATATGACCCCTTTAATGTGAAATATGCACAGGAGATAATAAAAAAGAAGAATGTTGACATAGAAACATTAAGAAAACAACTGAAACTAGCAGCCACAGGAGATCCTCTTACCAAGGATATAGAGGAGACAAAGACCCAGAAGACCGATACGATGAAGCTCATCATGGAACAAAATTCACAGATAAGACAAATGGAGACCGAAATGAAAAAATGATCAAAGAAAAGGAGAAGACTACAAAACTATCCATGGTTCCATTAGATTTTGTGCCTATTATAACCATTCCTACAACCACAACCTCTACTCCACAGACTACACAGGGATCAGATGGTGCGGAGCAGTTGAAAAAGGTAGTGGATTTTTTTTTTTTATCTAAACAGAAGAGATTAAGAAGTTACAGGATCAGGTTAAAGTGTTGCAAGCGCAGAGGACAAGGAGTGAAGCTTCTCATGTAGCAGAAGCACACAGAGCTCATAAATTTATAGAGAGATTGCAGAAGTCAGACAGAGAATAAAAAATGGGACAGACCTTGGCCCAAGACAAGGAAATTATCTGGGTAGATATCCTGAATTCCATTAATGAAATCTGGCCCTATATCCAAATTATTTCTAAGAAAAAGGAGTTGATAAACAGAGAAACTAATGCTATAAGAGACATTAAAGAGGAGCTTGGATACATGCCTACAACAAAAACCAGCATTATCAAGTTCCTGAATTCAGAAAACGGATATGATTTGGATGATTTTGGATTAGATGACAAGGCAAAAACTATCATAGAAGTGAAGAGGATACTTACTAAGAAGAATCTAGTTTCTTAACTGGAATAAAAGTGCCGCAGTCTTGAGACAGTAGTTGACAAATTCTTCACTAAAATAGAGCCTTTAACATAGAAGGGTATTCCTTCTTTGTTTGTGATTAATGATAATTTGATAGCTCATGAATATTATGTCAAGAAAGTGAAGGAAATTTCCAAGGACAGTACCAAGTTTTCAAACATCAAGGGCAGTATGACAGGCTGAGCATTTTTGGAAGCAATGAGTAATGATTTATTCATCCAGCGTGAGATAATTAATATATTCATAGTAAAGCCCACTTTTGCTAGATACACTGAACTCGATGAGATTTATCGAAAGGTAATTAAATTGGCTATCCAAGATGAATATCGATGGGATAAACTCTATGAGTTACAAGATTAGACAGTAATTGAGGGATAGTCAACATCAGCCAATGCAACATCCAACACACCAGCCATCGTAGCCCATAAATAGGTCCATTCAGCAACTGTTTCCTCTAAAACAATGCCATCATTCCATATTATCTCCACCTAGCCTATTATTTTGTAACAGTTAGATATTATTGTTCAATTGTAGCTAATAATACATTGTCGGTTGATGACAACGTTTATGTAAATATTTTTGTAAATTAGTATAAATACCTTGATGTTCGAAGTATTATGTGTTTATTACTGAATATATTTTCCAACTGAGAATTGTAATTTCCATTTTTTCTGGAGCATCAATAATACAAAGACTTTTCAAAGGATTCATGTGGTGTATTCACTGGTGATTTTTTTCTTTTGTAACTGTGTTATTTCATTGTTTTTCCTTTCTCTATAAAGTTGAAAATCTTAATTGTATAATAGAAACTGTGATGAATAGGATATATTAAATATAAAACCTTATTCTGGTTGTTTGCAATTTACATGTTTTCAACTTAAGTCAGATTGAATAATACTTAATTTCTTTTCAATCTCTACTGAATTCCACATTTCTTCCACTTTCATAGTTCACTTAAAATATTAAAATATCCAGTTAATGCAACCTAGCTTTCCCTGTGAGATGTTTTCAAACATTGATGCAAATCCAATTTAATATTTAGACTCCATAGCCCAATGGAAATAGCCATTTAATCAACCAAACATTCCAAATCAAACAAACAATCAAGTACATTAATAACTAGCCTAAAATTCACTACAAAAAAAGTTAAATTTTATAGAAAGATCCCTCTCTGAAGCTGGAAGGGCTAGATCCAAACTTCAAAAGTGGTTTTGATGTTTTCCTCTGTGTTTATTCTCAAAATCTGGTAAATTATAGAATGATAACATAGTGGCAACCATACTGAGGAAAATTTGAAAAATATTGAAATTTTGTTCGAATTCATAACCCTGGTTAAAAAAGTGTATGATAGTAATATTTCGGGAGATTTTTTCCTTTCCATTTTCGTAAATAATAAGTGTGTGTGTGCCTTAGATCATAACTCTGGCTCCTAAAATAAATTACACTAGATCTCATCTAGATCCAAAGCCTGCAATTATTAATAATGATCCTAAAAAACTGTTGAGAAGAAAAGGCATAACAGAGAGCCAAGGAAATAGTAGTCCTCCCCATAGATCGAATTCTCTCCCTCAAGATTTTTTTACCCTACAAGACATTGAATTCGACTTACCTTTTGAACATAGTTTGTTTAGAGCTAAGTCAACCAATTTGGTAGATCAAATAGTGGTAGACCATGTTACATTAAGACGTTATTCTGTTGAAGCACAGTTTACCCAACTTGATATTGACCTTCATATTCTACAAGATTTTGATAAATTGCAAGGTTTAGCTTCAGATCTTGACCATTTTCTTCATGAGGCCTATGTCCAAAATTCTGTTGAACTCTCTACTTTGACTTCTTTTGCAGTCTCATCTACCTCATCACAATTAGTTCATCCCAAGTCATATAGCCCTACTTCTTCTGTAGTTTCCACTACTAATCGTGTGTTTTCTCATCAGGAAACTCAAACCCCATCTTCTACCCAATAATCATCAACAATCAACCACCATTCACGCTCACGAAAACCTCAAGTTTTAGTTCAGCCTTCACCTCTGGTTCAGCCTCCACCTTTCATCCAACAACCACCTTTCATCAATCCCCATATTTCTCATCCTCATATCCCTATAATGGAAGCCATATATGCTTCCCTTGTTCTTCAATCTCCTTTGGAAAACATGCCACATGAATATCAGACGATGATTCCACAATTTTATGGAACTAGACCTATCACTGTCCAACATCATGTAGATAGGATGAACAATAGTTTTGACCTCCAGGAAGTAGATGAGGAAAATGTCAAATCGAGGTTGTTTGCACAAAGTCTCACTGGAGAAGTGAGGAAATGGTTTAAATCCCTCCCTCCTGCAAGAATCAATGATCTTCTTGCATTCCATCAAACATTCCTTAATAGATGGGAAGTAAAAAATAACCCTCTTCAAATTGTATCTCAGTATGAAAGAATTAGGAGGGCACCAGGGGAAACAGTTCAGGATTATTGCACTAGATTTAATGGTATATACAATGCAATTCCTGCTAGCATAAAACCACCACAACGATTAGCCTTATTAAAATTCCCAGATGGCTTTGAGGTAGACATGTCTTTCCAACTTAGAGAGAGGAATTCCTCAACATTAGAGGAAACACAAAGGGATGTTGTACGTGTACAAGCCAATTTGTTAGAAAATAGGGCTAGGATGAGAACTGAAAGAAGAGTGACCATGAAAGAAGAACCCTCAACTTCTTATGCTAATGCCAAAATTGATTCATTATTTAGGACAATAGAAATAATGATGGAAATGATTAATCTAAATGAAAGGACTGTTGCTAGAGAAAATTAGCCTGCACCTCAAAATCGTAATAAAAATGTTCGAAGAAATCCTCCCCAAATTAAACAGAGGGAACAAAGGGGCCCATATCAACAAATTAGACCTCCATTTCAAGAGAACTATCTTGTTGATGATGGGGAAATAGTGGAAGAAGTATAAGACAACCAAATAAATTTGATGGGTATTAATGATGATGAAACTATTTTTATCACTTAAGAAGAACAAGAGATTTTTCAACTCTCCCAAATTGAGCTTGATTCAGAAGTATTAGATGATTACAAACATGGATTTGAAAATGCTATTATGGAAGTCCATAAGCAATATAATCTCAGAAGTATTAAGACTTCAAATACTCCAAACAAAATAATTCCGAAAATCCTATTAAGAAAACTTCTGATGCCATTGTAAAGAAAAACTCGGAGAATTCTTCCAAGAAAACTGTTGATAGTTCTGGAAAAAAAATAGTAGAAATTCCTACTAGAAATATAGTTGAAAACTCTTCCAAGACTACTCAAAATGATATCCCAACCACTAGTCAGCAAAAGGAACCTTTACGAAAATAAATTTTTGATATATCTGATTTTCTGAACTTGAATAAGATTCAAACATCATTCAACATTGAGAATGAATTAGCAAAACTGAAAATTCTCATTCCCTTAATAGATTTAATGAAAAAAAACCTATAGAAAACTCATTTTATGAAGGCTATAAACATATGGGAAAATACTGACACTGTCAATTTGAATGATGATCAGCCTGAAATCTAATTTGGTCCAAAAGTTGATGGTAAACCACGGGAGGAGGAGTTACTCCATTCTATGTTAGCCTAAACATGCATGATAATACTTTCCATAATGTTATGTTAGTTTCAAGTGCTTCACACAATTTGATGCCCAAAGCTATTATGGAAAAACGTTGTCTTGAAATTACTAGGCCTTATAAATACTTATATTCATTTGATTCCAACAAGGTAAGATGTCTAGGTCTCATCAAGGATCTATGTGTTACTTTAGCTCAAATTCTAGCTAAGAGTCTAGTAATGGATATAGTGGTTGCATATATACCCCCTAAGTATGGCATGTTGTTTTCATGCTCATGGGGAGAAAAATTACAAGGGACCCTGCAAATGGACATGACTTATGCTACCATACTAATGCTTGGTCAACAGAGAAGACTATATAGGGAAACTTTAATGAAATTCATGGTGAGTAGTCATGATAAACCGCATAACTATCCTCTTTACTCTGATCACTCATATTTAGAATCTTTCATTCTTTATAATGATGGATATATCAATACTTAGGTTACCAATGCAAAAAATGACATTTATGAAACACATGAAAATCAAACACAAATAGTGGAACAAAACATTGAACTTGAACCTATTTGGAACATGAGTTTTGATGGATCTTATAGTAGAGAGGGTTTTGGAGCAGGAGTATGGGTTTCAAATAGAAGAAACAACCACGCAGAAGGTCATTCATATAAATTAAACTTTCAATGTACCAATAACATAGCAGAGTACCAATGTGCCAAAAGAATTTCTATTCATGAGCTTGCAGACAGATGCTACAAAAGACATTAAAGAGGAGCTTGGATACATGCCTACAACATAGACCAGCATTATCAAGTTCCTAAATTCAAAAAACAAATATGATTTAGATGATTTTGGATTAGATGACAAGACAAAAACTATCCTAGAAGTGAAGAGGATTCTTACTAAGAAGAATCTAGTTGTTTAGGTGGAAGAAAAGTGCGACAATATTGAGATAGTAGTTGACAGATTCTTCACTAGAATAAAGCCTTTAACACATAAGGGTCTTCCTTCTTCGTTTGTGATTAATGATAAGTTGATAGCTCATGAAGATTATGTCAATAAATTGAAGTAAATTGCCAAGGACGGTACCAAGTTTTCAAACATCAAGGGAAATATGACAGGTCAAGTTTCTTTGGAAGAAATGAGTAATGATTTATTCATCCAGCATGAGATAAATCATATATTCGTAGTAAAGCCCACTTTCGCTAGATACACTGAAGTCGATGAGATTTACCGAAAGGTAATTAAATTAGCTATCCCAAATTAATATCGATGGGATAAACAATGTCAGTTACAAGATTAGACAGTAATTGAGAGACAGTCAACATCAACCAGCGCAGCATCCAGCACACCAGCCAGTTTTGGTTGTTTGCAATTTACATGTTTTCCCCTGAAGTAAGATTGAAGAATACTTAATTTCTTTTCAATCTCTACCGAATTCCACATTTCTTCCACTTTCATAATTCACTTAAAATCTTAAAAGATCCAGTTAATGCAACCTAGCTTGCCCTGTGAGACTCTTTCAAACATTGATGCAAATCTAGTTTAATCTTTAGACTCCATAGCCCAATGGAAATAGCCATTTAATCAACCAAACAATCCAAATGGAAAAAAAACAATCAATTACATTAACAACTAGCCTAAAATTCACTATAAACAAAGTTAGATTTGATAGAGAGATCCCTCTCTGAAGCTGGTAGGGCTAGATACCAGCTTCCAAAGTGGTTTTGATGTTTTCCTCTATGTTTATTCTCACAATATCGTAGATTACAAAATGATAATAGAAGGTTTCCTTAAAAAAAAAAAAAAAAAAAAAAAAAAACCACCCTAGCAAATAGGGAGTCATCATTAGTTTCTCGAAGGTGGCGCAATTACTATTTTTTGGAACTTTCGGCCGGGCGTTTCTTTTCCTTGATTTTAGGCATGCGAATCATAAACCCTAATATGAAAAAATATATTTAATAGAAGCCTCTAGAGCTCATTTAGACATTCTATATTCGAGCTCTAGCATTCCCAAGAATATCAAGGAGCCTTCGGTGGAGTTTGCATCACTTTTCTGGGTGAGTTTTACTTTTGTCATATGTTGTTGTTTTTTTGTCTCTTTTTTTCATTTCACTTCTATGAGTGTTGTTTTTCTTGTTTTTATTCATGTTTGTTTTTTTTTTTAACTTATATCAGCTTTTCTAAGTGTTGGTTTAGTTCGCCATTCGCCTTTTATAAGTGTCGCATTAGTTTCCTTGTTTTTACACACTAGCGATCGTCGTTTTAGTGACTCTCCTTGCATGTTTGTTTTTCCTTCTGTATGTTGATTTTGTGCACTTTATTTGCACTAATATATCCATAATTGGTCATATATTCACTTTAACTTGCACCATCACTCATATTTGTGAGTTTCCCACACTCTTGTCAGGAATATTTGTAGTTCACTTGGCCAACACTTGCCTTGTCCATTTGGGCATTGCGCAAGTACAAGGCTCATGATTACAGATTGGCCTCTGAGACTACATAATGCGTAGTACAATCTGACCCAACTATGCATTATACAGTTCCAGGGCTCAAGCCTGTCCCCTTGGCCACTAAAACTGCGAATGCACAATATCTCCCTCAGTCTTCTCAGGCTTAACTATGCATTGTACAGTCTCAAGCCTTAGGATGTATCATTGGTGATGAGCCCTGGTATTGCACCAAGAATTTTGCAACTCCCAAGGGATTCTTAGCTCAAATTATCAACCTAAGGTTGATTCAAACTTAGAGGTGACAATGCTTTATGCACAACAGGTTAGGTTCTACTCATGTCACTCTTATTCATGAAATCAAATCAAAGTGTTCAAATACCACTCCTCCAACGAATTATAGTGAGAAATTATTATGAAAGCATAAATACACATGAGTCTAACTATGAAGGTGAAAATTCCATTCAGTAAATGTAAATTATAATTGAATTTGCATGAAAAGAGAAAGGTAATACATTTTTAGAAGAAAACCATAATACTTTACTTGCATACTTAATAAAATTAAACCCTACTTGCATGCATCATTTATCTACTCACACTTGCTAAAAAATGAGGAAACCAACCTTTGACATAATTATGAAGAAAAATACTAATTATAACTTTGTTTTTCTATCTAATGGTCTCAAGGATGAAAGGATGAGGTTAGGGTGGTCCTAGAGTCTTCCTTAATCATAAAATCATGGTGTGGGGGACATTACTCAACTTAATTTTTCCAGAGTCAAGGTATGTAGAAAAACTGGTTGAAGAAATCAATGCTACAGGGTTGCTGTAGGAGGAGGTTTGAGAGATTTTTAAGGACATAAATGGTGTCTTGAAGGTAGAGGAAGGTCGATGAAGGTATAAGGAGGTGAATGAAGGGTATGGGATCCCCTTGGCCAAGCCTTCTACTCCTCAGAGGCCTATCATGCACCAAAGTTGATGCCCACGGTGTCCTTCCATTACCCTAGCGTAGTGGATTCAGAGACATAATTTGGAAGAAAGGTGAGGTGCCTAGGAGGAATATGAAAGGGTCTAGGTGGATGTGGAAAGGTGTCCCCACCCTTTTAAACAAACACAGTTCCTGCAAATATCCAAATGCATGCATCAAATTATCATTATTGCAGCAAAGTAAATAATCGTGGAGAAGATGAGTTGAATTTTATTAAGATCTATTATATTCTACAACATTACCCTAATCTCAAAAATAATGATACCAACTTATAAGTGGTAGAAACTAGAAATGCAAATGGATTATAAACTGACATGTATCTATTTCAAAGAAGTCATAAGAAAATATTTTTGATTTTTTACTGTGGATATTTCCAATCACTCTTCCCATGAGCGAGGTGATAGGAAATGTTGCGATCACAAGATTTTGATATAAAATCTACTAAAACAAGGAAATAATTGCAATTCTTTGAAATAAGAACAAGAAAGAAATAAAAGAGAGAGACTAAATCCTATGGGTTGGGCCCAAACCCAAGGGTTTGAGACCTCCAAAACTAACTCATATGCATACCAATGGTAAACTTATCATTAACAAAAAATGATAGTCACATACATCATGAAAAATAAGGATGAAAATGTCAAGCACTAGGCTCTCAATAGTTAATCGTAGTTGCAACAAAATTTGAATCCTAATGAGCCTTTCAGTTGGTTTATTTATACAAAAACAATCAAGGGGAAACCTCCTTGAAAGGACGAATGCTCCCCTCCAAAATCTCAAGATTTGTGGATATAATTCCCTTTGTCCTTGTAATGCACTTTGAGTTCCTCGGATGCTAGTGAATTTCAGTTGTTGGACAGGATTTAGTGATCTCAAGCCGAGTTAGGGAGTTAATAAGGTCAGAATGCTCCCTATATTTTCTCTATGTGTGTCCATCAAGCCCCTGCATGGTAAATATCTCAAAAAATTCTTCTTTAACCTGCATATTAATCCCATTAGGCCATACAATATGAAAAACACCCTTTAGTATTCTTATTAAGCATATCATGGCTAAAAATGTGAATTAATGTGAGAAAATAAGAGTTTTAATGGATGGAGGATAGCACAATGAACTTCAAAAGATAACTATTGATGGGACCCATCATCACCCCCATGCTGAAGGTGTTTCTCACCCTCTGAGAAACTCAGTCACTGATATGAAGCTCATTCATGCCCCTGGTGGCCTCTTTGACATCCCAAGAGACTACAGATGGTGTTCCTTCCTTTGGATAGAAACTTGCATTTGTCTCTATGTCTGTCCATTCTTTTTTCTCCTCTTCTTGGTTTCTTCTTTCTTGTAGGCCCAATAGTAAGGGAGGACTGAGTTTGATCCCTATCCAATTAATCTTCAACCTTTGCATGATCCCTTTGTATATTGGGGTTCTCTCCAAGGAATTTATTAATCTTTCTAGGGAGTGATACTATTTCATTTGTAAACTGCGAATCAGGGAATGCCACCTTCTTTGAAAATACTTCAAACTCTATATTTCCAACATCCTAAAAGTGTCATCAAAATTTAGGATGAATTTCTCTTGGGCTACTATATAGCTAGGTGCTAATTCATGATTAGAGGAGATGAAATTTTGGTTGTTGATGACAACCTTAGGGCTCACTAATTCTGCTCTGATATACAAGGTCACATTTTCTTCTTTTGTCATCACCCTTTTCACTTCTTCCGCCCTTGTCTCCTCATGGGTTAACCAAGAGGATAATGCCATCAATTGCATGTCTCCTAACCTTGAGTTAGGATCCCATAAATTAATGTCTATGAGGATTATATTGTGCATGTAAAACTATGCAACTTGGATCTATCCTCAATATTTTTCGTTTTGAAAAAGTCAATGACTTTCATGTAGTTTTGGAAAGGAAATGAGCCATATTGTGCCAATATATTAATTTTAAACTATAGTCACTGATACTTGAGGAAAATAGTGTAGGATTTGGGTGGTTTCCTGCATTGTATGGCTTCCATAGATCAACTTGCCATTGTGGCAAGTTGTATCTCTTTTTTTTGTGGCTTCTCTCTTAACCTTGTGTTTTTTACTTGTATTTGTTCCCCCATAGTTGACACCCTTAGTATCAAGTCACTCAATTCCCTTCCCATTTCAATGAATTTCTCCTCCATGAGGCCCATATTTTCTACAATTGTGGATTTCGAAATTTTCATCCATCTATGTGTTCAACCTCTTTCTATATCCAACTCACAGAGGAGTGGGACTGCATATTTCTCAGGTATAATCCTACCTCCCTGAAAAAAAATTGTAATAGGATTCTAGGCTAGGCTGTGGATTAGGCTCTTGAAGCTATTGGAGGTTTTTTTTCATCTTATTTTAAGGTGGATGCTCCTTCCTGTATCACCTCCCACTGCTCTTGTAGGAGCCCCTGTTTCTATTGTAGTGGCCCATGTTTCTCCTGTAGCTACTATGTTTCCTCCAACAGCTCTTCTTTTTCTTCTTGTAACATGACAACTTGTGTCTTGAGCCTATTAAAGGCGACTTCCCTAATGGTGGGCCTTCCCATAGGGAGCACAGGTTGCTTGGTTTTTGCTTTAGGAAAGGTAATTTCTTCATTTTTCCCTCACTAGGTCCCACTTATTCCTTCTTGAGTTCTCTATTATTGAGTTCAAGAAATGTTACATTTTTTAAAAATATGTCAACCATTTATTAGCAATATTATCATGTATATGTAAATTTCGGTGACGAAATGACCCTGAGTTTATTATTAATATTGATTTTAATTTTTAATTAAATTTTATTTTATAAAAAACATAATAAATTATATTTTTTATAAAATTTATTTAAATTAAAACATTATGTCTAATCCACCAAATATCAAAGTCCAACAACCATATTATTCACCAAGGTTCAAATTCCATGAAGCAACAAATTTATAAGAAAATTCAGTCCTCAATGACCTACAATGCACAAGCCAAAGTGGGGAGCAATATGTGGCCACAACATGCCAATATATCAATGATAACATTGGAATATATATGCACCATAGTTATTTTTTAGTCAACCAATGTGGGATATTTCCCCACAATCAAACAAAAAATAAAAAGTGCATAACTACAAGACCCTCACGGTTTTCAACGAAGGGTGTTGGAACTCTTCAATCAACTTATATGTGGCACACATGTGGTGAATTGTGGGACCCTTTTCCAATTTGAAGTTTAACGGAGAGGAGGGGTTCCGTAATCTTGTTTCTCCAAAACAATTTCTTCTACGTGTCAACATGTGGTGAATTGCGGGGGGCTCCAATGCAAAACCACTTACTGCTCAGAATCCCCCTGCAATCTAGTTTTGGATTCAATGATAGCACAAGGTTTAATTGTGTCAAACAAGATGGTGGGTGGCATAAATTTCAGGTGCATTATTTTTTGTGTTTGCAAAAAATTTTCCACTGTTACATAACAACAAGTTTTGTTAAGTAATTAGGAGCCAAAAGCATGGGTTTCCATGCGTATTCATATTTTACCATTCAAGTCCCTGATCGGGGTACCAGAAAATGGGAGATGGCAGCATGACAATGTCACGTGGTGGGCTTGTCAGCTGACCACCATGCACTACAATTACACCAAGCAGTGGTAATCGACCTTTCACGTGCCTTAGTAAATGATCACTATTCAATTTGGTCCAAATCATAAATCACGACAGAGAATGTGACGGTCCACCGGCCACGGGGTAGGAGAATGAATAGGTTTAGTTCTTGTTGTTGTAAATCATTAATTGAAACATCAACTGGAATTTGGACAAGAGCAACGACGAGGGAACTGCAGGATCAGGAAGCTCAGCATAGTGGGTGGAGGATTTCTGGGTATGTTCTTGTTCTCATCACTCTATTTTCAAAATTAAGTTTTCCTGTTAGCATCCCGACAATGAAAACAAGAGTTCTTATAGGCCCTACAGAGCTTTTTCCGTTTTCGGTTAGCTTTTTCCTTTTTTATGGTTTGCATGTAATCATATAAAGGGGGTTCATTTCAAAATTCCGCCCTGATTTCGTAGCCCTACCCATCCTCCTTACCTGAATCTCAGTTATGTCAAATCGTATGGGTTAAGTTTTTGCTTTTGTTACGATTATGAAAGCTTGGTCCTTGGTAATCCTCTTGAGATGCTTTTCCAGCACCTCAGTCATGTCACTTGGTATAGGTTAAATTTTTGCTTTGAAAATTTTATTGACTGTCTGTTCTGGAATTTTTTAATCTTCATTCCAAATGGTCTGGTTAAGCCTTGTCTTTGTATTCAAAAGCTTAAGGGTAAAGTAGGCGGTTGGTTCTTTACTGTATTTTTCCATCCCATATTTTTCCTCTAATATATATGGGTCTGAAAATGCATTACGAATTCTTGCTGTCTCAATTTATTTTCCTGCATTGGGAAAGGGAGGTCTCTACAAATTTTAAATTACTACTATTTTATGTCTCAATTTCCTTCGGTCAATCCAAAATCGAGTGGCATTGTGTATATTATATTTTCTCTCTAGAAAACCATTCTACTATTAATTCAAAGGAGGGAGAAATTCAGAAATGAGAAGGAACATTATGTTAATTTTCGAAATATTGAAACACACAATCCATATTCCATTGCTCGGGTAAAATAGAATCATTCGGAGTTTACTATAGATCCTAAGTTTTACATAATTACCACTTTTCGATATACAAGGTCTTTTTTAGTCATAAAATCAGACAATCTCAGTCAGGGCAGAATGAAAAAAGGCAAAGGGAGGAAGCTTCAACCACCTCAGGTAGCTGGTCCAAGAAAAAGAGGAAGAAAGAGTAATAAGCAGACTCTAGAAAATATAGAAAATATTTACGACATAGGGATTCCAATGCATATTCGTAAAACTATTCAGGGTTGGGAAAGGGATAGTGATGATGAAGATGATGATCTTCAAGAACAAAAGGAAAGAATGAATTTTATCTCTAACCCAGGGAATACAAGAGGAAGAGTTTCTATATTCCAACAATCATTTAAGACATATCAGAAATTTAAATGTGTTTTAGCAAAGGCGATGTTGAGTATGCAAGAAAAGTAAGCCAATCCTTCCATGCTCTTTAAGCTTTAGTAGATGAAACAGGATATGCAGGAAATGACCAAGGCTCAAATACGAGCAAATGTGCGAATAGGAAGGATTGAACGGTAGCTCTTGAACATGCAACAAGCTAAGATTCCAGGGTGAAAAGCAAAGGACCCGGTACCTGTTGATTCTTCAGATGGTTGACACTTTTATGTATTTAGTTTTGTATGTTTTTTGAAGATATTAAGTATAGTTTCTGTTTTACTTGTATTTTTTATGGACATAGTAAAGGGATATTAGCTGTCAGTAGAAGGAAAAAACAATACCAATTTTGGTTGGGTTATAACTCTCTAAGGTGGCCAATAGACCTAGTTTCCTTCGAGTAGGTTGAGGCTACCAATCTCAATGAAATTTGTATAGAAACTTTCTCTTTACAAAATAGAAAATAGACAGGTCCTACGAAATTTATAAAAAATAAAATAAGAAAAAATTACCATTCAAGAAAAATATATAATACAATAATTGTTATTCCTTCAAGGATTTCAAGCTGATCATTTGCTAGATATTTCTATAACAGAATTCACTACAATTATAAAAAAACTCGGTTCCAGGCCAGATAATTCAAGATTAGCATATGCCAGCTCAACACTCACAAAGCGTAGGGTGAGAACTTTGTTTTCGTAAACATTTTTTGATTTTATTTCCAAAGTACATTCCAATATACAAAAATGCAGCCATCCTCAACAAAAAAGCACAACTCAAGAAGATTGCGAAACAAAAAATGACTCACAAACAAGAATTCCAAATATCAAATTTTGTGGTTGTTTTAGAAAGTGAATTTCAGATTCATATCCAGGGAAAATGGAGACGAAATTCAAAATTACAAGACATGGGTTTTGTGCAGAATGGCTTCAATTAGGTGGATAGGGGGCATTTATGGAAAATTCTTAGTTTTTTGGCAGATTACCTTGGATCTCTGAAGGGAATATGTTCAGATTTTGGCATGGTCGATTTTGTTGCAAAACACCTGTAAAAAATTAGTTAATTCGTACAGTGTTAATGCATGAGAGCACTAGAGATAATTGTAAAGGAAAGAATCGTGATAGGAGAAATGCAGTTTTGATTTTTCGTGACAAAGGAACTTCATTTAAAATCACCCAGAGGATAAGAGAGAAGATCATGATACCATCATTGAGGTAAAGCAATGGGAAAGAACAAAGAATAAACTTGAGAATAATCTCTATATATTTAGAGATTATGAAATATCAAACTGGTTTTCAAATAACAATAGACTATTTTCAAGAGTCAACCTATATTCACCATTTTTACAAAGATCAATCATGGTTGAGGACTGTTGAATTGATGTTCATGGAAGTTGACCTCAAAGAGTATTCTTTGAAAACATGCATACAATGTCCTTGACATTTTTTATTTAAAGGGGTGTATAAAAAATATTTCGCTTATGTTGTGGAAAAAAACATCTAGTCGTCATGAGCGCCTTTCTTAGGTTGACTTTGTTTTACTTGTAATGGCTTATATTTGTCTTAAACAATTCTACGTCTTGCTCAAGTTGTTCTAGAGAAATGAGAAATATAGTGAAAGTGCTTAATATGAATACCCTCATGTGTATAATGTGATATATTTATAGCTTTTTGGAGAAGAATGATTAACGCCTCTTAAAATGAGAATGTGTTTCTTACCTATGAGTTATAGTTGAAAGATTCAAGATGGTTTTTGGGACAAAGAAAAATTGAAGGCATAGGACAACAACATAAAATTATTACTCGAGATAACGTGCAGGTCAAGAAAAAATAGGGAACATCAAAAAAATCCAATGGTACTTCAGATGGTTCAGTGAACAAATCAAATTAGTTTATAAGATGACACTAAAGAAAATATCTCACATTTCAAGGAGAAGAATGAGAATATTGAAGATTATTTCTAAGAATTCAAAGAACATCTTCAGAAAAGTTTTTAACATTCAGGAATATAGATGGTACACCTTTAACAGTCTTAAAGGCTCAACTTGCAAAAAAATTGTCTTAAAAGAAATTTGATTTACTTCAACATTTCTATAAGGAGGTTTTATGCAAACATTGAGCCTCAATTTAATGAATAATTTTTTTTCTAAAATTGCACAAGAAAGGTAATACCAAACAAATGTCAATTTGAAAAATACATAGGCAATTTTTTGTTTGTTTGTAGGTAATTCATGGTCAAAGTATTTTCCATAGATTAAATATTGAAGATGGAAAAGGTTTTTGTAAATTATATATTCAACATATGACAAAGGTTTTTTTCCAAAATTAGACCAAGGAAAATATGATGGATACAGGTAGTGGTATAAACCTTGTTTAAAGGGAAGTGAACAAATGTTTTTGGCAGAGCCTTCAATAACTCCATATTTATCAATAGGAGAATTAACAACTAACAGATAAAGGGTCACATTCCAAATTTCAAGAAAACATTATAGAAAACATATGACATAGTTGACCAAGCTTAAAGGAACGTACTAAACAAATTTTAAAGAGCAGTTTCAAACAAATCCAAATTTCAAGTAGAAAAGTCAACAATCAAACAATCCATTTCCGAAAGTGCACGCAAAAGATTTCCAGAAGTTCCAAATTTCATGCAATTATCTAAATATTTCTTTTATGTTTGGTAGATTGTTTATATTTTTATTCCAGGAATGTTGTAACAGTTTAAGGAATGTTTTTTCCTACATATTGTTTCATTTTCATAGTAAAAGTGTTGGATTTTGATGCCAAAACCTTGCCATTTTTGTAAAGACTTCTATTGCAAAATTTTAAATTGAAGTATTCTGGATTTATTTTCATGACATAATTTGTTTCTCATGTATGTTTTTCCCTATGATTTCATAATATGTTTCTACATATGTTCAAGGTAACATAGGAGCTAGGGAAAGGCTAGGTTTGAGTATCAACCTCCTTGACAACGCACTGCAAAGCTATCATCATTATGGAGACTATCTAATTGAATAGTCTATTTAAGAAAATCCTTTGCATCATTTAATTTTTTCCTTCTATCATCTCTTGAATGTATATGTGTTTGTGTATAGAATTCTTCTACATGTATCTACTAAATCTGACTGATTAATTATTAAGTATGAATATTTAATTATTTGATTTATCTTCTATTCATCTACCAAACTCTTTTAAGCTATGTTGTTCTGTTAGAGATGGACGTTGGAACTTTGATAAAAAATTAGCAAGGGAGGACTTTATTTTGGGTATAAATTGGATACTCATTAACAACCACTTATACAAATCATAGATCTGGTCATCATGATTCATAGGTTGTCGTCGAGTGACAGTGGAAAATGTTAAAAAATCATCGTAACACTTGAGGGAGCCCCCTATGGTTTGAGGGCCAGATTGAACCTAAAGTTTGATCGAGTTGGTTTCTTAGTGTAGTTTCATAGCCAAGAACTGCCTTTGAGAAATATATACAACATTCATTATTCCTTTTTATGTAAACTCTCAGAGCGCTTTGATGACATGGCTCTTCCATGAACATCCATTTTATAACCATAGTCCCCACTCATTTCAATCGTCACACTGCTCCTCATCATCATCACCTCACTCCTCATAATCATCACCTCACTTGAGTTGACTTTTCCACATTGCATTTGTTACTGAAGGAAATTTAATTTAATAATCAGAGGTCGCCATGAACCTAGCCACCTCCAACCCATAAAAATATCCTTTATCAACCATTACACATTTTATCCTCATATGCATAGGGAAGAGGTGCGGGTTGTCATACCTGAACCTACCTGTGATGTCGAATTGCTGGAGAATTTTTCATGTCGAATATAGACTTCATAATATGATGATCCTGAAGGTGTTGATTTCCTTTTCTTTCTTCTGCACAAGTCCTCATAGCTTAATGATTCTTTGACTGATAAATTTTTTTCTGTGTGTCTAGGTTTCTTCTTAGTGTCCAATATACTACTGATTGAGTGGATGGATTATCTAATGGTGTTCCCATACTCACTTTAGAAATGGCTTCATGATGTTCAAGGTGGATGGATGATTTTCTATGTCGGTGAAAAACATTGATTATAGGATTTGATGTGACTGTACAAGCTGCTACAGGAGTAATTTCCCTTCTGTAGCAGTCACTTAATTCTTCGTTGAGACCTTAAATTACATATGGAATTGAATGAAAGCCATAAAATGTACAAGCACAAGACTAAAATCATCAGGAGGTGGTGTAGGTGGTGGAAAAATTGAAATCAAAGTTTTTTCTGTGTTTTTTTTTTTATGTAAATAAGAGTGGGATTTGAAGATGAATTTTGGCTAGGTGGAGTGGATGGGTGATGAAAGTGATGTTGGGGGATCTGTCCTAACCTTACCTAAAGAACACATGACCTTTTGACTCCTTCCTCCAATTGTATTTGCCTCCTCTAGCATTTCAGGCTCCTCCTGTAGCATTTGAGGCTCCTCCTGTCGCATTTTAGGAAAGTCCTATAGCACTTCAAAAATGAGGGAAAACATGATTATATTGATGGATATATGATGGTGGGAGGTAGGGAGATTATTGAAGAGGGTGAAAATGAAATGGATGGCTGAAAAAATGGAGGAACGAACCTATATAATACATGTTTTGTAGGCATGGTTCTGTTGATTGTCTTGAGTCTTGCAAAAGAGAGATGTTAGCAAATTTGGTGTAAGAAACACTTCCTTATGCTTATTATTTGTTTTTTAGACATGCATGATTCCTCTGTAGAGGTTTTCAACCTACATGATTTCCCTAGGTTCTTGAGAGGAGATTTTCACCATGGGATATTTTCATATTTTTATTTTTCTATTTTGATTTTTTTTCTCTTGGGCTACCTCAGAGAGGTTTTCAACCCTAGAATTGGCCTTAGGTTACCTATATAGGTTTTAACCTAGGTCCTTTATTTATTTATTTATTCTCTTAGAAGTTGTGTGGATTGAGGATTGTGAGCCTCCCAATCACATTCAATTCTTTGTTAATTGAACTAATAAATTCTTCCTTGGACAAAGGTATTTTATACAACTTCATACTATAACCATTAACAGGTAACATGATCCCTTCCTCATCAATTTTTTTGATCTAGAGAGACCCATTCTCATGAAATTTATCTACTAGATAGGGGCCCAACCATCTTGTCATTAAATTTCTCTTGAAATCCTTGAATGGAATCATACATCAAGACCTGATATCCTTCTTGAAAAGTGTTCTCTTTGATGTGTTTGACATGCCAAATATTCCTTTGTAGTTGGATTACCTCAGTGTGTAGGAGAGCTTGCAACCTAAATTCATCTAGACCATTGAGTTGGAGGATCCTCTCCTGTTTTGTTGTAGTGAGATCGAATTCTAACTGAGCTACCATCCTCAAGGTGTTATATTCAAATTCAATAGACAACAAGGCATTCTTCCCATAGAATAGTTCAAATGGGGTGAATCCAATGGTGGTATTCCATGTGGTGTTGTAGGCCCAAGTGGCTTCCACAAGTATTTCTGCCCAATATTTTCTACTGCTACTAACAACATTGTTAAGAATGTTTTACAATGCTCTATTTTTGAATTCCACCCTCCCATTTTCTTGAGGGTGATAGGAATTTTATGTCATGTGCTTGATGTGGTGCTGATCCATGAGATATTCAATAAGATTCAATGTAAATTGTGCTCCTTAACCAGTGAGTAATTCCCTTGGAAAACCAAAATTGTAGAAGATGTTCTCCCTCAGAAGTTCAGCCACCTTTTACTTAGATTCTACCTTTACAGCCATTTTTTCAGCCCATTTAGTCAAGTAATCAGTGTACACAATGATACATTTCTTTTGTCCTGATGGGGGATCAACAGGTCCGATGAAATCCATGTGCAATTTCTCAAATGGCTCTAGAGGAACTTGAGGTTGTAAGGGAATTTCATCCTTGGGTGTGGGCTTACCCATCCTCCAGAACTGATCACACTTGGCGGTGTACCTCCTTGAATCTTGATGTAAAGTGGGCCAATAATAACTTGATTGTAGAAATTTGAAGGTTTTCCTCTTAGTGGCAAAGTGACCCCCACTGGATCCATCATGGCATGTTGAGAGGATTCCAAAGAATTCCTCTTCCCTCACACATCTCCTTAGGTTATGATATGGCTCCATTTTGAAAATATTTTCCCCAATCCAAGTGAATGGGGAACTCTTCCTAACAATCTTTCTTTTCTCCTTGAAGGATAGGTGAGGAGGGAAAATCTCAGAAACCAAGGAATTGGATAGATTAGCAAACCAAGGAGAAAAGACTGAAAAGGAAAATATATGCTCATCTGAAAGTTCATCATATATCATTTCTTCCTTTTTTGCAGGCAGGGTTGGTATTGACAAGAAATATGCAACCACATTATTTTCCCTGGTTTATCAACAATAGTCAAATACAATTGTTGCAATAATAACAACCATCTAATTATCCTAGCATTGACATCAGATTTATTCATTAAATACTTAACGGTTGCATGATCAGTGTGAACCAAAGTTTGATAACTAGTGATATAATTCCTAAACTTTTTCAAATAATGTACCACAACAAAGAGTTCCTTTTCAGTGAAAATATAATTTAACTCAACTTTAGAAAGGTTCTTATTGATGAAATAGATAACATAAGGAAATTTGTCTTACACTTGTCCTAAGGCATCCCCTACAAATTTTTCTAAGGGATATGAGTTTATATGTAAAGGTAATTCCCATTTGAGACCCCTAAGGATTGGTGCAGTGGTTAGATTTTCTTGCAATAATTCGAAGGATTCTTGATAGTTGTTTTTCCAATGAAAATCTAAATCTTTAGCCAACAATCTAAACAACGGTGAAGCCAATTTACTAAAATCTTTATTGAACCTTCTATAATACCCAAATAATCCAAGGAAAATCCTCACATCCATTTGTTTTTGAGAGATAGGGACCCCTTTGATGATGGAAATTTGGTTTGGGTTAACCTGTATCCCTTCCTTGGATATAAAAGGGACAAGAAAAGTCCCTGCATTCATAAAAAATTCACATTTATCAAGACTCAATGAAAGATTCATTTTAATATATTTCTTTAAGACTTTGCACGTATTAGAAAAACTTCCTGAAAGTCACATCGATAAGGAGTGAAATAATCCATGTATATCTCAATAGAGTCATGAACAAGTTCAACAAATATACTTAGAACTTCCCTTTGGAAAGTAGGAGGGGCATTGCAGAAACCGAATGGAAGGACCCTATAAGAATAGGTATCCCAAGGACATGTAAATGTGGTGTTATCTTGGTCTTCCGAGCTAATCTGAATTTGGTTGTATCTACTAAATCCATCCAGGAAGGATAATAATTTCTTTCCTTCAAGGCGATCTAGGAATTGGTCAATGAAGGGAAAAGGAAAATTTTCCTTCTTTATAGCCTTATTAATTTCCCAGTAATCAACACAGAGCCTACACTTTACATTCTCTTAGGGATAAAAATAAGAGGTGACACCCACTCACTGTGTGAAATGGGGTATATGAACCCTGCGTCTAGTAACTTCCACAATTCTTCTTTCACAATGTCCTTAAGAGTTGGGTTCATCCTTATCTGAGGTTGACACACAGACTTGCATCCCTCTTTGATGTAAATATGATGATTACAGTATGTGGGATGCACACCTTTCATTTCCTTATAATATCAATAAGATGCATCCATGTGTTGCCTCAACACATAACATAATTGTTCTTCTTGCTCAATAGAAAGAGAGGGGTTGAACTTTAGTGTTCTAGATGGTCCACTCTACACAATATTGACATGTTCTATGCTAGAATCAACAAATCACAAATCAATCCAAGGAATACGCTCATATTCTTTCATCGGTTAATAAACAGGTATGGCAATGGGAGGTTGATTCTATAAGATATAGTCAATGCGGTCATATTCATCAAGTTTCCATACCCGTATGATAATTTCCAGTGTGGAGACTGGGTAGGGGGTTATCTGATACAATTCTTCCTCTTCCTCACCCTCTAACTATAAGGGTAAATCATGTTCAATAGAGGGCTGAGCAAGATGACACAACACAAATTGTTTTGATAAATTTCCATTTTTAATAGTCATGTTCCCAACCCTACAACTAATGTAGGGATTAATAGTCGACAACCAAGGTCTCCCTAAGATGAGAGGATAGCCACTAAACTTGGTTTTTTCCAAGAGGACTATTAAATGAGTGGGGTGCTCTCGAGATTCAATGGAGACCATGAAATACTCAATAATTCCCTCAGGAGCTATTGTGGATATATCTGCAAGCTCCAACATTGTGGTGGTCTTTCTCAAAGCCCCTTGTAGGTTGATCTTCAAAATGGTTTCCTTGGTCATCACATTGATTGTAGCCCCAGGACCAATCAAGGTATTGGGGACCATAATTCCATCGATGTGCACATCCACTACTAGGTTACCAGGATCTAGGTACTTTGGGGAGATCACCGTCCCAAGAATGATATTTGATAGTTCTCCAACAACATTGATGGTGGGGGTATCTCTTCTTCTTCTCCCAAACCTTTTGAAACATTTATCCTTAATAATATTGTTGTAAATGGGAAAATATTTAATGTCCTGGAGAAGGGGTATCTTGACACACAATTTCTTTAATTCCCCCAAAATTTCAACCTCTTATGGGATGTGTTGGTTTGGGTGGACCAACCTTTTAGGATATCGGAGGTGCAATGAGTTGAGGGACACTTTCTAACTTCTCTTCCTCTAGCTCTCTAGGTGGAGAAGGTGGGTCATTATCTGGGAGCACCTTCCGAGATCGAAGGTTGATCTCTTGGATTTATACAACATAAGTAGGATATGATGCCTCTCCATTCTCGACCTATTTTGCATGCTTATTGTTTCGGTTAAAATTAAGTTGAGCATGAATTTTAGGCTGATTAGGTGGGTTATGGTGATTTATATGTGGTTGAGGTTGAGGTGGAGGTAGTAAAGCAAGATGTTGGTTTGTTTTAGGTCTCCACCCTAGTAAGGGGTTGCCCCATTGGGAATATTGGGGTGGATATGGCTGAAAAGGAGGGTTGATAAACTGAGGAGTATATTGAGGAGCATAAGGCCAAGGAGAAGGGGTGGAACATTATGGATGAGTGGAAGGGTAGCAATGCTAGAAAGGTGCATTTTGGTTTAGATTGTAGTGAGGATAATGTGCACCTTGCATGCCTTGTTAATATGGCCAAGGACGTAGGGGTCTCCTTTGGTTAATGAAGCACAACTAATATGACCCACATTCTAATCCTCCCTGGTATGCAAATTTTAGTCCTATAAGAGAGGGAAATTTGTCTATTGCATGATTCTCTTCACATATTAAGCAAACTTCTATGACATTCAGTGGGCATTCATTCCTAGGATGTATTTTAGTACATCTAGGAAAAAATATAGCTAGTGCTCTTTCTGCTCCCTCTTGCTTCCTTTTGATTTACGTAGTATCCATTTGTAGGGAAAAGGTATGCAACATTTCACTCTTAAAATCCTCCAACATACTCCCTATCTCATGCTTGATGGTTGTTTTGGAGGGAGAGGAGCTGACTCAAGCTTTCGCTAGACCTACCCTTTTTCCTAGCAGCCCTAGAGTGATTCTTGACTATAGTTTTGATTTCATCATAAGGTAATTGGTTGATACCTCCTCTATATAGCATGTTGAGGGTTTCTATTACATCCTCCCTGATCCCTTGGAGAAGAACTAGCTTGAGTGACTCAGGATCAAGGGTACAGTTGGCCCTCCTATAATTGAGTTGAAATATTTCCTCGTAGTCCTCTAGATATTCATCAGGTCTAATGGTCATCCTAAATATTTCCTCCTTTGTTTCTTTGGACCTGCAAAAATCTCGACATTTTTCATTGAAGGCTTGCTACATTTGGTCCCAGGTAGTGATACTACCTCCAGGTAGGCTCATAAACTAGCGTAAGGATGCATCTTTGAGGGTAGAAGGAAACAACTTTAGCTTATGCTCATCAGAGGCACAATCATAGGTTCTACAGAAAATAACAAACTCAAACATGAATGTGTTAGAATCCTCAAAGGTTATGCCATGGAAATTTGGAAGGGAATCGAGGCTTATATTTTTCACTTTAGCTACTCCATTAGTTTCTTTGATAGGGAAAAGTTCATTGTTCCTTTTTTCAGCCATAGTTTGGGTAGGTGAGATAGGTACTTCTTCTCTTATAGCTTCTTCAAAAATTCTAGATTTCTCACCTAGAGGATCTTCTAACTCCCCTGTAGTCACAGAGGGAAGTTCATAGTCACTGAAGAAGAATGAATATTGAATTCTTGAGGGGGTAGGGGTTTTTGGTAATAATTTCCCTTGGTTATCCCTACTCCTATGAGGCATGAAAGAACAAGTTTTCTTTTTGATTTTTTCACTTTTTGTTCAAAGCAACCAAAAAAAGGAAATTATTAAGCATAAAAAACACCTACTTAGAAACCTCCCTGACAACGAGGCCAAAAAGTGATGAGCTCTAATATTGTTCCAAGGAAGTTGCAACTCCCAATGGCTTCTCAACTCAAACTATCAACCCAGGGTTCATAAAAACTTAGAGGTGACTGTGATATATGCACAAGAGGTTAGGTTCTACTCATGTCACTCTTATTCATGAAATTAGATCGAGGAGTTCAGAGACCACTCCTCCAACTAATTACAGTGAGAACTTCTTATGAAATCATAAATGAACATGATTCTAACTACAAAGGTAAAAATTACATTCATTAAATGTAAATTCTAATTGAAATTGCAAGAAAGGAGAAATATAATATATTTGAAGAAGTAAAACATGATACTCTACTTGCATACTTAATAAAATCAATACCTTAATGGCATGCATCATTTATCTACTCACTTGCTTGAAAATGAGGAATCCAATCTTTGACATACCTATGAAGAAAAATAATAATTCTAGGTATTTTTTTCTATCTGATGGTTGCAATGATTAAAGGATGAGGTTGAATTGGTCCTAGAATCTTCCCTAATCATCAAATCATAGTGTGGGGGCCATTATTCAACTTCATTATGTCAGAGTCGAGGTATGGAGCAAAACTAGTAGAAGAAAACAATGTTATAGGGCTGCTACAAGAGGTGCTACAAGAGGAGGAACATGAGATTTTGAAGGACAAAAATGGTGTCTTGAAGGTAGAGGAAGGTGTATGAAGGTAGAAGGAGGTGAACTAATGCTGTGGGAGTCCCTTATCCAAGTCTAATATCCCTCGGAGGCCTAGATTGTATGAAATTTGATGCCTACGATGTCCTTCCTTTACCCTAATAGAGTGAATTCAAAAACATAATTTGGAAGAAAGGTGAGGTGCCTAGGAGGAAGATGAAAGGGTCCAGGTGGATGTGGAAAAATGTTCCCACCCATGCAAACCATCAAAATTTCTGAAACGAGCCCAATTCATGCATGAAATGATCATTATTGCAGCAAAGTAAATAATCATGGAAAATATGAGTAGAATTTTATTAAGATCTATTCTATACTACAATGCTATCCTATTCTCAAAACTGATTATAACAAATTCTAAGTGGCAGAAAGTAGACATGCAAAGGGATTACAAATTGACATTTATCCATTTCCAAGAAATCATAAACACATTTTTTGAGTTGTTATTGTGGATCTTTCCAATCACTCTTTTGACAAGAGAGGTGATAGGAAAGCCTACAATCACAAGTTTTCGATATAACATCTATTGAAACAAGAAAATAATTACAATTATTTGAAACAAGAACAAGAAAGAAATACAAGAGAGGGACTAAAGCCTATTGGTTGGGACAAAAAAAAAGGTTTTCAACCCTTCAAAACTAACTCAGATGCAAACCAATTGTAAACTTCTCATTAAGAGAAAATGATAGTCACATACATCATGAAAAATAAAGATGAAAATGTCAAGCACTAGGCTCCCAATAGCTACTCCTAGATGCAAAAAAATTTCAAATCCTAATGAGACTTTCAGCTAGTTTCTTTATAAAAAAATAATTGAGGGGAAACTTCCTTGAGAGGAGGAATGTTGCCCTCCAAAATATCAATATTTGTTGTTTTGGTTCCCTTCATCCTTGTCATGCACTTGAAGTTCCTCGACTACTAGTGAATTCGATTTGTTGGAGAATATTTTTTGATATAAAGCTGAGTTAGGGAGTTAATGAGGTGGGAAATCTCCCTATACTCTCTTTATGTGTCTCCATCAAGCCCCTACATGGTAAATATCTCCAAAAATTCTTCTTTGACATGCATATTAATCGAAATAGGTGACACAATATGAAAAACACCCTTTAGTGTTCTTACTAAGCATATTATGGCTAAAAATAAAAATTAATGTGAGAAAATGAGAGTTTTAAGGTAAGCGGATAGCACATTGAACTTCAAAATATACCTATTCATGGGAGCCATCAACTGACTACTTAGAATACATAATACACAGTTCCTTTAGCTAGTCCCTCTCCCTTGACCTCAGGAATTGTACAATTTTCCTCATCACTCCATGTGGTTTTTACTTGATCTTGCTTTGTAGGTTGATTTACTGAATCTAATTTATTCTTTCCATGAGTTCCTTTTCCTCCTACAAATATCACAATTTTTGAACACTTCTCTTCATCAGTCACTATTATCATGGTATCCAAGAGAGTTGCTTCAAAGGATACCATGTAGAGAAATACCGAGGAGGAAGTTGAGATTGCACCAGTAAACTTTCCATTTTATCAATATACTCAAATTTTCATGGAAAAGGAATCAAATATCACATGGCAGAAAGTGAACGAAGTGCTATAAAAAAGAAGCTTCAAGGCAGATCTAGAGAATCGACAGGTATATATCAATTTTGAACGGTCGAGACTACACAAGGTTGCATTCATATATCCAAATTTACAATGTGGAGATGTTGTCAGTTGGATAGTTCTGCATATTTATTTTAAGGCTATGACTTTGAACAATGCCAATGGACAAAGCCTTTCTTATTTTCTAGCAGCAGATTACCATCTTATGTATAATTTGTTGGAGATGGAATCACTCATGGATTCTTATTTTATGCTACCACCAGGTATTTGAGCACAAGGGAAATGATTAAAAGCTAGGTGAAAGACCCATTAAAGTTTTGACAGAATCCCAAAAAAACCTACAAGAAAAGGTCTCTTAGGAGGGCCTATGAGATCTTGATTATTCTATGTTGCACAATCTATTATTAGGAGAGCATTGAGACCTTTCTCGAAGGGTGGGAATTCTTATTAAAGTAAGTTGTGAAGGAATGTAAATCATTCAACTCATCATATTTGTTGGCTCGATAGTTAAGTATCCATGTAGCTAATGCCAATAATCCTCCCAAGGGAGGAAAAGATACATTCTACATGTCTGCATATCTAATGGATGCAATTTGTGCTCACAATTCATTCCCTGGGATGAATTTGACTTGGAATCCATGAGATACTACTATGCACATCTACTGCAAGCTACTTTCAAAGTGTAGCCAAATAGGAGTGACGAAAATTCTAGTTGACCACTTCCTCATTCTGTTATACAAGTTGATATTTGAGGAAGAAGCACCTTGCATTTCATGTGGGGAAATGGAAGCGGTGTCAGAGATAGTAGATTGGTTTTCCTCACCAGATGCCACCTTATTTATAGTGTTTGGCCCACAAAATTCATGCAAGAATTTGCATATCATATCTCCATATGGTTTTCAGCAGCTTTTTACAAGAAGAAGAAAGCACCTTGGCCAACTATTCCTAGGAAAATTGGATTGTACGAGATCGAGAACCTGAAAGTTGCAGATATCGAAGGAAAGAAGATTGAAAATTTTTCATTCGGTACTCTGGAATTTATTACGTATGATTCCAAAAAAAAATTTAGAGACCATTGTGCGATAATTCATTTTCAGTGGCTAAGTGGGACATTCCACTGGCCGAAGGAGGAACCATGGAAGAATTTTTATAATGCCTACTAGTCCCGTGAGTCAGTCAGTTTTCTAGGAACTTCATAGGTGACTCCGTAGAAGGAAGCTACTTCAGAAGAAATACCAATAGAAGGAAGCAACCCTTTGCGTGAAAAGGGAAAAAGGAAGGTTGCATATATCCCAAGGGGAGAAAAAAGTCGTAAGATGAAATTGGATCTAGTTATTATGAAAGAGGCTTTAGAAAGAAAGGCAAGGAGGAAACATAGAATGAAAGAATCAGAACATTGGCAGAGGGAAGAGCAAAGGACATTGGAGGAAGTAAAGCAAAAGCAAGAAGAATAAGAGAGGTGAAAAGTATTAGTAGAATAAACAACACAGGAACAAGCTAAGGAGAAAGAACAAAACCTACAACCAGAGAAGGACAGCAGACAGATGTAGGACAATAAGCTTTATCAGAAGATTGAATAATCGATTGAGATCGAAGACATGGAGGCAGAACCAAAGCCACAGAATCAAGATATCGACCTGATGTCAAGCACACAACAAGTCACCTTTTAGTATCCACTTCCTTAAGTAGTAGAGTTAGCTCCAAACGAGGAAGAGGAAGTTGTTCTTCTTGATGGTGATCTAGTTATGGAAACTTATAATATATCTTACAATAGAATTCATAAAAATATTATACAAACATGGAAGAAACATTTTCCAAATGACCTATCATACCTTGCATTTATTATATAAAGGGTGACTGTGGCAAACACCAGGAGGAATCCCAATGTCATTGCCGCAACCAGATTGGCCTTCATAGGTGTAGCAAAGTCAAAATATGAGTGTCTCATGGCTGAGAAAAAAAAATGGAAATGAACTTGTAGGCTGTTAGAAAATAGGTTGAAAAACTCCAAGCAACAACTTAGAACACAACTTCCACACAGGTCCATCTTGAGGAATTGAAGGCAGCAACACTTAGCGAATTATCGACACTGGGAGAGACCATGCAAAATATTTATGAGGAGATTTTATTGTGCATAAAGAAGTTATCCACTTGCATGAATTGCAGGAGAAGTGTAAATATTATGAAATTTTTTTTAAGAATGTACAGGAAACCATCGCTACCATGCATGAATGGTCAATGCAATACAAAGGGGCATTTCTTGATTTGGGAAAGAAAACCAAGCAAGAGAAAAAATTGGAGAAAGAAAAGTTTTGTATACTCATATAGAATTAAAAAAAATCGCCTCATTCATTACTATCATTCAAGCCTCATATGCATGATTGTATAACAATGTGGATTTATTTCTGAAGTCCCACAAGATCCCATCAATTTTTTGGCTCACTGAATTCGAACACAGGAACCAGGTTAGGCAGGACATATATGAATACTTGGAGTAGTGCATATAGATAACCACTAAAGAATATCTTGAAGTGAATAGGAAAAATATGAAGAAGTACATCGATGTCCCTGTCCAAATATGCATGATGCTACTCTTGTTAAATACAAAAGTACAAATTGGTTCCAAGTTAGTGTACCTAGATACCATGGAGGTTAGAGTTTGCTTCCATCCTAACACCATCGAACAATTTGAGGGACTTGATGTGAAATACAAAGCTTGGAACCATTACATGATCGAGATACAACAACTGGAATTTTTTGAGCTATAGTTTCCCCAAATGCAAGCGTGATGCGGTTTGTTTTATTAGGTTGTCTAATTGGCTCTACCAATTTTTTTGTTATATGGGTATGAGTAAATTGTAATATTATTTTGTAAATAATTTGTAAGTGAAATTCCAAGTGCCAATTGTGGAATGTGAAGAGTCGTGATGTAATGTAATTGAAAAATCATTTTTCAAGAAGTTGAAGAGTCATGAGGAAAGTACAAGAGTCACAAAGGGGGAGGTGAAGAGTCGGCCCTTTTGTTATTTTATATCCTAATAACTCATGTAAGGAGATTTTTGGGAGCCAAGATTTTGGCTAGGCTTAGGCTTAGAATCAGGAGCTTGGGAGTTTTGTGAGACCCTTGGCTACTCCTTAGCATAGAGGGAGTATATTTATTTGAAGGAGTAGGTGTTGAATTCATGTTCCAATTTTGGGGCTAGTGGTCTGTTAATGGTATATGTATGATTGGAACTTTCATTTTAATAAAATCTTGGAGCCTACACATTTTCATGCATATCCTGTGAATATAGTAGGAATATTCTTGTTTTATTTGAAATTTATGTTAATTCACTTACTCTTATGCTTATGACATATTTCGTTTTAATTTGTATGAATCTTATTGAATGTGTGATGTTGTATATTTCCATCATTGTTAACTTGTGAACTATTTCGTAGATTTGCTTGTGATGTATTTATGCTCATGTGTTCCTTTCAAGATGAGTACTATTATGGGTTTCTAAGGGGCTCACTCACTTTCCCTTAGTTTTTTAGAACCTTCATGTGTTACACTTGACTTTCCATAGAGTCACAAACTTTTTCTCGCCAAAGTCACCATACTTCACTCTATGCATTATTGCTGCAAAGGAATATCATTAAAACCCACTTCATCGATAATCGGGCCATATTCCATATGGTACTGGTATACCAAATGGTGTGAGGTCTAATTGGGAATTCATGTCGGGGAGATCCCATAAATATTGATGGGTCCAACATCATCAACATTTCTAGCACTAGAAGGAGGTCCAAATGACAAGTTCAGCCCATGAAGTCTATCTGAACTTTCTGCGCCTCTAAATGGCTTCTTCCCAAATATTAACCCCAACACAATTTTCTGAAACCACAAATCTGAAAGTTCCCATGGGAATTATCAATGAATTGTCAAATCTCAAATTCGATGGCGAGGGTGGAACAACCATTCTCGAGCACAATCCTTGTTTCTTCGAATTTGCAAAAAACACAATATTCACTGTGAGGATATTGCACGTAGGTCATTCATCCTCACGTTCAAAGCACACATAAGTGAACGATGTTACACATTTCTAGTCATTTCCATACACACTTTGGAACATCTTGTCAAAGAGATTTTATGTTCCTTTGATAGATATGACTATAAATATGTTTTCAATAAAATCATGCGATTGTGAAAAGAAACCAATGAATATCTTGATGATTTTCACGATCGTTCCATTTATTTTTGTTTTGAATTTTCTGAAGGTGATATATGATTGGAATTTAATGAAATAGAAGTTCTAATTTATGTTCATATTCTGATGAATCCACATGAATATGAATCTTTCGAAAGTCTCCCATGTACTTTGGTTGTAGAGCTCCTAAATATGCGATGAAGAAATTTGTTGATCCAAGTGACTCTTCGTCTCCTCCTCATCCAACAACTCCATTTCCACAGGTTGAGGTGGGAGAACTTGAGATTTCATCATATGATTTACCACCATCTTCTCCCACTCCACATAACCAGAATTTTACCATAGGCTTCGGTTGGGAATTTAATGTTTTCAATGATGTTTGATCTCCTCATCCTCCATTCGAATAAGATTCATTAGATCATGAGAATTCCCCTATTTTTTATCTTGAAAATTCATGATTATGGTTGTTGTGATCTTCTCTATGATTCATCTGATCATGACTTTAATTTTTCCATTGTTGATATTTCTAAGCCACCTATCTTTGATGATCTATCATCTGATGAGTTGGAACTTCTGCAAGCTAACTATGAACTTCAAACCGAGCTAATGGTTATGTCAAGTTCTCATAGTCTTGAGGCTAGTTCCAATTATGATCAGAACAATGTTGTATATGTTAGAGTCGGTCCTTACAACCCTCCATCAGAGATCATTTTGCTTTTTGCATATCATTTTTAGGTGTCTCGTTCACTTCACTTCGTTGCATTTCGCTAGGGGCATGTCATTGGCTGACGAGAGGGTCTGGTCATCTTGTATTCCCTCATGCTTGTACCTGCTGGGCTCATTAAAACTCCTCAAAAATCATCGAAGTTCAGGTCACGTCATTCATGGTCATAAATGATTATTTTCGTCAACAAGAGTTTTTTTAGTCCTAGAGTCTAGGGTTTCAGTCTTTTGATATATTTAATAAAGGCACGCAGGCCATGAGGATGGTTTCGAAAAGGTTCTTGATTCAAATTTTCATCATCAAAAACATTTGAAGACATTTCTAGTTCAAAACTCTGTTTTGAACTAGAAACTGTCAAATTTATTTTTTGTAACAAATATGTGTTTTTTTCATCATAAAATTTTTCAATGCAGCCTCTGGTCTTTGCCGAAGTCAAAATACAAAAATCCCTGCAAAAATCAAATCATTCCATCAATCCTAAAACTCAGAAAAACAGTGAAAAGCCAAAAGACAGAATTGCATTAAATGATAAAGTGCCAAATTGCAAAACAATACAAAGTGGGTTGTGGACGAAATAAAAATAAAATCAAATTCTTGTGAGATATTTCTCAAGCTATATAAGCCATTGGAGACAAGTTATTTTCACAATTTTTCAAAGCCAAGGTCGAATTGGAGTGTTGAAGGGCGAAAGTCTTGTTTTGAAGCCGTGAGAGTGAACTGACAGTACGCGCGGCGTATACAAGTGGCGTGCGGCGCATAGGGAGCGCGCAGTGCACTGGGCATTAGTTGCCAGTGTATTTTTACACGCGCGCGACACATACACAGCGCGCGGCGCATAGAGCCCTAAGGCCGAAAAACTACACTCCCTCACCCAAATTCGTATCAAATCACCTCATTCACCTTCAAGTAAGTTATCCAAGATTGCTTAATGATTCATGGATATGTTGTGGTGTTTTAAAGGTGGATAAAACAAGTGTTTGTTATGATGAAAGTTAAACCCTATATTCATTGCAAAATTCGCTCCATAGGGTTTTGAAAGAAATGTTGGTGATATTGTTGGGGTTTCAAATCTTATGTTATTGACATATATGCTCTTGCCATCTACTGTCATTGGTGTCACTGCTTATTATTTACCATAGCCTCAGGGTCTCTCTCCTATTCCATCATTTCTATCACTGTTATTACCATATCATTGTCTCACTTCTTATCATTTCTGTTATATCACAGTCCCATATTCACTATCCTACATCCCTCCATTGACAAAGCCTAATTGTCAAACACTGCAAGGGCTATTTCTTTGTCCTTGATTTCATTTGCCTCATATATATGTTGCCATTTCATTTTCACTTTTGTTCCTAATAACTATTTCCCCCAGCACTACACCCATTCCTATTCACTTGTCAAATCCCCATGTAGCCAAACAGTGGTTGTCCCCACACTTGACAGTAATTTATCACTATATTTTTTCCCATAGCACTGTATTACATATGTGACACATTTGGGATTAGAGCATACACTGAAACTCTTGTTTTCACCATACCTATATCAGCATATATTTTTCAAACATATTGATTTCGGCACCATGTCAGAGACGGATTCAGTTTATGAGCAGGGGTATGATAGTGATTCCACAGCAGAGGCTAATGTGCCACAGAGGTCTCACAAAAGTGGAAAAAGTGGTAGACATGTCAGGGAGGAGCCTACTTCTTTGGCTCAATTTGCAGGCTTGCCCACTTGCAATGGATTGTTTTCAGCATCAGTCATGTTTCCAATACTGTGAGATGATTTCCCAAACTCAGCATCATCATGAGCTAGATCGCCTATTTGTTCTACATTTACATGATGGCCATGTAAACATTGCCGGATTAAACTTCATTATGTCACCAGAGACCATTGCTCAGGCCACCGGTATACCAAACATAGGAGAGGAATGAAACAAACGACAGCAGCTAGAGAAATCCTATTATGAGCCCTATATCAGACCTGGATATATGAGGCAGCTGAGCAGGGTATTTCCATTCCGATTTCTGAGAGATGAGTATGCACCATTGATGAGATTGATCATTCGATATTTCAGTTGTGAGGGCAGATTCTCGCGCCTCTATGCGTACCATATCCGTTTGTTGATGCATTTCACGAGGGTACGTATGATGAGAATTCCATACTTCATGTACCGTAACATAGAGTGGATGACATTTCTTGTACAAAATAAGACCCCAGCAAAGCAGTATAACAGTATATATCATTACGCGTTGATCAAAATCATGGTGGAATATCAGCTCACACAGCAGGGCATCGCATGGGATGAGTTCATCTCCCGTGACTTCTATGCAGCGCCACAGCCGCCTCCCGAGGTAGTTCATGATGAGGGAGAGCCTTCACACCAGCTTGATATTCCTGAGACTAAGCATATCAGCGCTCCAGTGTATGTGACATATCAGCGAGGCCACAGAGCCTTATTTGCAGCTACACGACGAGTACTATCTCCACCCGGGGTGGAAGGGGTCTCGTTGACTTCATCAGCAGCGCGAGTACTATCTCCACCCGAGGTGGAAGGGGTATCGCCTTTGAAATTAGCACAGGTACATGTTCAGGATAGAGGCAAGAGGCCTATGCATGATGAGGGCCGTTCAGGAGGCCGAGACACTGATTTTATACTCATCGATGTTGATGCGAGCTCTCCTAGCTCGAAAATGAGGGAGGTCATCCAGGAGCAGAAACCTGAAATTGGTACTTTGACAGAGAATTTTCAGAGAGCACAGTGGGTGATAAAGTACCTGGAGCAGCGGAACAAATAGCTGGAGGATCAGCACACACTTGTAGAGCTGCGGCGAATCCGTGAAGATCGACAATTGGCCCGGAAGAGACCTGGTGACATGACACCAATTGAGCGAGAGACCGAACTCATGCATGTTAACATTCATCTGGAGAAGTTGTTGGCAAAGGCCAATAGAGACAAAGACATGCTCCATCATATGAAAGGTCATTATTGGGCCCGCATGCACGTTTGCAGAGCAAAAATGAAGATCCTGAAGAGAAGGTTGAGCAGAGCATTGAAACGGCGAAAGAGGCCTGATCCACTTCAGATCTTGGCCGAGGCTTCATTGGCTGAGCATGAGGCACGATAGGGGATATTCACTCCAAATTTCAGCAAATTTGGAGAATTTTTTGTCATTTTTGAAAATTTTGGTCACAAAACAGGTTTTTTCGCCCAATGCATAGAGTGTCCTGACGCGCGCTTATGATTGGGACACTTTCTGGAGGAAACATTTGTATTTTTGGATTTTTCATGGTAATTTGTGCATGCTCAAAAATGGCCGAAGCATTTCATAGTGTTCTGGATGATCAAAAGGGCCGAAAACACCATGAAAACCACCTTTATGCCACCTTTTGCACCAGCAGGAAGTACTTCTGGGAGAATGAATTTTTGGAGGGGAAAATGAGCTCCAAATTGAAAAAATCCACCTGGGTTGGATAGCCAGCACCTAGGGCTTTCCAACGAGATATCATGAGCTCAATTTGGACTCCAGGAAGTGCCCCAAAAACATGATGAAAGTAGCGCGATGCATAGAGCTCTGGCGCGCGACGCATAGAGATTTTGGGCATGTTTTTCACCTTCCAGCTCAGGAATTCGGCCAGTTGTGACTAGTTTCACCTCTTGATGTAATTTTTGGTTTTTATTGCTGTAATTTGATGTACATGATGTAAATTTGGCACTTATTTACTTGTTCTAGATGATTCATTCCCAAAAAAGTGAAAATCAAGTGAATGGATCAGTTTCCTAGCTTATAGAGGCAAGTTGTTTGGCTGCCTAGATTTTCGCTCTTTGTTTAGAATTGGTTCAAACTACTCCTAGAAGCATGAGATCGACCCCTAGAGGCATGGGAAAGGGTTAGACTTGTCTATTTATTGTATTTTCTGAGACACTTTCAAGGTTGGACTCTTGGGAAAAGTTTGGCACACTATTGTACATATTTTCTGCATTTTGGCTAAGGAAAGATTAGAGGTTTTGCAACACCTGTTGGGATTCTTGTGGTTTTCAGTTTTGATGGTGTGTTCTCTCAGTTATTTGTAAGTTATTTATTTGTAAGTTCTTTAAATGTTTAATGTGTGCCATTCCCTTCTTTTGCTTCTGAAACTAAATGAATGAGTAAATGAGGTAGAATCCATTGATTCCAGTGCTTTGCCTTTAAATTTGTTTAGTTTTATATGTTTTCGCCGGTTTGGAGAGGATCTTTGTTCTCCCTTGCCCTCTTTAGCTCCTTGTCATTCTGATCCATCCATACACATAATCAAAAAGCATCAAGACTACTGCCTACCTTGCCCCAACTCGAATTCTGCAAAGATCTGGCCTCATCCCCGAGCCCAAAATTGTTTTTCCCATTTTTCCAACGAAAACCCAAAAATTTAAAACAAACCTTCCTATCTATTTACTAGCCTAAAATCAATATCCATTATAAGTCATCTCAGCCCCTTTGAAGACCTTTTGCCGAGATAGACCCGGAGAGAGCCCTCTCCTGTCCTCGTAGGGCTAGCTACGAGGCTGAGCGTGGTTTGATGTTGCCTTGAGTTTTACCTTATTTCAGCCTAAGGTAGATTCGAGCGCTAACATAGTGGCGACCATACTGGGGAAGTAATCTCAATGGATTGCTTTTTGATGTGTTCATTTCATGAGTTATAGACGGAGTCTGAAGTCACGCCAGGTAGCTTTCGAAATGCTTTTGCCATGAATAAGCGGAAGTAGATAAACGCTGCTTCAGTCGATCTCTGGTTTAGCTTGTGAATGCAACACTTGATTTGCAAATTACCCCAGTACACTTGTTCATTCTAGACTTTTGGATGATTGAGTCTAGAAGTCGATAGGCTGAAAATAATCGGTTGTGTCCTTTGGTTTTTTTGGATAGATCAATACACTGGCTTCAAAAAGGCATACTAGATCAAATCCTGATCCAAATCCGCCTCCAGTATATGAAAACCCCAACCTAATCCCAAGAATTTTCCGTCAAGAAGCTCCCGTCATTCCTTTGGTCAAATCTCACTCATACCCCACTGTTTTTGAATACATTGAAGATATTGAGTTTGACGATCAGTTCGAGTTATCATTGTTTGAAACTAAATCCGAAAGTGCTACTAGTTCCACCGTCATCAATCCTGAGTTCATCAAGTATCTATAAGTGGAACAAGCAAATAGATCTATTGATAATTATATTCTGAATCTTCAAAACTCCATTGTGGCAACCAACATCCCCGAATTCATTGAATCTGCATCCGAAACTCTTGGGCCATCTAAAATTGCATCCAGTTCACGGATTCCCACTGAACCTCCCTTTATCCCTACCATTCCCGTACAGCCTGAGATCTCTGATCAGCAATCAGCAGTAGTTCCTCCTCCATCTCCACCGCATACACCTCGTCCATCTACTACTCTCATTCCACCTGTTTCTCCAAGACAGATTATAAATCCGCCAAGAGCCATGGCTGCTAGATTCGCACCTCTTGTTTTACCTGGAAATTTGGATCCTATGCCCGCTGATTATCAGAGTAAGATTCCAATATTTGATGGCACTCCGCAGAGTGTGTCCGCCCAGCAGCACATTGTTAGAATGACAGATTTCTTGGACCTGCATGAAATAGATGAAGAGAATGTATCCATGAGATTGTTCGCCCAGACTTTTGGAGGTGAGGTTCGTAAATGGTTCAGAGCTTTACAACCCGGAAGTATCAATACATTACAAGAGCTTCAGACACAATTCCTAGATCAGTGGGAGATGAAGAAAGATCCGCTGCAAATTACTTCTGAGTATACTAGCATCAAGTGTAATCCTGGTGAGTCCATTCAAGATTATATTATCAGATTCAATACAATGTATAATGCAATTCCAGATGACTTAAGACCATCTAGAAAGTCAGCTCTCCTTAAATTCCCGGATGGTTTCGATCCGGAGATGGCTTATTCATTACGAGACAGAGATCCGCCTACCTTGGAAGATATGCAAAAGTTTGTTGTTAGTGTTGAGGCGAATCTGAATGATAAGAGAGCCAGGTTGAAAGCAGAGAAGAGAGTGACCACAAAAGAAGAAGCTTCCACATCTACATCAGAATAGCACTTGCTTCGCGAAATGGAAAAAATGTTCAAAAGAATGACGCTTGATAAGCCAGAACCACAGATTCGAAATCCCAACTACCGTGGCCAGTAGCAGCCACAGTTCAGAATTAAGCAGCGTGAACAGAGAATACAAGAGCCAGCAGCCCAGCAGCAAGTTAAAACACCTCTTCTACAGAATTTTGTGAGTCAAGATTCAGACGATGACGATGATATAGTAGGGGAGAAAAACCACTTCTTTACTCCCAATGATCTACCCATTTACATCACTGAAGATGAAGAGTATGCAGAGAGCTCAGCTGCACAGAAAGATGAGGATTTCATTTTAGCAAATGATGTAGCTCTGGAGGAAGAATCAGATGAATACCAAAGAGGGTATATGAATGCTTTGTCCGCTCAGCAAAAGCAATACTCATTGAGAAACAGAGATGTGCCCATAAACCCAATTCAGAAGAGAAAAGAGGCTTCAGCACCGAAGATGGATTCACCTATACCACAGAAGAGACGATTGATCCTGCAGCTAACAAATCATCATCAGCAGAAAAGTCAAATCAGCCAAGCATACTGAAGGATAAGGCTGAGAGGAAAGAAGTTCCAGTCAAAGAGATTGAAAATGTTTCAGCTTTTAGTTTAGAGAATGAAATTTCTAAATTAAAGGTATCTATTCCTTTGAAAGAAATTATGAAGAACAACAGTTATAGAGGTCAAGTCTCTAAAATTCTGAATTTTGATCCAATGTTTGACACGGTGAATATTGAAGATGATCAGCCCGAATTGATATTTGGGCCTGCTCTAGATGGTGAGTCCCCTGACAGTGATGCTCCTCCCTTTTATATCAGTTTGAGGTTGCATGAATATTTATTGCATAATGCCATGTTCGATTCCGGTGCTTCGCACAATCTTATGCCAAAACCGATCATGGAAAATTTGGGTTTAGACATTACAAGGAAGTACCATGATTTGTACTCATTTGATTCCAGCCGAGTGAGATGTATCGGACTTATCAAATATTTGGTTGTAAGTTTAGATCAGATTCCTGCGAAGAATGTCTTGATGGACGTGGTTGTGGCGGACATTCCTCCTCGATTTGGGATGCTCCTTTCTAGATCTTGGGGAGCAAAGTTGAAAGGTACACTACAATTAGATTTCTCCTATGCAACAATTCCTGTCTTTGGCCAAATGAGAAAGTTATATCGAGAGTAGAATATGAAATACATGATAACAAGCAAGGAGAAACCAATCAATCATCCTATGAATTATGTACATACAAACTTAGAGTCTTTTGTTTTGTTTGCTGATAGTTTTAATGATATAGATAGTCAGTTAGTTCAAGAAGAAGATATACCAGAGATTACCGAAAATTTCAGAGAATTTTTGCAGAAAGAAAGACGAGAAAAGCAAGCTACTGTTGAGCAATCAACTAAAGACGATGGGCAGCAAACAGAAAAAACAGAGCTGGCGCAATTTCAGCACTAGGAGGATGATGAAGATGGTCTTTGGACCATGGATTTTGATGGTACAGTGGGTAGTGATGGTGCTGGAATTGGTGTTTGGATACGCAGTCCATTTTCCGCTCCGAATAAGGTCCCGAGCAATGTGCGAGTATGTTCCTACAAACTAGCATTTGATTGTTCTAACAATGAGGCTGAGTATGAGGCTCTGATTGCTGGCCTAAAGATTCTAAGAAAGCTGAAAGCGAAAAGAATTGCAGTCTATGGTGATTCCGAGTTGGTGATAAAACAGGTAAAGGGTGAGTTTCAAGCCAAGCATCCTCGCATGAGGGCTTACCATAATGCAGTTTTAGACATTTTGAAGTTATTTTCAGATTATACCTTGACGTGTGTGCCTCGCATACAAAATGGTGTTGCTGATGGACTTGCTAAGGCAGCAAGCAATTTAAAAATCCCAATGAATTCCAGCAACAAGTTTGAGATCCATGTGAAGCACCGCCCTACCGTTTCGGACAATCAGAGATGTTGGCAAGTGTTTCAGGACGATGAGGAGATTAGTGATTTTCTGCAAAACAGGGGTAAGTTTAAAGATACCTCCATAGATACAGAACATGATGATGGTAATGATGATTTGCAGATAAATCAAATGGAAGTGCTGCAACTTAAAGATAACATCATTCCTAAAGTATTGATTCCTTTAGAGGAACTCTTTGATCAAGACGATGTAGCCCGCAAACCGACATTGAGGCCGACTGAAAAAGGTGTTGAAGAAGTAAATATTGGGACAGCTGAAAATCCCAAGATGGTAAAGTTATCCAAGTCATTGTCACTGAAGGTAAGAGCTGAGTATGTGAGATTGTTGTCTTCATTTGCTGATGCTTTCGTGTGGGATTACTCAGATTTAAAAACGTATGACACTAATATCATTCAGCATACGATCCCTATTAAACCAAATCAGAAGCCTTTCCGTCAGAAGTTGAGGAGAATCAATCCGAAGCTGCTACGATCGATTGAAAAGGAGGTAAATAGGTTGTATAAGTCAGGAATCATTGTACCTATCAGATTTTCTGATTGGATATCAAATTTGGTGCCCGTGAGGAAAAAGACAGGTGAGATCCGTTTGTGTATTGATTTCAGAAATTTGAATAAGGTATCATTGAAGGAAAATTATCCACTGCCAAAAATGGACCATATATTGTAGCGAGTAGTTGGAGAATCACGGATGTCACTACTCAACGGCTATTCAGGATATAATCAAATTTTAGTGCATGAGGACGATCGTGACAAAACTGCGTTCACCACTCCATGGGGAACGTTTCATTATGCCAAGATGCCGTTTGGTTTGAAAAATGCAGGTGCCACTTTTCAGCGTGCAATGGACATGGCTTTCGCCAATGAGAAAGATGTATTTTTGGTTGTTTACCTTGATGATTTGATGGTGTTTTCAAATTCTGATGAAGAACATTTATATCACTTGAAAGTTGTTTTTCAGAAGTGCAGAAAATATGGCATTTCGCTGAATCCGAAAAAGAGCTTGTTTGCCATGGATGAAGGCAAACTTCTTGGCCACATCATATCAAAAGACGGCATTCATGTTGACCCTGCACGTGTTGAAGCCATCCAGCAAATTGAACAGCTCCGGAACAAGAAATAAATACAGTCATTTAATGGTAAAATGAATTTTCTGCGTCGTTTCATTCCAAATCTTGCTGAGCATCTTAGAGAGATCACGAACATGCTGAAAAAGGACAGTCAGGTGAAGTGGACAAAAGAGGCGGTGAAATCATTCAATTTGGTAAAGTTAGCTCTTTCTTCAGCCCCCATTTTAATCAGCCTGGATTACACACAGGACTTCATTTTGTTTTCGTTTGCTTCTGAGCACACTTTGGTAGTTGTTTTAATGCAGAAAAGAGATGGATTTGAGAAACCCATTGCCTTTTTCAGTCGGATTATAAGGGACGGAGCTTTGAAATATAACATTATTGAGAAACAAGCACTTGCTCTTGTGAAGGCCTTAAAGGATTTTGGTGTGTATATACTGCATTCCCACATTATAGCCTACGTTCCTAACGCAGCAGTTAAAGATGTTTTGGTACAGGCAGATCCAGAGGGAAGACGGGGTAAGTGGATCGCTGCGTTGTTAGAATATGATGTGGAGATTAAACCGACCAAGCTGATCAAAGGACAGGGACTAGCCAAACTCATGGCTGAAACAAATCTGCATGCTTTAGACATAAATTTGATCGCTGCTATGTCTGATGAGGATGAGGAAAGTGCATCATTTCAGGTATCTGATATTTTTGTTTCTTCCCCTTGGTATGCTAACATTTTATATGTACTTCAGAATTTGTCTCCACCACCCGGTATGCCTAGAAATAAAAGTAGAACCTTGAAATTGAGGGCTGCAAAGTTTTGTATACTGAATTCTGCATTATATTGGAAAGACCCTGGTGGAATGTTATTGAATTGTTTGGTAGAGGAGGAAGCCAAAAGAGTTTTGGAGGACTTTCATAGAGGAGACTGCGGGGGCCATCTATTTTGGAAAACCACAGCGAATAAGATTCTGAGAGCGGGATACTATTGGCCTACTTTATTTTCTGATGTATATAAGGCTGTTAAGAGTTGTCACGAATGTCAAATTTTCGAAGGGAAACAAAAATTACAGCCTTTGCCTCTTAAACCAATTGAAGTCAGTGCACCATTTCAGCAGTGGGGGTTGGATTTCATTGGGAAAATCCATCCGGCATCTTCAGGTCAGCATAGATGGATATTGACAGCAACGGATTACTTCACGAAGTGGATCGAGGCGATTCCCACCCGACAAGCCACGGATGCGGTAATTATTTCTTTTCTTGAAAATAACATTCTGTCACGTTTTGGGTGTCCTAGTAAGATAATCACAGATAATGCAGCGGCCTTCAAGTCTAAAAGGATGGTTGAATTTTGCAATAAGTATAACATCAGCTTGGGACATTCGACTGCCTACCATCCGCAAGGAAATGGCTTGGCAGACTCTTCAAATAAGTCTTTGGTAAATATCATTAAGAAATTGCTGGAAATCAATAAGAAAGGCTGGCACAAGAAATTAGTGAATGCGCTTTGGGCTGATAGGGTAAGTCAGAAAAAATCTATCGGTATGTCTCCCTTTGAGTTGGTGTATGGAGTAAACACAGTGTTTCCCACGTCTCTTGCTGTCCCAGTAGTCAAATTGCTTCAGGAAGCAAGTAGTGAGGAAGATTCCATGCAGCGAAGAATAAATCAGATGATTCATTTACAGCAGACAAGGGAGGAAGTCTTTCAAAATACATTTAAGTTGCAGGAGCGCATAAAGAAGATCTACGATAGGAAGGTGAAAGCAGATAAGTTTCAGCTGGATGAGGTCGTTTTGAAGTGGGATGCTCGAAATGAAGACAAGGGAAAGCACGGAAAATTTGAAAACCTTTGGAAGGGTCCTTTTAAGATTGCAGCGTATCGTGGTCAGAACGCCTTTCTTCTCAAGGAAATGAACGGGGATGATTATCCGGGAGGGCCGATCAATGGTCGGCTGCTCAAGCGATACTATTTCTGAGTATTTTCTGCTGATTTCATCATCATTGTATATATCGTTCTACTTTTTTTTTATCGCAAGTGTGTACTGATCTCTTGTCTTCAGTCTGGGGCCCGGAGCAAAGGCTATAATTCTGGAAAAGGAGGTTAGTTGGTTTGAAGTTTGTCAAGTTGGTCTTATCAGTTTCAGTCAAGTTTCAGTCAAGTTTCAGTCAAGTTTCAGTCAACAAATGTGTCAAAGGTTGTGTGTTATCCGTTCAAATAATGACTCCATCGCCCAATGGATGAAGGCACTGCCTAGCTCTTCCAGAGATTTGTCGTTCTTGGCATCTCCTTGGAGCTTCCATCCCCATTAGAGCCAATGTTAGAGTCGGTCCTTACAGCCCTCCGTCAGATATCATTTCGCTTTTCACATATCATTTTTAGGTGTCTCGCTCATTCCACTTCGTTGCATTTCGCTAGGGGCATGCCATTGACTGACGAGAGGGTTTGGTCTTCTTGTATTCCCTCATGCTTGTACCTGCTGGGCTCATTAAAACTCTTCAAAAATCATCAAAGTTCAGGTCACGTTATCCATGGTCATAAATAATTATTTTCGTAAAAGTGAGTCTTTTAGTCCTAGAGTCTAGGGTTTCAGTCTTTTGATATAATTAATAAAAGCCCGCAGGCCATGAGGATAGTTTCGCAAAAGTTCTTAATTCAAGTTTTCATCATCAAAAACATTTGAAGACATTTTTAGTTCAAAACTCTGTTTTGAACTAGAAACTATCAAATTTAGTTTTTGTAATAATTATGTATTTTTTCCACCATAAAAATTTCAAAGCAGCCTCTGGTCTTTGCCGAAGTCAAAATGCCAAAATCCCTGCAAAAATCAAATCATTACATCAGTCCAAGACTCAGAAAAAACAGTGAAAAGCCAAAAGACAGAATTGCATTAAATGAAAAAGTGCCAAAATTTCCAAACATTACAAAGTGGGTTGTGGAGGAAATTAAAATCAAATCTGATTCTTGTGAGATATTTCTCAAGCTATATAAACCATTGGAGACAAGTTATTTTCACAAGTTTTCAAAGCCAAGGTCGAATTGGAGTGTTGAAGGGCAAGAAGTCTCGTTTTGAAGTCGTGAAGTTGAACTGATAGTGCGTGCGGCGCATAAGGAGCGTGTGGCGCACTGGGCCTCAACAGCCAGTGTATTTTTTCACACGCGCGACGCACACAGAGCGCGCGGCGCATAGAGCCCTGAGGCTTGAAAACAACATTTCTTCACCCAGAATTCGTGCCAAATCACCTCATTTTCCTGCAAGTAAGTTATTCATGCCTGCTCAGTGATTCATGGATATGCTATGGAGTTTCAAATGAGAAGAAAAACGAGTGTTTGTTATGGTGAAATGTAAACCCTATATTCATTGCAAATTCACTCCATAGGGTTTTTAAAGACATTTTAGTGATATTGTGGGGGTTTCAAAACTTTTGTTATTAACCTATATCCTCATGCCCTCTACTATCATTGGTGTCATCGCTTATTATTTACCATAGCCTCGCGCTCTCTCTCCTATTCCATCACTGCTGTCACTGTGATTACCATATTACTGTCTCACTGCTTATCATTTATGTTATAACATAGTCCCATATTCACTATCCCTCATCCTCCATTGACAAAGCCTAATTGTCATTGCAAGGGATATTTCTTTATCCTACACTACACTACACTCATTCCTATTCACTTGCAAAATCCCCATGTAGTCAAACAGTGGTTGTTTTCTCATTCAAACTCATTTGACAGTACCTTTATCATTGTGGTTTTCCTATAGCACCTTGATACATATGTGACACATTTGGGATTAGAGCATACACTGAACTCTTGTTTTCACTATACCTATATCAGCATATATTTTTCAAACATCTTGATTTCAGCGCCATGTCAGAGACAGATTCAGTTTATGAGCAGGGGTATGACAGTGATTCCACAGCAGAGGCTAATGTGCCACGAAGGTCTCACAAAAGTGGCAAAAGTGGTAGACATGTCAGGGAGGAGCCTACTTCTTTGGCTCAATTGCAGGCTTGCCCACTTGCAATGGATTGTTTTCAGCATCAGTCATGTTTCCAATACTGTGAGATGATTTCCCAAACTCAGCATCATCATGAGCTAGCTCGCCTATTTGTTCTACATTTACATGATGGTCGTGTAAACCTTGCCGGAGTAAACTTCATTCTGTCACCAGAGACCATTGCTCAGGCCACCGGGATACCAAACGTAGGAGAGGAATGGAACAAACGACAGCAGCTAGAGAAATCCTATTATGAGCCCTATATCAGACCTGGATATATGAGGCAGCTGAGTAGGGTATTTCCATTCCGATTTCTGAGGGATGAGTATGCACCATTGATGAGATTGATCATTCGATATTTCAGTTGCGAGGGCAGATTCTCGCGCCTCTATGCGTACCATATCCGTTTGTTGATGCATTTCACGAGGGTACGTATGATGAGCATTCCATACTTCATGTACCGTAACATAGAGCGGATGACATTTCTTGTACAGAAGAAGACCCCAGCACAGCAGTATAACAGTATATATCATTACACGCTGATCAAAATCATGGTGGTACATCAGCTCACACAGCAGGGCATCGCATGGGATGAGTTCATCTCCCGTGACTTCTTTGCAGCGCCACAGCCGCCTCCCGAGGTAGTCCATGATGAGGGAGAGCCTTCACACCAGCTTGATATTCTTGAGACTGAGCATATCAGCGCTCTAGTGTATGTGACATATCAGCGAGGCTACAGAGCCTTATTTGCAGCCACACGACGAGTACTATCTCCACCCGAGGTGGAAGGGGTCTCGTTGACTTCATCAGCAGCGCGAGTACTATCTCCACCCGGGGTGGAAGGGGTCTTGCCTTCGACATCAGCACATGTATAGGTTCAAGACAGAGGCAAGAGGCCTATGCACGATGAGGGCCCTTCAGGAGGCTGAGACACGGATTTTATACTCATCGATGTTGATGCGAGTTCTCCTAGCTCAAAAATGAGGGAGGTCATCTAGGAGGAAAAGGCCGAGATTGACACGCCGAATGTTAAGTTCGTGCAGAGCTCGCTGGGTGATAAACTACCTGGAGCAGCGTAACAAACAGCTAGAGGATCAACATACACTTGTAGAGCTGCGGCGAATCCATGAAGATCGACAATTGGCCCGAAAGAGACTAGGTGACATGACACCGGCTGTTCGAGAGACCTGTCTCACGCATGTTAAAATTCATCTGGAGAAGTTTTTGGCAAAGACTAATAGAGACAAAGACATGCTCCATCATATGAAAGTCCATTATTGGGCCCGCATGCACGTCTCAGAAAGCAAAATGAAGACTTCAAAAGAGAAGGTTGAGCAGAAACACCGAAACGGCGAAAGAGGCCCGATCCACTCCGTGATTTTGGCCCGTGTCATTGGCTAAGCATAAGGCATGATGGGGGATCTTTCGCTCCGAATTTCAGCAAATTTGGATAATTTTTTGTCATTTTCGAAAATTTGGTCTCAAAACAGAAGTTTTTCCGCCCACGTAGCGCGTCACGACGCGCGCTTATGATTGGGACACTTGCCGGAGGAAAAATTTGTATTTTTGGATTTTTCATGGTAATTTATGCATGCTCGTAGATGGCCGAAGAATTTCACCAAGTTTCCTGATGATCAAAGGGCCAAAAACACCATGAAAATCACCTTCTCGCCCTGGTCATGCACCAACAAAGTACTTGTGGAAAATGAAGTTTTGGAGGGGCGAATGAGTCTAAATTGGGAAATTCCACTTAAGTTGATAGAAAACATCCAGGGCTTTCCAAAAGCTATCATGAGCTTGACTTGGATGCTGGTGAAGTGCCCAAAAATAGGAAGCTGAAAGGCGCGCGACGCATGGAGCCTGTGCGCGCGGCGCATAGAGAGCTCACAATTTTTCATCTTCCTACCGAATTTCTACGCTGGACCCGGGGCTTTTGATTGTGGATGTAATTTTCGAGTTATCTTGATGTAATTTTGTGGTTGTAATGTAATTTTGACTCACTTTTACCTATTCTAGAAGATTCACTCACAAAAAAGTGAAAATCATGTAAATGAATCAGTTTCCTTCCTTTTAGAGGCAAGTGGTTTGACTACCTAGATTTTAGGTCCTTGTTTAGAATTGGTTGAAACTGCTCCTAGAAAGAGGAATTCGACCCCTAGAGGCATGGGAAGGGGTTAGGATGGTCTATATGATGTAATTTCTGAGACATTCTACAGGTTGGACTCTTGGGAAAAGTTTGGCACACTATTGTACATATTTTCTGCATTTTGGCTAAGGAAAGATCAGAGGTTTTGCAGCACCTGTTGGGATTCTTATGGCTTTCAGTTTTGATGGTGTGTTCTCTCAGTTATTTGTAAGTTCTTTAAATGTTTAATGTATGACATTCCCTTCTTTTGCTTCTGAAACTAAATGAATGAGTAAATGAGGTAGAATCCATTGATTCCAGTGCTCTGCCTTTAAATTTGTTTAGTTTTATATGTTTTCGCCAGTTTGGAGAGGATCCTTGTTCTCCCTTGCCCTCTTCAGCTCCTTTTCATTCTGATCCATCCATACACATAATCAAAAAGCATCAATACTACTGCCTACCTTGCCAAACAAACCTTCCTATCTATTTACTAGCCTAAAATCAGTATCCATTATAATTCATCTCAGCCCCTTTTGAAGACCTTTTGCCAAGATAGACCCAGAGAGAGCCCTCTCCTGTCCTCGTAGGGCTAGCTACGAGGCTGAGCGTGGTTTGATGTTGCCTTGAGTTTTACCTTATTTCAGCCTAAGTTAGATTCGAGCGCTAACAGTTCCCTTGGTCAAGGTTGTTGTTCCCTTAGTCACAACCATTGTTACCTTAGTCACAGTTGTTTTTTCCTTAGTCACAATTGTTGTTCCCTTAGTCACAACTGTTGTTTCCTTAGTCACAGCTCTTGTTCCCTTATTTATGATTGTTGTTTGCTAGCCATAGTTATTTTTATAGAATCAATTATTCTTTTAGCCTAATTTTGAAGCCCTTCTTTGCTATCATGGTAAGATAATTAGTTCACCCCAAATGATGCCCATAAGAGAACATTTTATAAGAAAATTTTAATAGACTTCTAAAAAATATTGTTTCTAAAACCTTAACAACCCTGATATTATAAATGCATAAACATTTTTACAATACATCTCTTCAAATTGCCACTCAAAGAGTTTTTCTTTCATTCTAATTTCTTATAATCCTTCGATATCCTTGAAAATAAATTTTAGGAAGAAAAATGGAAAGCTAAAAAGGTAATTGTTACAATACTTTTTACACCATCCCTGACTCTTAAGGAGTCAATAAGCCACCCCATTCACTAATCGTTTCTCAAAACAAAAGAAAAACAAAAAAATGAATAATAATAAAAATAGAATAATAAAATCGAATGAAGGATATGAGGTCTCATCATGAGTTGGCCTAACAAAATCATAAGACCTGATGTGGCGACATTACCACTCTGGTTACCAAGCCAAGGTAATGGCCTTCGACCTTTGGGTCAAAGGAAAGAGGTCTCATCACGAGCCGACTTGTTCACCTCATTAGTTCTGGTGAATGGCATTGTTACTAACTGGTTACCATGCCAGAACAATGGCCTTTTGTCAATAATCAAAAAATAGATTCATGAACCTTTTCTAGTTGAATAGGATACTGGCATATCAATGGGTTAAAAGGAAATCTTGTCGAGGCTATAGATTCCTACTGGCAACAGCAGACATGCCTATGGTATTGAAGTACACTTGAAAACTATCATTTAAAATTATCCATTTTTCTCTCCCTTAGCAATAATAAAGTAAAATCAATGAATTATTATGAAAACTCTATTACTTTTCTCTTTGGAAAGTGGTAATGTTGAGCATGTATGAGTGATTAATTTTAACTTTATTCATTAAGGATGTAATTATTTTAAGAGAAAATAACTATTAAAATTCTACTTTAAATTTCATTACTTCTTCTCGAAAGGCCATCTTTCGGCAAAACTTTTCATATCCATGTTTAGAGTCCAAAATATTTTATAATGATCTTATTCTACTTTGGGTGTTGTAAATGTCTCTTCTGTTAGCATGCTTTATATTTAATTCATCCAATTGTTACGTCGCACGCCTCACCCTTTATTTCTAATTTTTTTACATTATTCTACTATGATTCATTAAGGCCTTTTTATTTGATTATTCATGTCAATTTTCAAAAAATAAAACGCACAATTGAAGGTCATGGACGACCTTTAATGTCATCAGGGAGGTGTTAGGATATTTCGACACGTAGGAAATAGTTAAAAATAACTTATTCTAGTGTAGATTTATGTAAAGTGTGTTTCTTTACCATGTACATTTGTAACTTATAATCCGACAGTCACTATTTGTAGTGATCCGATAGTTATCTCTCTCCTCGGTATTAACGACACTTGATCCATGGCTTAACACCCGATTGGTCCATGATCTCCATTTAAAGAGAATGGAGGATCTGCTAACCATTTATGACAGAAACATATGTAAATTTTCTTTTTATATTAATAAATTTCCTGAAGTGGCCACGTTGGCTCAGGTCGTGGACTGTTTCCCTCTTCGAGGGTTTTAACCACGTCATTATACTGGTGTACTGATTTGTGATATGTTTCTGAGCGGTGACCTTTGGTTCTTGATCTAAGGAACTTACCCTATAAATTCCTACATGGTATCAGATCTATTTTGAGGGCTGCATCTATTGTTGATCCAAATCCGAATCCGATTTGACTGCATGTGACTGCCGTTTTCTAGATCTATTATTTCTGAATAGTTTCGGGCCTGAAGAACTAATTTTTAGTGTCCAGAGCGTCTGTTACAATGAGGAATTCCTTTCATTTCATGAGAAAAGGTTTCTGGTTGCCCAAGTTATGTCAATTTAGATCTGGAGTAAAGTATCTTATTTCCAGTTATATTTGTTAATAGTTCTGCTTATTTTATTTCCCTCTGTTTATTTCAGTTTTTAGGTTTTATTTATTTGCCGGATCTATATCATCTTCTCTACGTATTCTCTTTTCTCTGCGTTGTGTGCCATCTCGGCAAATCAGAAACATGAAGAAGAGTTTTTTTTACTACGTATTCTCTTTCCTCGCGTCTTTGTGTGATCTTGGGAAATCAGAAATAGTAAAAATATAGATAGTTGTCGGTAAGGCTAACCGAAAACCTAACATTCTGGCGTAAGTCTTGAATTTCTTTTTTTGATCGGTTTTTTGTGTAGGAAAAAGCATGCACATGGAAGAACAATTGACAACAAAATGGATTAAAGAGAGTCTTTTTTCTTAAAAATTTGTTTGGAAATTTGACCTGCGTTAGTTAGAAATCGCTCTAAGTAAAGGCTCACTAACACGACTCTCTGCTCTTGACCAGTGCGTTATAACGCGCTCTTTTCTCTTGACTTGTGCATTAGTAATGCTGAGGATCCTCTAAAACATAGCGTTAGTACAGCAAACTAATGCTCCTCTTGACTCAGTTTTTCAAAAGGAGTAACTTCTTCATCCGGAAGCCATTTTTTTTTAAATGGCCTAATTTTTCGAGATATTTCCATTGGAGCAGTTAGTTTCAGCTTTTTCTCAGCTTCATTTTTTGAAATGGAAAGTGCATGCCCGATTATTCTTAACAGCACCAATTATTTCCAATGGCTACCTCACATGGTAGATATACTTAGAAGTAAAGGGCTTTATAGAATAGCCACAGGTAAATAAAATAAACCTTCCGATGATGATAAAGTTCCTAAATGGGAAAATAAACAATATCAAGCACGAGGGTTGATAGGAATTTCCATTGCTCAAGATATTTGATTTCACATCCTTCACATTGACACCCCTAATAAAGCCCTGGAAAATCTAAATATTGTTTTTGGCATTCAAAATAAAATCAGGGCCCACCAGCTTGAAAATGAGTTTCTTACTTTGGACCCCAATAATTTCTCCTCTATTGAAGATTTTTTGTCCAAATTCAAGACCCTTAGACTTCTCTTATAAGGTTGTAAAGTCAAAAAGGAAGATGGTAGCCTCATCTATTGCATTCTTGCTAAGATTGGCTCTGCATACTCTTTATTTGTTTCTGCCTTCCATTCCACTAGAGAAGCCACCATCTCTTTTGGAACTGCCTACAAGAACCCCTCTTTTGATGCCTTTTGTGATTCTTTGATAAGAGAACAAGAAAAACTCTTACACCTTGATCTTATCACTTCTGTAAATGCTTCTAAGAAAGCCTTAGCAGCCCAACAACAACCATATCAAAAGAATCCCAAGAATCAGTATCCTAAAAAGTATGGTCCTAAACCAAACAAAGGTCCTAAGAAATTTCAGCCGCAAACTAAAAAATCAAATCACCAAAATGATAAAGCAAATAAAAACGAAGGGAAGAAGACAGATAGACATTGCAACTTTTGTAATCGTGATGGCCATATAGAGTCCAAACGTTTTAAGAAGATGGAAGCCTTAGAAGCAGCAATGAAGAAGCACAACATAAATTTGGAGCACTCTTCACCTTCATCTTCAGGAATGGCACTTTCTGCTTTTGGTTGTCAAACATCAAGATTTGGTTATGCATTAAATGTATCTTCCTCTTCTCATTCTCACGACTGACTCATTGATTCTGGAGCTTCTTACCACATGGCCAAAAATAAAGCCATGTTTTCTTCTTTAAATGATTGTAACACCAAACATATTTATGTTGGAGATGATAGATCTCTTAGTGTTGTAGGATCTGGAACCATTCATATAGATAATGGTCATTTTAATGACGTACTATGTGTTCCTACCTTGTCATGCAATCTTCTCTCTGTTTATCAGATAACTCATTCAGGTGAAGGGAAAATAGAAAAATTCTCACCTCATGAAGTTGTAATCAAGGATCTCAAATATCCTAGCTACTGCCACTGCTGATGTTTCCACAAGGTTGTATAAGTTTGACAACTTTGGGTCATCATGTCTTCCCTCCATTTTTGTTGCTCATCATGATGAAGTGAGCAAACTTTGGCATGAGTGATTTGGTCAATTAAACTATCGTTGTCTTCAAACTCTATGTAAAGAAAATATGGTGACAGGTCTTCCTATGGTATCTTGCCGAGATGGTGTTTGCTCTGGATGTGTCCTCGGAAAACATCATTGGGATAGTTTTGAAAAACATGCCTCTTGGCATGCTTCAGCCCCTTTACAGCTTGTGCACAGTGATTTATGTGGCGCACTTCATGTTGTTTCTTTCTCTAGTTGCAAGTACTTCTTAACTTTCATTGATGATTTTTCACGACGCACTTGGGTATACTTATTAAAACTCAAGAGTGAAGTTTTTAACATGTTATTGGCCTTTAAGGCCTTTGCTGAGAAACAATCTAGACATCCAATTCTTAAGTTAAGGTCAGAAAATGGAGGAGAATATGTTAACAACAAATTTATAAACGGTTACACTAAACATGGCATTCAATTGCAACATATTGTTCCATATATGCCACAACAAAATGGTGTAGTTGAAAGGAAGAATCACACCTTAAAAGAAATGACTAATTGTATGCTTCAATCTAAAGGACTTAGTCTCAATTTTTGGGCAGAAGCAATTAACTGTGCAAACTACATAGTAAATCGCACTCCCACTAAGGTTTTAAAGAATATAATTCCAGAAGAAGCTTGGAGCTCAATCAAACCAGATGTAAGTCACTTTCGTGTTTTTGGAAGTGATGCTTGGGCCCATATTCCAGATGTGAAACATAAAGCCTTATAACCTAAGAGTGAAAAAATCATTTTTTTTGGATATTCTGAAGATGTCAAAGGATATAGACTTCTTCAACCAAAACCCAAAAATATAATCATTAGAAGAGATGTAAAATTTGATGAAAATATATCGGCCTGCGAGCCTAGTTCGGTGGGTGGGCCACCTTTGGCCTGCGAGCCTGATTCGACGTATGTGCCTCCTCTCTCTCTCTCTTCTATTTTTAATAGCATTCCTTCTAGTTCAGATGATGACAGCGAGGATGAATATCCTCCTCCTCTTGAAATTATTTCTTTTACTCCACAGCTTCCAACATGGGTCCGCTCTACTCGGGATGCAGCAGGTTCTCTTGCAGGTGACCCTGCAGATCGACGATGTACTCGTTCTCAGTTCGAAAGAGCCCCTTCCTTATTGGCTCAAGATCCATAAAATCCTGATCCAGAAACCTTTGAAGAATCCTCTGGTCATCCAGATTGGGATGAAGCTATGAATGAATAATATTGTTCCTTATTGGCGAATGATACTTGGGATCTTGTTCCTCTTCCAAAAGGAAGAAAACTTGTCAGATGCAGATGGGTTTACAAAACAAATTTTGGACCAGACGGAAAAGTGGATAGACATAAAGCTCGTCTTGTCGCTAAAGTATTTTCACAAGTTGAAGGCATTGACTATACTAAAACCTTCTCCCCTGCTTCAAAAATAAATTCTATCCACCTTGTTCTTTCCCTTGCTGCCTCTTTTCAATGGGAAGTCCATCAGATGGATGTTAAATCTTCCTTCTTACATGGAGATTTGCATGAAGAAATATATATGGAATGTTTTGAAACCAGCTCCAAAAATAGAAGAAAAGAGATATCAACGCCTTATAAATAAGCCACTTTGAGGGGGAAACCTCCATTACATTACATGAATGAACAATTCTTGGATGATACAAATGAAAAAACCTCCTTTCTATATATAGGAGTCCATGAGGCCACAATGTAATCCTAGTGGGGCCACAATGTAACCCTAGCCGACCTAAAAATAATAATGTAAGGGCACAATAATAACAATATGGGGGTTACAGGGCTACAACAATAACAATAAGGGGGGATAAACTAACATAATAAGGGACTACACTGTTAATATAGGGACTTAACATGCCCCTCTCCTTCAAACAAGTGTTGTCCTCAACGCTTGATTATTTCTTGATGCTTCTGTATAAAATTATCATCCTCCCATGTGGAATCTTCTACAGGAAAGTTCTTCTACTTTCTGAGATACTCTGAAATTAATCGTACTTGTCGAGTTCTTGTTTCTGTGACTGCTTCAGAACTTCTTTTGATGTGATGTTGATCTTCCTATTGTTTCATTAGATTCTGCACCAAATTTAGGTTATCCTTTGAGAGTTTGAGAACTTTTTGTTGATGCTCGATGTGATATTCCACTAATTTATCATCCATATTAGCTATTATTTGATCCTTCAAACCATCCAATTTAGCCTCCATTTCTACTTTTAAACCATCTATGTCATCTTCGGTTGCTCTTCGTAAGATCAAAATTTGTTGCACTTGGTACCATAATTTTGAGATCTCATACTGCAATTCTTCCTCTTCATGAGTCATAGTAGAGTACTCTGAGGGATTAATGGGTGTTTAATTCTTCTTAGGAGGCATTTCAGAACCCAATACTAAAATATATGCTCAATAGGCCCTTGGAATCACTTCAAACTGATTTTTTTTTTACACAAGACTTATGCAATTCGGAAAAAATACACACCTTTTTCTTGCTTTTGAGGAGCTCAATATTGAAACTGAATTATATCTGTGATTTTGGAACTTCAATATCTAAAATTTTTCACTAAGGTAGCCCTCTCAATTCTCTTTAGAATGCCACGGGTCTGACCTTATTTGGATTCTTCAAAACAAAGTTATGCCCAATCTCCTACGATGACCTAATTATGGACTGGTTCAGTAGAGCGAAATTGTAAAAATTTCCACATGTCACTGTTTCCTCCTTTGGCTCTGAAATTTATAGAAAAGAAACTACAGTCTGTGTACTTCCAGTCACATTTTACAAAATTCCAATCTGATGCTCAAAGTGGGAGTTATGAAGATTTTCCCACAATCACCTATTTGAGATGAAATTCGGGAGCCTGAAAAAGACCTAACTTTCACAGATCATATCTTTGAAAATATTGCGAACCAAGCCCTGAAATTTTGCAATGATGTTCCTCAGGATCTCGGCTTCGCTCTTTAAAAATTTTAGCTTCAGAACTTTCGTATAAAAAACGATATAGCGAAAATTCTGCGATGACCTTTTTAAGTGAAATTCAGGAGCCTACAAAAAGCCTTAACTTCCACATATCATATCTCTAAAAATGTTGCAAACCAAGCTCTGAATTTTTTGAAGATGTTCCTCATGACTTCAGCTTCGTACTCTAAAAATTTTAGCTTCTGAACCTTCATATAAAAAACTTTATAAAGACAATGCCGCGATGACCTTTTTGGAGCAGTGAAACCCTAGGATCCAAAGCTCTGATACCAAATGTTCTAAAACCAGCTCCAAAAATAGAAGAAAAGAGATATAAACGCCTTAGAAATAAGACACGTTGAGGGGGAAACCTCCAATACATTATATTAATGAACAATTCTTGGATGATACAAATGACAAAACCTCGTTTCTATATATAAGATTCCATAGGGCCACAATGTAATCCTAGTGGGGCCACAATGTAACCCTAGCCGACCTAACAATAATAATGTAAGGGCACAATAATAACAATATGGGGGTTACAGGGTTACAAAAGTAACAATAAGGGGAGATACACTAACATAATAAGGGACTAGACCATTAATATAGGGACTTAACATGGAACAACCCCCTGGCTTTATCCAAAATGACTCTAGCCTTGTTTGTCGCCTTAGGAAGTCACTTTATGGTCTCAAACAAGCTCCTCGGGCTTCGTATGCTAAAATGGATAGATTTATTTTAGATAATGGCTTTTCTAGGTGTCATTCTGACAACACTGTCTACACCAAGAAAGTGGGTAAGTCCTTCACCATCCTTGTTCTTTATTTTGATGATCTTATCCTTACTGGTAGTGTTCCAAACCATATAAACTATGTGAAGTCTAGCGTTAAAAAGAATTTTGAAATGACATACTTAGGACACTTGCATTATTTCCTTGGTCTGCAAGTCTTGCAATCGAAAGAAGGCATTACCCTCTCTCATTCCAAGTATGTTTTTGATCTTCTACACCACTTTCACATGGAAGATTGTAAGCCAACCCCTTCTCCCTTTCAGTCTGGATTCAAGCTTTCAGTCACTTGTACTACCCCTAAATTTTATGCTACCTTATACCGTCAACTTGCTGGTAAACTTCAGTATCTAACCCATACCCATCCTGACCTTTCCTTTTTCGCTGGTCTTGTTTTTCAGTTTATGCACCAACCTCATGAAAGTCACTGGAAAGCAGCTAAAAGAATACTTTGATATATTCAAGTTACAGTTCAATTCGGGATTCATTACAGTGTAGGAGCATCTCCATTGTTGATTGGTTTCACTGATTCTGATTGGGTTGGTGACCCTGATAATCGAAAGTCTACTGTAGGATATGTATTCACTCTTGGTTCAGGACCTATTACTTGGTCTTGTAAGAAACACAGTGCCATCTCTCTTTCTTCAGCAGAAGCAGAGTATCGTGGTGTAGTTGAAGCTAGCAAGGAAGCCATGTGACTTCGTCAGATCCTGTCTGAATTTGGTCTTCATCAGCAGCATCTAACTACACTTTGGTGTGATAATCAGAGTGCCATTCATATATGTAAAGATCCATTTCAGCATCAGTGTATGAAACACATTTAACTCCACATACACTTCATTATAAAGCTCATTCATGATCGTGTTCTTGAAGTTTAGTACTATCCAACCAATTATAAAGTAGTCGATATCTTTACAAAGGCTCTCACAGAAGAAAATTTTACCAAACTTCGATCCATGCTTGGATTTCAGGAAAGTTTTCATTAAGGGGGGATAGGCTCTAATGCCTCCTTCCTTCTCCTATTGTGCCACTTTTGTAAATCCTTCAATCCTATCCCAATTTGTTCTTAAGGGGGGATGTTAGGATATTTCGACACATAGGAAAAAGGCTCCTTTTGTGTCACCTTTGTAAATCCTTCAATCCTATCCCCAAGTTGTTCTTAAGGGGGGATGTTAAGATATTTTGACACATAGGAAATAGTTAAGAATAACGTAGTCTAGTGTAGAGTTAGGTAAAGTGTGTTTCTTTACCATGTACATTTGTAACTTATAATCCGACGATCACGATCTGTAGTGATCCTACGGTTATCTCTCTCCTCGGTATTAACAACACTTGGTTCGTGGCTTAGCACCCGATTGGTCCATGATCTCTATTTAAAGAGCATGGAGGGTCATTTGTCTGCTAACCGTTTATGAGAGAAACATATGTAAATTTTATTTTTATATTAATAAATTTCCTGAAGTGGCCGCGTTGGCTCAGGACGTGGATTGTTTCCCTCTTCAAGGGTTTTAACCACGTGATTATACTGGTGTACCGATTCATGATCTATTTGTGAGTGGTGACCTTTGGTCCTTGATCTAAGGAACTTACGCTGTAAATTCCTCCAAGAGGGTGGAAACGCCAAAATACATAATCAAATACTTAAAACTTGTTAACATCATTGCATGCTATGGTATTTTGAATCTTCTACTATGTTCAAAAATTCTATCCCTGTTTCAGCTGAATTGTGTTTTTTCTAGCTTCAAAATCGCTTCTTGAGAAACAACTGAAATGGGTGGTCATTCATTACGCAATGAACCTTCTCAGTTGCGAATTTCCAAGCAAGCATGCAATATTCTAGTTCAAATGGGGTGGTCAAATTATTTCCATTGGCTACAAGGCTTCGATAGCGAAGTCACTCTGAAATTTACATGAAACCTGAGCAATGGAATAGCAATGGTCAAAAGAAAAAAAATACAGGTAGACGAAGAAGGTTTGGCAGAAGCAACAGGAATTTCTATAAAAGGCGAGAAGTGGTTTAAAATACACACTCCATTACATAGTGTGGCATCCTTTTTTGCAAACCCTAGATGGGAATTGGTCTGAAAAGGGAAAGGGTACAATCATGCCTCATTTCCAGAACCATGGAAGGAGCTAGCAGGCGTCATCCAAAGATACATTACATGTGATGGTCGATACAACGTGGTAAGAGGATGACATTTTAAGCTAATGACAACATTAAGGAAGAAGGTAATACTAAACTTGCCTTATTTTCTGAATTCACTCTTGCATGAAACTACTATGAGACTTAAAAGGTACAAGGATCAAGCCTCAGTGGTGAGTCACCATGGGCTAATAAAATTGATCATTTTCAGAAGTATGAATCAAGCACAAGTAAGCTGGGAAGATTTCACTGAAATTTCAGAGGCTTTACCAAAAACTGAAACACCTATTGCAAACTCTGTAAACATTCCACCCAGTAGCAAGCATCCAAAAGATAATGAGGAAGTTGTTCAAAATGAAAACGTTATGGTTGACGGCACCTCGCAGGAAAATGCACAAAAATCAGTCCCCCAACGATTAATTAAGTTAGAGAAAAGAATGGTTTCCCTCGTAGCCTCCTTACCAAGAAAAAGGATAAGATCGGCCAGGTTGGCTAAAACCCGAAATTCCACGTATTTTGTTTAACAACCGCTAGAGGGGAGTAAAAATAAATAATTCCTTGATACATGGGAAACCTATCAGGAGGATTCTCCTCGAGAACAAGAAATGGAGGCGGCTTAAGTTTTGGAAGGATTAGAAAGCTTTCTGAACTCTGTGAATTTCAGAGAAGTCGCAAGTTTCTCAAAAAATCCTTTTGAACAAAAGACATCGTCTAATTCTCCCCTTAATTCTACAACCACCGTCATTTTAGAGCCCTCATATGAACCTGAGAATACTTTTCTTTGAGAAAATTTCATAGATTTTATCGCAACCATCCTAGAACACTCCTCCCCTAAGGAAGTAGCCTTACAATCTCCTTCAGAGAATATGGGATAATAATTCAATGCTAACCCTCTAATTGAACCTCAGGTTGGAAAAGATCTTTTGGATCCTATAATTGATATTACAGTTGAATCCACCAAGGAAATGATAACTGGAAACCCCGAGGTCATAATTTTCGTTTCCTTTTCTTCTTCTCCAACCACTCTAGCTAAAAATTTTACACAAAAGAGTGATAGAGGGTTGAAGGGTAGAAGGAAAAGTAAGACTGGCAGAGAAACAAAGCTATTGAGAAATGAGAACAGGAAACTACAAATAAAAGTATGGAAATTGAAGAGATGGTTGTGAGATGACAAATTCCAAATGCATTACGAGAGGAGAAATGTTAAGAAAAATGAAGTTTGGGAAAAATAAACGCAAACTGAACTTGAAGATTTTTTTTTCCCTTCACTATAGAAACCCAAACTGATCCATACATATTAATTGTTGGTGTTTTGACCACTGAAGCAGGTATCTAGATGAATCCAACAATATTTATTACAAGAAGTACACAAACATAACAGGTCCCTCCATACACCCCTCTAATTGTGGAAGCCACTATTCAGGTTTTGAATAAGAAACTGGAGGAACAACAAGAATTCATAGCACAATATCAAACAGAGATAGTGCCCCTAAGCGAGCATCAAGAGTTGCTCCAAAATTTAAGGCATTGACGATTACAGAAGATGAAACTTATGTTGAGTTGAGCACAGCTAAGAAAAAGATCCAGTTTTTGAAAGGACGGCTGGAAAAGCTATAGAACAAACAAAATAAGTATGCTCCATATATTATGTTGCTATATCTTGTAGATCCCCAGCTATAAATTATGCTTTATATCTGTTGGAACAGTATTTATTGCTAAAATTCAAGGCCCTTTGGTCAGGACAACCCTATGAATTTGGAAATTTCCCATATTTTGTTAATTATTTCCACAAGAAGGATGATAACATCAAGTACTTCTTATGAAAATTGTACATGCACAATTTATTTTTGGAAGAATAAGTAAATGAGAACACTGTTCCCTTTATAAGGGATTTACAATTCCAATATTTTATATCATTCTCCAAAAATCAGATAAAATGGGCTAAGGCCTATAATGTGTTTCAAAGGAGAGAGCTTAACCTCGACCTCTGGGTTAGAGGGGATCCAAAATCCCTTTGCATATACTCATTCACCATTAAAGGTTGATGGACCAATCCGGTGTTGTTACTGCTTTGGCTGTTGGGAAAAATATTGAGAGGGGGGGTGAATCAGTATTTAGATCTGATTGATAACTTTTTAGTTTTTCTTTCTTAAAAATCCATACGCTACTTTACTGAACCCAACTCGCGTATACACGTGGATATCATTAATAAAACTTGCGTATTACCAGAGATCTCATTATGCAGATAATTATTTACTTAGATTATTGCATCATTCATTCATTAGATGTTTAGTAAGCAGTAAACATGTGCAATAAGAACAGAATAAATCATCACACATAAGCATCACACATGAACACCAGGATTTAAGGTGGAAACCCAATTCGGGTGAAAACCACCGCTGCCATCATCTCAGTCTTCAATATTTATTATAAAGAAAACTTCTTACAACATTGTATTGGCGCAAACTCATACCAGCACGCAGGCACCCACCTGCAGAAGGCTACAACCTTCTCTTGTTTACCAGCCTCTCCTGGAAGGGAGCTACAACCCCCTGCTCTCGTTTACCAACCTCTCCTGGAAGGGAGCTACTACCCCCTGCTCTCGTTTACCAGCTACCACTGGAAAGGAGCTACTACCCCCTTACTGAAGGTGTCGACCCTCAGCACTATTGCAGACCATGTTTCATCAATTTTCATACTGGATCAAACAGCTTCAACACACCCCATCACTTAACATCAACAAACATACTTTGCCCAATACTTCAAATAGAACAATGAGACCACTGTAACCAAGATATCAGAAATAACCCAAACTTCAGAATATATATGCAGATGTAAACTCAACCTTGAACATTCATTGAATCAAATATCATACGCTACTTCTCTTTACTGAAACCATGTGTATACACGTTTCCCTACTTACCAACCTGTGTATGCTTCTGTGCCTAACATGGAATGCATATGCTACTTCTATTTACTAAAGACGCGTGTATACGCGCTTATCTTCGTATCAACCTGCGTATACTTCTGAGAACACTGATTTTTCAGAATGTGATCAAACTCAGATTCAGATCTGAAATCATATTTTCGTTCAGACAATCTATCCACCATACAGAACTATTTAGATAGTCATTCTTCCTTCATTGAATCATCAACCAACAACTTGATCTTTAATCATAATTAGCAGCACAATCAACATTCAAACAACCCAGATCTATATGAATACCTCCTTGACAAACAGCAGTAAAACAACATAACAGATCAGACATTTCATTCCACACATTTCAGAAAAACCCTAGATTCCATACGCACTTTTACTTCACTGAACCTGCGTATGTACGCGCTTTCACAGAGACAAACCTGTGCATACTTCAGTGTATTTTATTCTTCAGAAACCCTGACTGCCATACGCGCTTTTCTTTAAGCAGACCCGCATATATACGTGCTTTTACCAAGACAAACTAGCATATAGATCTATAAAAGATAAACTTTGCAGAACAGTCCAGATCTATAAACTTACCCAGATTTCTTCAATTTCTTCATCAAACTTGCGCCAGGTCTTCATCATTTCTTTTCAGATCATCCCAGAGATTCATCATTTCTATATCTAGAGATCTTGAACCTTCATCATATCCATAGGTGCATCATAGATTCAGATCTATCAATTAAGAACAGAGTTCAACCATGCAGATATACTTCAGAGTGAAGTATTCATTAAAACCCAGACATATGCACACCTTGCACTATTATTCTCTTCTCCTTATATAGGTTTAGCCTTTATCAATACCATGAGTCAAAACCACTCAACCTTCAATGGTATTCCTGGACGGGATCAAATAGATAATCCAGCGCTCAATACTATGGGCCAATACCATGGTTATGTCCCCTGGTTTTATAAATTTAGAGCGCAAATAGGCATACGCTACTTCTCCTTTACAAACCCGCGTATGCTTTGTGACATATCATATTTATCATCTCTCTGGCACTTACTGAAATTTCTTTCTCTACTACTTCTGAGCTGCTTGTAGATACATCAGATTTACATCATTAATAAACTCATCAAGTCAGTTTCCATCAAGGACAACTTCATCAAGTAGGTCGCCATCAAGGACAACACATTGCATCATATTGCCAACATTGGCACCTATCCATAATTATGTTATATAGTAAGGAATGGAGTAACTTGGGGACATTAGGGTCTAGTCCCTTCGAGGGGCTAAGAAAACATGGTAGGTATCATCTTGAGAAGTAAAATATGAGTAACCTTTTAGCTATCAAAATTTTCAAGCTGCAATGAGCAAGGCATGCGATTATATTCATTTGGTATTGCAAAAAGGCCCTAGCTAGAGAGGGTGTAGATACATGTACCCTATGATCTGGTGTCTCCAATTTGACTACAAATCTAAATATAATCTTACCGAAGCAAGTAAGTATGTTCCTTTCCAAAAAATTCGCGCCATAAATTGATTTTGGCATTATGGAAAATACCCTTACCCAACCTATTCTCTAACTTCTCTTCATGTTAATCACTTCTTTGCATGAGGTCACACAAATAGGTAAGTTGGGGGGTGACTTTGGGCTTCAGAATTGATACATTTTCCTATCTTATTATTTTGCATTTATATTATTTTTTATGCTTTTTGTGTATAGGATATGATGATTCGTGTGATATAGATTCTAGAAAAAGGGTCAATATATTTTTTTTGCTTTATTGCTTTTAAGAATAAACTTAGACCATGAAAGACACTCTTTTACTTACGGAATGGGTTGTTGTTTGAATAGGAATATTTAATGACAGTTTTTGTTCCCTGTAATCGTAAGGAGAAGCAGACTACACTGATCTATTCAGATCAATTTTAGTCTGCCAAACGAAACCGACCTCTATCATGGAACAAATCAGTTGGGGGAAATATCTCGATTCAACCATTCCAGGAAGCATTGGATATTTTTATTATTTGAATTAAGCATCCTAAGAATACTTAGATTCTTAGGATCTCTTCATATTTGAAATAGAATCATTTTTGTAATATAAAAAGGGGATTGAACCTCAGTAGTTTAGGTTGAAGAATTTGAAGTAAAGTTGTAAGTATTTTTATTTATATTGTAGTTTTTTACAGACATTTCATGTGACTTGTTCGAAATGATTTAATAAAGACTTTCGTTGTTCAAATTGATGCATCGCGCTGAGTTAATTACAAGGCAGTAAATTCCAATGATTCTAGGCCCGGTCTTGGAACTGCTACTTCCATTCTCTGTATCCATAAGTTTTTATTTCACTTTTTATTTTTGTCTTTCATTTATTTGATTGATCCCTAGTTGCAATTTCTATTAATTATATTTATTGTCGAAGTGTGTTTTACGACAGTAATAATCAATATCATATAGATTATATTCATTGCTATTGATTTTATTCTCCTTTGTTTATTTATATTGTTTAAAATAGATTTATTAATGCTCATTATTTGATATCATTTCTATTGAATTTTAACTATATAAAGTGTTGTTCCCTTCTTGTAGTTGTTGTTCCCTAAAAAACAACTTTATAACCGATTAGATTTCTTCACTACTTTGGTAGGAGATTTAACGATTTATATTTCCTAAGTCTTTTTGTTCATTTAGAATTAAAGTTTAGGAGTTAAGAGTGATTTATCTCTTTATGCAAGTGTTCATGTTCATTTTATTTATATGCCTTTTCCATCTTTTAGATTCACACAAGTTACTAGACATTAGCATCAGTTCTTGCACAAACTGTGTGGACAACCTTCAAACAAACAGACGAAACCCTGGGTTGATAAGTAATGTCTAGGTGATTAGTTGTTTTCATAAAGAAATTAATTCTCCCAACAAGAGGGTCTAGGAGAAGTTGATAGCATTCAATTTTCTTCTACATTTAAGGTCAGTCAAAGAAAAAGTAGCCTAGTGGTTAGGTGATAAACATAGAAAGAGTGATTTCTTGCTAAAGGAGGTGGGGAATGAACTAAAAATGGCTTACTCTAATCAATTCACTATAAATTTTAGACGATATATGCTCGAAGGGCTACCTCATTAGAACATAAAAATAGAAGGCTTATATTGGATATAGAGAAAAAGTGGACAATTAAGAGTCGATCCTTGTGGATTAAGGTTGCTGGCTAGAATGCCAAGTACTTTAAAAAAAAATTATAGGAACATGAGGTACAATAAAATTATTCGGGAATTAACAAATGGGGATAGCAACATGATTCAAGAATTATATGATTCGGGAAATTTAGGTGGTTCATGCTTCAGGGAGATATTTGAAGAACCAGATAGAGCAAACTTAGGTGAGATAAGTTTTCATATTTTCCTCAACATGTTGATGAAGAAGATAATAATATCTTCTATATCCTAATGACTAAGGACGAACTTATGGTTGTACTTAGTATTTTTCAAAAGGATAAGAGCCTTAACCTCGATGGGTGGACTACATGATTTTTTATAGAATTTTTTGATGTTCTTGGAGATGATTTCCTAAGAGTTGTCAATGAGATTATGAAAAATGGGATGTTAGGGAGTTATAATCCCACCTTCTTATCTTTTATTCCTAAGGTGGAATTCCCTGGTGCATTTTATGATTTGAGACCTATTTCCCTATGTAATTTCCTTTAAATAATAATATTTAAGATGATAATTATTAAAATCAAAACCTTATTGTCTAATGTCATTCCCTTTAAACAATTTAGGTTTATAATGGGTGGATTTATATATGTGGTCGACACTGCTCAAGAAGGCTTGCACTCAATTAAAAAATCTGAGATTCATACAACAATTATCAAACTAGACTTGTTTAAAGTCGATTATAGGATGTCCTCGTCATATCTAAGGCTTCTACTGATTCATTTTTGCTTTGTTTCATCTTTGGTAAAATGGATAATACGATGTGTGACATCCTTCTCCTTTGTTGTTTCAATTAATGGTTATTACTTCGAGTTCTTTAAACTTTTTAAGGGCCTCAAGAAAGGCTACCCTTTTTCCCTATACCTTTCCCTATTGGTTGTAGAAGTTGTAAGTACATTTATTACTTAAGCCAAAGGAAAAAGGAAAATCCTAGGAACTGATGTTGAAATGAGAGAAAAAATAACACATTGACTATTTTAGATGATATTTTTCTTTTTTTATGCTCTAAAGACGAATTTTGATACTACAAAGTGATTCTAAACCTATATTTTTTAGCCATAGGGATGGAAACTAATATTACAAAATCTACCTTGTGTATTCCTAAAGTGTTGGAACAAGTAAGGAACGATTCGGAACATACATTTCCATTCCCCTCTCATGATTTGAATGATGGAACCAAGTACTTAGGTTATTCCCTCAAGCCTAAAAATTATGGAAAGGTAAGCTCAATATGTCTAATATCTAGGATTGAAGAAAGGAGTGAAATTTTGGTGTAATCATTGGATTTTAAGAGGTGAAAAAATTGTTCTCATCAAGTCAATTCTATAATACATTCTAATCTATTGTCATATTATGGCTCATATTCCCAAAATTATTTTGGACATGATCAAGAAGTTGTGTTCTAACTATCTGTGGAAGGAAAACTTTGATTATAATACATCTAATTTGACAACTTGGAAGGTAATTACTTTGTCTAAGTATCAGGGCGGTTGGGGCATCAAGAACACATTCCCTTTTGGTAAAGATCTAGTCACTAAGCCACCTTGGAATATTTTTACTAGAGATAGTCTATGGAGAAGGATTCTAATTGAAAACTATATTTCCCTTGGAATTTTCATGTATTGTATTACAAAGAGAATAAAAATGATTTGTGATGTATTTTCATGATCCTTGCACCTTAAAAATGATAGAAACCAATAATTGCAATCCCCTTCGAGGAGGAAACATCCTTTTATAATGAATACAATGTACACAACAATATTTGATGATCTTAAGACTAGGTATCCTCAGTATATATATGGGAGACAAGGGGTAAAATTATAATAATATGGGACCATGAGGGGTTTTAGCCTACATAACAATGTAACAATATAAATGTAAGCACTCAATATCTAGGGCTTAATAAGAGGTTTTAGGATTAAAATGAGGCTTATATAGGGCTTAACATGTCCCTCCTCTTCAAACAAGTGTTTTCCTGCACACTTGACTAACTGCTAGTGATTCTGCAAGAATAAGTCATCTTCCCATGTCATATATTCCACTAGTAGGTTCTTCTATTTAATGATGTACTCCAAAATTGTTGGGTTACTTGGTTTCTTAGTCCTTATTTCAAGGATTTTTTCTACTACTAGTATGATTTTCTCTTCTTCATTTATCTTTGGTACACTTCCTAGCTGGAAATGAATATCATGGTCATGATAGTAATCAAGTGGAACACCCTTATACATTAATCCAAATACCTTGGGATGATTGTTGACAGCTTTATGTAGATTTCCTAACATAGATGATATTGGTGTTTGAACATTTAGTGAACATAATTGTGCCATTACACCATAGTGCCCCTTTTTGAATAATTTTGTCATTCTATTAGAGCTTATCACTTTAGAGGGTTTACCTTGGATATCTCTAGGTTCAATTTCCTTTACTTCTAAAGGTGGACCTTATGAAGATATCTTGAAAATTAAAGGTCATTGTTTCTAATGATTGTAACCATTGGACCCCTAATATAACATCAACAACACCCATTTGTATTGCAATCATGGGATTGTCCAAAAAATACTCCCTCATATTGAGCTTAATACTATGGCACTTCCCTAAACAAATTATGGTGGCTCCATCTACAATCATTACTTCAAACTCTAGTTCCAGATATATGAAACAATTGATACGTCTTTCTAATTATTAAATGATGAATTTGTGGGTACTACTTGAATCAATCAACACAATTACCTTTTTCTTTTTAATGTATCCTTCTATCCTGAGTGTTTGTGGAGTATTGATGACATCCAATGCACCACGGGATATTTTTGGATTAGTTTCTTGTAGCTCTAGATCTTGTGACTATTCTAATTCTTGATCTTCTTCCTCTTCAGAGTCAATGTAGAATAATTTATTCTCACTGCAATTATACCCCTTATTGTTCTTGTTTCATACATCTATTGAGGAGTCAACTTATCGGTTTAGGAGAGGGAGAATGATATTTGTTATAGTTATTAGTGATTGATTTTCTAGTGGGCATATTTTTACTTTCAACTTTCCTTGCTAGACTGAAAGCATGCTCTAGAGATTTAGGTTCAAATAAACACACATCATATTGGAAGACTTCCTTTAAATTTACCATAAATAGGTCTAATGGAATGTCTTCTAAAATATTCTTTACTTTGAGACTCAAATTTTGGAATTATTGAATGTGCTTTGTAATTGGACCTTTTTGTCGAAGATTTACCAATTGATTAAATAATGTATTTCTCTTAATATTGATCTGAAAACTTGAGAGAGCACTTAAAAACGTATAAATAAGACCTTGAAATTGACCATATGGGCTTGATATATTAAGTTACAATTTAACCATATACATGTTCATTTCATCATAAACTTGTAACTTTAAATGCATGTAAAAGAACTTGATCAAACCATGAATAGAAAAAACATGAAATACTAAGGTTGATAACGGAGTTCACCCCCTCCACTGGGATACGTCTCCGGATTCACCTCCAACATCCAAATCGATTTTATTGTCTTTATAAAATGAGGAATGTACAAAGCTCTATTACAAAAGGGTGGCCAAACCTAGAGTCATCTTCTACACAAAGGAGTCCAAGACTTGTATATATCAACAAATCCTATGAAAGTCCTCTTGAGCTCTCTAAGGCTTCCTCAAAATGAATCTCTCAAGGAGTTCTCAAAAACTATCTCAAGTTATCTCTTCCTAATCTCTCATATCACAAAAGTACATAGGAGGGTTTTATATAGCTTTCAAGAACCCGAAAAAAAGGAGAGAATATCCCCTTAGATCCCCTACTTCAAGGAGAAAATAACTCTATGAATCCCTTAAAAGATGTTCGAGGAGATTTATGTGGATTAAATATCTCATATCCACCTATCAAGGATATTATCCAAAACTCAAGGGATTTGAGAAAATCCCTTAAGACTCTCAAACTCACCATGAATTTAGAAATTGACTTTCAGGAAGATACTCTCATAAATAAATTTCTATTTTACAAACAAAAAGTTAAATATGAGCACATTTACATTCAAATTTTAAATACCCATAACCTAGGCTTGAAATGAACTTTCCTTTAACATGTTACTCATTGGAAAATGTCAAGATTCTCATGGGTCAAACCTCCCCATAGAGGAAGGATTTTGGTCCACCAAAAGCTCAAGAAGTTCAGAAAGATTCTGACATCAATATTTTGATTTTCTTCTCAAAATTCTCAAACTAAGACCTGCAATTTTGTCTTTTGTTTGAAATATCCTGCATGAAATTGGTCGAATGCTTCACTATGTAAGTAGTGAATTAAAAGAGCCTATTCCCATACCGACATTTAACAAAAAATTTATTATTGCAAGTTGATCTAAATCAACTTCTTAATCCCTTTCTAGAAGTGTATCAAAATGCCTTGCTTTAATGCCATTATTGCTCATAGAAATCCTGGTCTTGGGAGGAAAAATATTTGTATCTTCACGAGACAAAAGAGAAAAAAATTGCAACTCAAATGACAAGGGATATCCATGGACGAGAAGAATGTTCTCCTTCATATGTATGCAATCTTTTTAGGTCATAACTCCTTGTATAAAACTATGGTGGATAATTCTGAGCTACATTAGTATACTTCTGTGTAGCCTTTGCAACTATGTGCATTCTGGAATTATGGCCTCATTTGGCATGTATAATGTGCAACATATACTAATGTGCATCATGAGATTGGTTCACATCAACTTTATTAAAAGTCTTGATGCCTTACTTTTGGCTCTCCTCTCCAAAGTAAGCAATAAAGCGCTCAATCCTTGACTTAATCAACCTCCAATTTATCATTTGGTGAGTCAAACCTAGCACTTTCCAATGATTTATAGAAGTTTCCCTTGCCAAATTCCTTAAAAATTTATGTTGTGCTCCAACATAATCTTCCAAACCATGACAACATCACATCCATTGCATTCAATTATCAATGTTGACATTTCTTGGTTAATAATATCCTCATATTAGAATAAACACCTCAATTTTACATGAATTCCCTTCATCTTTGTTCTTCGGATGCATTGTAAACTACCATGCTCTCTGCAATGATAGCTGCAAAAACTTATCTTTTTGTCCTGCAATATCTGAACTTAAAAACTGTTATACAACTCATTAATAGCTTTGAATGCAGCTACATTATCACTTTCTTCTTGCAGAGGAATTGTTGGAGGATACAATTTTTTCGTGATCTTTCTTCTATCCCCCATTTTGAAATATGACTCCTGCGATTGGAAGAAACCATCAAGTTGAGGAGGAATGTCATCACTAAAATTACATTGAATGTTATAAGAGTTGTGAAACGTATGAGTTCCATTCAAATAAACGTGTTTCGACAATGTCATCGTGGTTATACATTTGGTGATGGAATCGACACAAAACCTTTAATATTAAACATTGACTTTCCGTCCATATGTATCTTTATGTTCATAGGAAACTCTACCCTCCTAGTGAATTTGTAGCCAATTCAGGATTATTACATTGCCCAGTTTCTTGTAGACTTCCAATCAATGTGAAATATGTACCACTGATGTAACTGCATATTGATTTCCAACTTCATGTTTGACCAATACGTGGAACAATGTGGTATGCCTTGAAATAATTTCCCCATTGGGGAATGAGCTTCCAATATGTCTCAATATCATTAATGAGGCCAATTTTACTATTGCATGGACATAAATATCATGGTATTTTGGATCAATCCCAATCATCCGCCATTGAATCTGAGTCACATTATAAATATTATCGTAAACAATGCCAAATGACCATTATCGTAAAGAAAACCCAGAGCTCTTTGTCGATGCTTTAGAAAAACACTTTCAATGGGAAAAAATCAACACAAAAAACGAGGAAGACAATGCAGAAATAGAAGGCATGGGCAGCAGCATGCTGATCCCTCTAATCCACAAGGCCCTAAAGGTGTGCAAAAGGTCTCGGCCAAAGAAGAGGGTTTCAAACACCTTTCCAACGAATCCTTCGTTTGATGAAGAACGCAAAGCAGCTAAAAGATCCCTTAAAGAGAAGGAGGCAGGTAGTGAAAGCAAGAAAAGTATAAAAATTTGATAAAAACAAAAAAAGAAATTTATGTGACTGCAAGGAGAAAAGATTTAATATCTTTGGGAAAGCACAACCCCAAAATATATTGGCGAGAATTATAGCAAAAGAGAAATCAAATAGATAATAATATCTCAACTACTCAATGGGTGGAACATGCAAAGCTTCTTTATGAGAGAAATCTAGAGAAAAACAACCCCCCCATAATCAACTCCAAAAATGAATTATTTTCTGTGGAGGATGTCAAGCGAGGCATAAAAAATTTAGCGAGTGGTAAGGCCCAAGACATTGATGGGTTACAAGCAGAATTCTTAAAAAGGGGGTGTGGATATCTTGGCCCCAATCATCAAAAGGATCTTCAACAACATCACACAAGCCAATTTTCCAGTGGAATGGACAACAAGTATCGTTATCCCTCTTTACAAGGATGGAGACATCAATAAACCCTCTAATTATCGCACTATTGTTTGTGCTCAACCTAGTGTCCTAAATTGAGTTCATTAATTGTCAACCAGGGTTGGTAAACTGCTGAAGTGAAGTGCACCATATGTGCCTAAGTAACCTCTTCCTTCTTCGTTGTGTTTAGTGTTTTTATGATGTTTTTGGTTTTATGATTTTGTGTTAAGAAGAGAAAGAACTAAACATTGGTGAAAAGCAGTTGTTGGTCACACGACAAACAGTCCTAAATCATGTATGGTATGCAAAGCTAGACAGTAACTCACAACACAAATTTAGTCCCATTATTTTGTTAGAGATATGTTGGAATGCTTCAAGAAAAGGATATATTTAGTGCAGTGAGGTCTTCCTAAACAACAATTTACCATATCACAAAGCAGATCTTACCCATGACTAGAGATTTATTTGAATATAGTTGGAGAAGATAGTTCTGCAACACAGTGAATGATTCTACTTTAAATTAATCAAGGGTACTGAAACTAATCTACTCTGCAACCTAAATTGTCATTACTAAACCTTATTTGGAAGTTAAAGTCTTTTGGAATAAGTTTGAGGAAAAAGGCTAGTTGCACAATTATGAGAATTTGCAGAATAGTAAAGGCCATGAAATGATATTACCAATTCCTGTCTGCATGGTGATATGTTGGAAAAGTTTAATAACAGGAATAGTCTTTGTAAATAATGAAGGCCTTAGTCTAGTAAAACATAACTATTATACAACTAACTAATGAGACTTGACTATACATTAAGAAAAACATGAACAAGAATGCAATTAATATATTTTGAAATACAAATGACAGAGTTAAGCTAAAGTTCAATTAATCAAACTGAAAACACAATGACCACAACTGGGCTAAAATGCAATTATTCAAACTGGAAAGATGGTGAACAGAATTAAACTAAAATGCCATAATCCTAACTTTGAAGTACAATGAACTAAAGCGCTTTTTGATCTCCGGAGTATTAAACCACAGTGCAACTAATCTATTGCATATTACGGCCTTATCTTGTTTAACATAGTGCTGTTTTGGAATAGCTTAAGAAAACAAGTATGGTTGTACTATCTAATGCAGATTGACATAAAACACACAGTTCGAAATGAAAACACGATTAAACTCCTAAAATATCACAGTTAATTCCCATTCATCATTAAAGGTATTTTGGGAAGAATTCATAGAACAGGACTAACTGTAATATGTAATGTAAATGAGCGTAAAAGCATGAAGTTGATAAAACTATTGAAATTGAAAATTGAAAATGAAATCAAGCTAAGGCTACTTATCTAAATCATCTGAACGAAGCTTCTCAGGCAGTAGGGGCCCTCTACCGCTGGATTAGCTTGCAAATCCAATTAACGTTGACTCAGCTCTTACACTAGAACGATGTCTTTTTCATTAAAGGAGAAAAATACTTAAAACAGAGTATTCACGGTTCTATGAAATCTAGCAGCAAAAGCCAAAATCTAACCAAGATCTAACCTTTGTCTCTCGGTTTCCCGAGCATATTTATAGCAAATTTACATAACAGAACTTGAGATAATACAGGGATTACTGTCTTTCCTAATAGAAACCAAACTAGGACTCTGATCATGATCACGTAACAGAATCTGGACTGTCCTAATCCTGTTAGGAGTCTACCTCCTAGTTTGAGTTCCCACGTGCTTAACCACCTGTAGAATTGTGCTCAGACTTTGTAGGGAGCAAGGAATGATGTGGATGAAGTTTGGAATTTTCCCATATGCGCCTTTCTTTGAGACGACACCTGTAACCCACTTAAACTCTAAAACAGCTGCGGAATGCGTGATCAGCTACGGAACGCGTGATCAGCTACGGAACGCCTGTATTCTGTAGCTATTTTGCAGAAAATTATTAAAACAGCAAAAATCATGAAAATACAATACTTTAATCAATTTCATGTAACCTTTAAGCAATCCTAATCATTCTTCATTGATTTTAGGCTTATGAAGTGATAAAAGAATGATGGAATGAAGTGAAGGTTTGTAAAAGAGAAGGCAATTCTAGGGCTCAACAACTATTATGGTCAATCCTCTTCTTGGAAAAAATTTTGGGAGCATGATGGAGCGTAGAATCAGCAGTTGGGCATAAAAAGAGGGTAAAAGATCTAGAGGACAGGTTGTCTTTAGGCCAAAGCATTCTACAATTGATCATTACATCATGCTCAGGCGCGTCATTGAAAAAGTATGGGACATTCGGGGTGGGGAAGCCTTTTGTTGCTTTGTTGATTTCAAAAAAGCTTTTGACACTGTTCCTAGGGATAAGCTTTGGAAAATAATGGAAGAGCTTGGAATCCCAAATAAATATAGAGTTGTTGTCCACAAATTGTATGATAAAGTTAGTGCTAAAATCAGAACTAAAGATGGCTTCTCGGAATGCTTTGGTAGTGACATTTGGGTTAAGCAGGGATGCCCCCTTTCTCCCACTCTATTTGGTTTATACATTGATAGTCTAGAAGAATGGCTAAACAACACCAGTGGAGAGGGTATTCAGCTAGCAGGGTACATAATGAAGCTACTTCTGTAAGTTGATGATCTTATCTTAATGGAAAAATCTGTCGATGGTTTGAGAAAACATTTGAAAGCATTAGAGCTTTTCTGTCAGGAAGTAGGGATGCAAGTAAACACTAGTAAAACCAAAGTCATGATTTTCTCATTGAAAAAAAAAGCAACAGGCGAGCTTCGTATTTGAGGAAAAACCTCTGGGGATAGTGGAATAATACAAGTACCTAGGAATTGTTTTTCACAATAGGCTCAGTTGGGAGACATGCATAACTAAAAGGATCCAAGGGGGGTGGAGAGCTTCTTACCTTCTCCAGAAAAGATGCAGGGAAGTAGAATTGTGGGACTGGAGAACCAAGAAAACGTTATTTGGAGTGTTGGTTACCTCAGTTGTCTTATATGGATGTGAAATTTGGGGCGGCAGCATGTCAAATCACAAGTGGAGACAAATAGAACGAATTCAAAAGCACTTAATCATTAGTAACCTCAAATTCAAGGAAACAGTCCCATATAAGATCCTGCTAGCTGAGGCTGGAATGTTTCCATTGGAAGCTTCAGCAATCATTCGTTTGTTAAGCTATCTAAAAAAAGTGGAAAACATGGAGGCACACCGTTGGCCCAAGGTGATTTACATGGAGGAGCTAAAGCGCGGGAATAAAACATGGAGGAAACTAAATGACAAATGGATGAGAAAATGGGGAATTTATTGGCAAGACTGTCCTAATGCTAAAGAGGAGAGAAAAAATTGGGTGGCTGAAAAATTCAGGACTGCCATGTGGAAAAAACAAATTGGAAGAAAAAAGCGATTTATCTCAAAAACTTCAACCCATCACAATCGCATGAATAAAAGACTTATTTGAGTGCGGAAATCAAGGGAAAGGCTAAAATTTTAATAGCACAGTTGAGGACCGGATCTCACCATCTTAGGTGCAAGTCAGGTAGATGGATAACCCCCAAGGCATATGGAGTGTCCGACATATGGCTGTTCAAAGAAGCAAGGCTTCACAAAACGGTGAATTTATTGATCAAAATCCACATCAAAAAAAACTGCTCTAGAAGGAAACTTGAGAATATAATGTCTTGTTTGTTTGTTCGCAATATTCCACTGATTACACCAAATTACCGAGCCAAAAAAATTCAAATCGTGGAGAAAATACTACCATAATGTTGGTCAAATCATTTACTACCACCATGGTTATCATCGTGTTCATGTTCTTCGAAATATGAGGTTCTAGTTCCAGCCATGGTTGTTTCACTTTATTGCCTTTGCGGTGGGTGGAACAACGTGTGCCCATGTACATGATTAAAAGTCCCGTGAAATCAACAGATGTTTACGTGTGCACACCTACTCTGTTGTTACTATGGCATACCAAACATTGAGTAGTTGATGTGTTGCATTGTAAACTCAACGTTGACCCATTCGATGAATGCATGGAGCCAATTTTCTGTATACGTAAAACCTTCCTACGTGGATCATACTCCCATCCGTATGCCAAGGAATTTCCAACAACATGAATGTCGTGTTTTATCAACTCCCCCATTCCCAAGGCTGATAATGGAACTAATGGAAGGTAACCACAAACCAATCTTTAAGTTAGGTACCTAGCTCTACCAAAATTAGAGATGGCTCTCTCAATGTAACTTTAGTAGTCACGATTTATAATGATCTTAAGCTAGGTATTAAAGTTTAGTAAATTGGGTTTTGTTTGTTTTTATTTTTTGCGATAGGAATGACAATTAGGGAACTAGGTTCAGGATTTAGGTTAGATTGCAAAGGAAAGGATGAGGCTAGGTAGGTAAACTTAGGAACATACTTAATTTGTCATTGTGTATAGGGTGAACAAAAAGAGAGCCGGAATGAGAATTAAATGAATTCATTCATCGGAAGAGCATAGATATATTCATGTAAAGATTATTAAAACAAATCATAGAAAGCATGATTTTTGTCTATATACTGATAAGATTAATATATAGAAGAATATATGTGAAAGAAGGATAACATAACATTCAACTTGATAATACTACAAAGAAAAACAAACACTCAAAGGCATACCACCGGAGTCTCAACACTATGTCTACAACAGCGTCTTTGATTTCATTCAAAAAAAAGCTTGTATAATAGATCCACTGCAAATAAAAACTGTCCAACCCTTCAAATGGTTTGAGTTGGACTAAATATAGGAAATAAGAGTCATTACACCTCATAGGGTCGAAATCCTATCCAAAAAACATCATAATTACATCAGATGAGTCACTTCCTAGAATCTAGGGGAGTTAGAAACCATTCCCTCAAATTTAGCTAAATACTAGGAGTGTGTGTCTCCTTCATTTAATTACATTTTTCCTCATCATAAGAGGAAAAAACAAACTCAATTACCTAAATGACACCTCATGGGATAACTAAACTTTGAATTTTGGAGTTTTATTAGCTTGACAACTGTCCAAAGCGAATCCAATGCAGAAACGTAGCACCATTTACATAAATGTTGGGCCTCTCCAACAGAAGTCACACCTGTTTAGAGGTAAATTTGATTCACTTTAAAAAATATATTTGCAAGTCTGAAGTTTAGGCTAGGTAGCCTTGTGTGTCTCCTTTCTAATTCACCTTCAAAATTGATAAAACACCCACGAGGAGACCTTCAAAACTTGATTCTCCCAACCTCACTCTAGAAGCATTGTGCTTGGTCAAAATCACTGGCAGAAACATGAAAAAGAGATAGTGTTTTAGCCTTTTCTCCACAATTAAGAGGTGTCATGAAAAACAGGACCTGAACTGGAATATACAAGTGAAAATCCATCCATCTACATAAGCCATTCTTCATTTGAGTGCCCTTAGAAAAAGCGTCTCATTGCTGCGCGACGCTTCTGTGAAAGCCAAATTTCCAGAATTTCCAAAAAATCACCAAAAATGCTCAAAATGCTCAAAATCTCTCAAAAAAAAAATTTTGACACATGTGGATGATATGCTAAACATCTAAGTATGCCTCAGCAAGTATGTCCACGTTATCCCTCTCCTTGAGCTTTATTTGGGTTTCCTTGAGCTTTTTCTTCAATTGCTTCAGCCTGATTTGGGAGATTTTGTTTCTAGCGCAATAATGGTTTGCCATATGCCTCTGGAGGTCATTGTTCTTTTTGGATTTCTTCAAAATCCTCTCAAGTTGTCCATTCACCTTTTCAATCCAATACTCTCTATCTTAATTGATTTCAGCGGCAATTAATTCATCAAAAGTTAGCAAACCTGATGGAGGAGTTGATTCTTTTTCTTTCTCAAACGCCCTCTTGAGACCTCTTGTCCTTGGTCTCCTTGATTTTATTTCAACTTATGTATCCTCCAACTGATTATTATCTACCAGTTCTTTCCCTTTACCTTTTTCTTCCTCAATATGCGCCTTTGGCTTGTCTTGGAAGAGTTGTTTCACTTTTAACTGCAGATTCTCTTGTTGTAAGAAGGTGATCAGAACATTTTCCCTTGAGAGGCTCTCCCTCAACTCTGATATCTCTGCAACATTTTCCTTTATGATATCCTCAGCTAACTTGTCCTTCACATGCTCTTCCATGTCAACCTCTAGGGGTGCTTTTTAATCATGATGATGCAATGGTGACTCACCATCATTACTAGGTGGTTTCTCTACTATTTATCTTTTCTCAAGTGTAGCTTCAGGTGCAAGTACACCTTTGATTGTCTTAGAAGAAAAAACCATCCTCTTACGCTTCTCATAGGTTTGAGTGATCTCAACCTTAGGCACTTTTGAAAAATTTTCTTTCCTGCTTGAAGAGCCGACCTCCTTTGGTTGTGTTGATGCTCATGACTTGCTATGAACAATAGGTGGACTAGTAGCAGGCGCTGATGCAAATTTCTCCATGAAAGTTCCCCAGAAAATATTGTTTGTTGAGAGCTGGTGACAAACAACAAGCTTGACCAAACCATGGTGGAACAAAGTAGGATGATTATTTTCACTTTTTCTCTGTACCTTTTCAGCCATTTTGTCCAAACTCTTGAATAAATAGTTAGACAAACTGAGTTATTTGGTGGCTATGAAGTGCATTAGTAACCTGACATGGTATTGGTACAATCTTGAAAATCTCCCTTCGCATGTAAAATGTTTCATGATTAGCTTCGTCAATGGGGCATACTTATCAAGTAAATTCCTGAAAGGGAAAACATGCTCAAGTTCATCTCTGCAATGAGGTTTTACGAACATTGTGTAGTTCTCAAGGTCAAATTCCATGCTTTTGAACCAGACTTCTCCATCATTTGGAATACTTGTTGCTGAAGTGATAGCATATGTTGATAAATTGAATTCAATGCCTGTTATGGTGGCCTTGTCTCTGTTGAATTTAGTGGCAAAAAGGCTAGTCAATTGAGCATGACAACCTACCTCCATGATTCTCTCACAAAACCTCAAACAACCATTGTTTTCAAAACATCTCTTGGCATAAAGGGAAGCATTGAGTTATTGGAAACTGGATGGCTCAAACCTGGAATGGTGGCCTCCCTTATGAATATTCTTTTCACCCTCCATAGTGCTTGTGAACAAGATGAAACCCTAGCTAGATGGAGTGGATAGGGAAAGTGGATTTTGGGAAAACAGGGGATAGAGATAGGGTGAATCTAGGGGCTGAGATGAGGTGTAAGGAAGTTAAGGAAAATTCCCCAAAAAATTGAGGAGGTAGGGTGATTTGTTAGCTTTAGGCTACAAGTGAAATTTTCTTGAAATGGGTATGAGGCGATTGACCAAAATGTGAAAACATGGGGATTTCCTAGTTTTCCTGTGGAAATGTAGTGGGAAATTAGGGTTTTGATGAAAATAATGGTAAAGAGGGTTGTGAGTGATAGGGAGTGTTAGGGTAGGGTCTGTGGAAGATATGTGAAGGTATTAGATGGTGGGATGAGGTTTTAAATAACTGAAACCAATCAAGGATGAAAGGCATTAAAAACGTAGTGGAGCAATACCCTCAGGAGGGAATCCACTCATATGTTGATGAATTGACTTGAGAGGTATGGAGAGTGTCCACTTGCTGATTAGGAGGCATCTCAAGATTTTTTCACTTGTTTTGAAGCTTTAATTACTAACTTGGAGGCTAAAACCCAAAAGCATAGCACTCTTGGCAGAAACGTCGCGCAGTGGCTGAAATGTAGAACCAACACCCAGAAACGTCGTGTTGCCTTATAGAAGCATAGCATAATGAGTTTGGTTGCAAATTTCGTTGGTTTTCTTCCACCTTTGGCAGTTGTGGAGTATTTTGCAGGTGAGAGAGGAGCTCTATCGAACAATAAAGGATAAAATGATTTGAGGAAGTCACTTTTTCCCTTCATTACATCATAAAGCACCATTTTGTCTTTTAGCGAAATCATGAAATTTGAGAAAAACTTTGCTTTTTTGAACAATTTGACAATGTAACAAGCTTTGAGAGAAGACAAATTGTTTTTATTTTCCTACCTATGCTAACTCCCTTTGAAGATAACTTGTATGGTGAAAATTACTCTTTGTTCACCTTCTTTATGATAGAATTTGGACATTTATGGTGGCGAAACAAAAGACACCTAGACACTGACCTAGGTGAAAGCATGATGACTGACCTAAGACTCTAGATAATAATGGATTACATGACCTATGAAATGATAATGACCATGAATATATTGGAGGGAGTAGCATTTCAGACCTAGACATATTCAACGAACAAAATTTTATTTGAAAACTGACTTGAAAATATAAAAATTTGACCTAGGAACACTACTAGGTAAACCTGAAAAGAGTATTTTTTATCACTGAATATTTTACACTAACATTGGCTTCACCTGGGGATGGATGCTCCTTAAGGAGGTGTGAGGAACACTGTAGATCAGGTAGCCTCATCCATTTGGAAATGGAGTCAAAATTGGAAACTGTAAAAACTTCGACAGACTGAAACAGAAAATGACTTTGACTCAAAAAACTAACTGGACATTTTGAAATTTTTGAAAGAAAAACATCAGTTGACCATAGAAGTCTCATGGCCTTCTCCTCGGGCTTCAAACTTCTACAACAGCTTCTTATTCTTGACAGAAAATAAAAGTGATATTTACAATGAAAGTGAACCTTTTTCTTCAAGCTTAAGTAAGGTAATGTTTGAGGAACCTACCATTCATCGACCCTCCCAAAATTTCCTGCCCATCAAGATCTTCTAACAAAAATGCCTTATTACCTCTAAATGTTGTAATATTGTATGGACCTTTCCATAGATTATCAAACTTACTGTGCTTACCTTTGTCTTCATTCTGGGCATCCCAATGAAGAACAACATCTCCTACTTTGAAATCATCAGCTTTGGTCTTCTTGTCATAGATTTTCTTGATTTTATCCTAAAGTTTTGAAGTGTGATTGAAAACTTCTCTTGTCTGTTGTAAATGAATCATTTAACTAATTCTTCACTGGATATCATTTGGTTCATTGTCGATCTATTGAATAATTTCCATCACTAGGACATCTAAAGAAGTGGGAAACAATATGTCAACACCATACACAAGCTGGAAAGGTGACATGTTGATTTATATCTTCATGCTAACTATGTCTGCCCATAGAGCTTTTATGAGCTTCTTGTGCCAGTTTCTCTTGTTCTCTTGCAACAATTTCTTGATTATATTCACCAATGATTTGTTTGACGATTCAGCCAACCCGTTGCCTTGAGGATAGTATGTTGTAGAATGACCAAGTCTTATGTGATATTTATCAAAAAATTCAATAATTTTCTTAAACTTAAAGGCAGTTACATTGCCAGTAATAATTCTCTGTGGGCAGCCAAAACGAGACAAGATATTCTTTCCAGAAACTAAATAATGATAGTATTTGTAGCTTACCTCATTGGAATGGCTTCAATCCACTTTGTGAAGTAATCAGTGGCGGTGAGTATCCACTTATGTTGAGCTAATGATGGAGGATGGATCTCACCAATGAAATGAAAACCCCTCTGTTGGAAGGGTGCTTGAACTGCGATGAGTTTTAAGGGAAGCGGCAAAAGCTTTCATTTTCCTTGAAAAATCTAACATTCATGACAGCTCATGACAGTCTTATAAACATCTGAAAATAAACTTGGACAATAGAAGCCAACCCTCAAAATATTATTTTATGTAGTCTTCCATAAAATATGACCACCACAATCACCTTTATGAAAGTCATTCATCATTTTTTCAACTTCTCCTTCTACCAAAAAATTCAACAACACTCAGCCCGGATCTTTCCAATACAGAACATTGTTAAGGATACAATACTTAAGAGCCTTCAACTTCAAATATCTAGCTTTACTACTAGGCTAGCCGGGAGGAGGATTCAAGTGTTGCAAAACATGAACAATATCAGCATACCATGGCGAAGAAATAAATATTTCAGATTCCTGAGGTAAAGAATCAGGCTCTTGTTCCTCAGATAATGCAACAATAAAATTAATGTCCAAATAATAGAGGTTTGAGTCTATCATAATCTTTGCCAAGCCTAGTCCCTTGATTAGTTTTGTAGGCTTCATCTCCAAGTCATACTCCAACATAGCAGTGACCCATTTGCCATGCCGACCTTCAGGATCATTTTGTGTAAGCACATATTTGACAACAGCGTTTGGGGCATATACAATAACATTAGAGTGAAGAATATAGACTCAGAAGTCCTTCAAAGCTTAAACTAGAACCAAGTTCAGTGCTTCAATGATATTGTACTTCAAGGCTGCATCTCTAATGGTTCTACTGAAGAAGGCGATGGGTTGTTCTGCTTTCTGATTTTTCTTTTGCATAAGGACAACAGTTAGAGTATGCTCTGAAGCAAAGGAAAAAATGATGAAATCAAGTGTGTAATCTAGACTAATAAGAATAGGAGCATGAGATAAAGCAAATTTAACTTGATTGAAAGATTTATTTTCCTCCTCGGACCATTTTACCTCACTATATTTCTTCAGCATATCAGTAATTTTCCTTAAGTGTTCAACAATATTGGGAGAAAACCTTCTTAGAAAATTTATTTTACCATTGAATGATTGGATCTCCTTCTTGCTTCTAGGATAGTCCAAGTTCTAAATCTCTTAGATTCTTGAAGGATCTATCCGGATGTCATATTTTGATATGATGTGGCCCAACATTTTTCCTTCCTCCATACAGGCTCTTCTTAGGATTCAGCGATATGCCAAATTTTCTACATCTCTAAAAAATTGTTTTCAAGTGCTACAAGTGCTACTCATCTATCTTGGAAAAAAAAGTGATATCATCAAGATAGATGACCAAAAATATATCATTTTCATTGGTGAAGGTGATTTCCATCGCTCGCTGAAAATTCGCTCCTATATTTTTCAATCAAAAGGGTATTTTGGTGTACATGAAGGTACCCCATGGTGTTGTAAAGGTTGTCATATCCTAATAATTTGGATGGAATAGAATATTATTATACCCGAAATATGTCTAGCAATAAAAGTCTGGAAGATCCAACTACCCTTTGTAGAATATGGTCTATTTTTGGAAGTGGGTAATTTTCTTTTGGTGACACTTTATTCAGATTTCTGAAATCTATACGCAAGAGAATCTCTCCGGAATTCTTTTTTAGTGGCACTAAGTTAGAAATCCAATTTGAAAAGCAAAGTGGAATTATAATAGCAATAGTAAATAACCTGTTTACCTCTTTTTGAATGGAGGGCAGCATCTTGGGATTCATTCTCCTCAATTTCTGGCGAAAAGGCTTATGATCTGGTTTTAAGGGAATAGTAAGTTGAACTATACTCTTATCATACACATTCAGATCAGAATATTCCCAAGAAAATACATCAAAAAACTGAGACATGAGCGCTGAGTATTTACCTTTCATCTCTGGGCTCAAGGATTTTGAAATCTTGACCATCTTGGGCTTATCAAGAGTGTCAAGATTAAGATCTTCCACTCCTACTTCTGTTGGCAGCATGGTCAGTATACATGCAACATCGTCTTGGTCAAAAATATCCTCCAAAGGCACAAGACCTCTAGGAATGGAGTTGTCTTTCAGTTGAAGTACTTTCATTTTTGCTACATGCAATTCTTCGTCATCTTCATAAAATTGGTCATCCATTTGTGAATTCACAAATTCCTCTTTCGTCTACAAGAAGTTGCTTATCTGTTTTTCATCTTGAAAGACCTTCCAATACTGAAAATTATCTGGAACAATAGGGCGATGTCTCATTTTTATCTCATAATTATTATTGGGATGTAATGGAATTTTAAACATGTTGGCCGAAGTGGCAAGAGAATCAGCAGTAACGTTGTTGTCCCTTGGGATCAATGAAAAAGTATACTCAGTGAAGGTCTTGAGGATATCTAACATTGCATTTCGGTAAGATCGCATTCTAGGATGCTTGGCCTGGTATTCCCCTTTGACTTGTTTTATTACCAATTCGGAGTCACCATACAATGAAATTTTTTTGGCACCTAACTTCCTGAGAATTTTCAGACCAACTATGAAAGCCTCGTACTCTGCTTCATTGTTCAAACAGTCAAATTATAACTTCTAAGAGGGAATTATAACATTAGGAGGAATGTTAAGTGACTTATTTATAGGGCTATGAATCCACACTCCAATGCCAAACCCTTTCTTACCCAAGGCTCCATCGAAGTCCATGGTCCACAAACCACTTTCTTCATTGGGATGCTGCAAATCAGATGACTGAAATTTAATTGATGCTTGAGAAAAGTATGTTGTACCAAAATTTTTTGTGTATTTCACTGTTTCATCTATTTTTTGGGTTGATGGACTTGGTTCCAGACCACTTGGTATCTTTTCTTGATTTTCTGCATTTGCAATTTCTAAAACAAAATTTGAAAATTCTAAATTTTTCGTCTTTTCTTCCATCAAAATTTCTGAAGATGCTGAAAATTCATCATTAAATAAGATAAAGGACTCTAAATCCATGTGAACATCATGTATGGGGTGATTATTATGCTTTTCTCTGCTACTCATTATGTACTTCATTTTAGTTTCCCGGTATAGTTTTCTAAGTTGGCCAAAGACCGGTATTGTAGCATATGAAAATTCAAGCTGCAAGGTACCTCTAAGTTTTTCTCCCCATGACTGGGAGAGAAAAATTCCATATCTGGGATGGATATCAGCCACAACAACATCCGTGAGGACATTATTGGCTGGGATTTTGTCTAAAGACACCACCAGATCTTTAATGAGGCCAAGGCATTTCACCCTACCTGAATCAAACGAATAAAGGTCATGGTAGGGTATTTTGATATCCAAGAATAATATGTCCATGATGACTTTGGGAATAAGGTTATGAGACACTCCAAAATCAAGCATGGTGTTATGGAGGATAAAATCGTGGATTTTGAGGCTAAAATAAAATGAAGGGACATCAATATCTTCTAAATCACCATCAACAACAGGACCAAATAAAATTTTTGCATCACTTATATTGACCATATCAGACATCTAATCTACCCTAAAAAACTTGGATACTTGAAACTTATACTGGTCATTATTGACTATTTCAGTTAAAGGAATTGAGACCTTCAGTTTTGAGATTTCATTTTCAATACTAAAAAGGGAAAAAGGTTTTTCTACCTCTTTGGATGGTGCATCTTTCTTCTCGAGTTGATATTTGTGTGGAATGTCCTTCTTTTGTCCTCCATCTTGGGCTTCTTTATATTTTTTCTCACTACTGGTAGAAGCTTCAATTCCTTTTGCAGGATTAGGAACAGCAGGTCCCTTGTCTTTGCTTTGATTTGAAGTAGTCATCTCTTTATGATGAGTATCGGTTTGATAATTCTATTTTTTCTGATTGGGGGTTATAGGAACATTCATGTTCCTCAAACGATACTTCCTTTGCACTTGAATAAGAGAATTTTGGTATCCCCTCTAGTAATCTTATGTCCGTACAGATATCATATCATCATTTGACAATACATATTGTTGATCGTCCAATGCATAAATTTATGCAGAAAACTGATCTTCTTGAATGAGGAAAATAGGTCGCTGATTTTTCTCAAATAAATGATTCTCGCCTAAAACCTCTTCATCTTCTTCATCAGAGACTTCTATGTAGTTTTTCTGAAATGGAGTGTGAATTTTCTGCTGACTTTGTGGATCCTGACCCCTCTATTCCCTTTGCTTGATCATGTATTGAGGTTGCTGATTTTGACCCCTGAAATTGGGATTTCTAATGGAGGGTTCATCTTGTCTATCAATGATGGCCATTTTTTCCATCATCTTCTCCATGGTTTTGATCAAGGTGTCGAGCTTGCCCTCTGATCAAGTAGATTTTTCTTCCTTAATAGTAACCCTTTTCTCTATCTTGATTTTTGACTTCTTGATAATAAGATTAGGCTTCCACGCTCATTGCATTTCTCTGCATTTCTTCAAGGGTTGATGGATTTCTTTCCCTCAGCTGGTAAGCCATATCAAGATCGAAACCATCAGGGTAATGAAGTAAATCAAGGCCTAGAGGAGGCTTGATATTTTCAGGAATTGAATCATAAATTATATTGAATCTAGCAGTAAAGTCTTGTACAGAATCATTAGGATTCATTTTCAAAGCGTTATATTCAGATATAATCTGTAATGGATTCTTCCTCTCCTCCCATTTTTCCATAAAAAATTCAATTAGCTGTTGTGAATTAGCTATTGAACCAACTGTTAGAGAGTGGAACCATTTTTTAACCTATCCTGAGAAACTTTGTGTTATGATGCGCATCTTAGCTCCATCATTGTCAATCTCTTCAAGATCTATGAAATCAACTACTTAAATAATGTGTTCGTGAGTAGTAATCTCTGATGTTCCATAAAAAAGAGGCAATATTTGACCATAGTTCTGAGGTAGTGCGTTGATTTTTTGCAGTAGGATCAACGGAGAAAATTTGGCCATGATTAATGGAGGGGGTTGTTGAGGTGCTGATGGAGTGAATACTTGCAGAGGTAATGATGGGATGAAAGGAAGAGATGATGATGTAGCTATGTGAGAAGGTGTGATAGCAAGTGGTGAAGCAAAAGCCTGCTGCTGGTATTTTAAATAAGCTTTTTTCTGAAGTTACTTGAAACTTATCAACCAAACCTTGAAGTTTGTGAAAATTAGACCAGACTTCACTATCAACCTCGGAATAAGAAGATTCAGAAAATGGTAAATAGGTCTCAAAATCAATAAGATCAAAGACAATTTTTGAAAGAAAGGATTCAAAATTAGACCTAAACAAATATGTTTCAAATTCAAAATGATAGGCAAGGAATTTGATTTCACAAGTGGAGGAATAGCCTTTCCAACTTTCTAAAACTTTTTTTTTTGCTTTCTTAAAAGACTCTCAGGTTCATTGACAATTGGTGAGGGATTTGTGTCTCGATTTGACCTAGTGTGTCTTTTTGGAGCCAGTTTTTCTTGAGAATTTTTACTTTGGCTCAAATTTACTGACTCAGCCTTCTTCGAATGTCAAAACTTGTCACCCACAAGTATAACCTTCAGTGAACTAAATAAATATTCCCAGGGAAATTTTTGCAATCGTTCATCAACTCCCCCTGTTTCCAAGGTTGAGAATGGAACTAAAGGAAGGTAACCAAAAAACCAATCTTTAGCTTAGGTAGCTAGCTCTATCAAAACTAGAGAGGGCTCTCTCAATGTAGCTTTAGTATTCAGTGAGATGACTGGATGTATAATGATCTTAGGCTAGGTATTAAAGTTTATTAAATTGGGTTTTGTTTGTTTTGAGTTTTTGCTGGATAGGAATGACATTTAGGGAACTAGGTCCAGGGTTTAGGTCAGATTTCAAAGGTTAGAATGCAGAGGCAAGGATGAGTCCAGGTAGGTAAGCTTAGGAACATGCTTAATTTTTCATTGTGTATAGGGTGAATAGAGAGAGAGTTAGAATGAGCATTAAATGAATTCATTCATCGGAAGAGCAGATACATGTTCATGTAAATCTTATTAAAACAGAGCATAGAAAGCATGATTTCTATCTATATACTGATAATATTAACATACAGAAGCATATATGTGAAAGAAGGATATAATAAAATTCAACTTGATAATATTACAAAGAAAAACAAATGCTTAAATGCATACCACTAGAGTCTCATCACTATGTCTGCAACACTATCTTTGATTTCATTCAAAAAAAATCTTGTACAATAGCTCACTGCAAATAACAACTATCCAACCCTTCAAATGGCTTGAGTTAGACTACATATAAGAAATAGGAGTCATAACACCTCATAGGGTCGAAATCCTATCCAAAAAACATCATAATTACATCAGATATCTCACTTCCTAGAATCTAGGGGAGTTAGAAACCATTCCCTCAAATTCAGCTAAAGACAAGGAGTGTGTGTCTCCTTCATTTAATTACATGTTTCCTCATCATAAGAGGGAAAAAAAAAACTCAATTGCCCAAATGACACCTCATGGGATAGCTAAACTTAGAATTCTAGAGTTTTCATGGCTTGACAACTGTCCAAAGGGAATCCAATGCAGAAATATAATGCCATTTACAGAAACATCATGCCTCTCAAACAGAAGTGTCGCTTATGTTTAGAGGTGAATTTGATCTAGTTTAAAAAATCTGTTTGCAAGTTTGAATGTTGGGATACATAGCCTTATATGTCTATTTTCAAATGCACCTTCAAAACTGAGAAAACACCCATGAGAAGACCTTCAAAACTTGATTCTCCCAAGCTCACTCCAGAAGCACCACACCTGGTCAAAATCACTGTCAGAAACATGAAAAAGAGGAATATTTTATCTTTTTCTCCACAATTAATAGGTGTCATGAAAATCCAAGACTTGATCTAGAATTTACAAGTGAAAATCCATCCATCTACATAATCCATTCTTCATTTGAGTGCCCTAAGAAAAAGCGTCGCGACGCTTCTGTGAAAGCCAAATTTCCATAATTTCAAAAAAATCACCAAAAATGCTCAAAATGCTTAAAATATATCAAAAAAAATTTTATGAAACCTTTGGATGATTTTCTAAAAAACTAAGGATGCCTCAGTAAATAGGTCCAATTTATCCTTCTCCTTGAGCTTCATTTGAGTTTCCTTGAGCTTTTTCTTCAATTGCTTTAGCCCGATTTGGGAGATTTTGTTTCTAACGCAATAATTGTTTTTCGTATTCCTCTAGAGGTCATTTTTATTTTTGGCTTTCTTCAAAAGCTTCTCAAGGTTTCCATTCACCCTGTCAAGCCAATACTCTCCATCTTGATTGATTTCAGCAGCAAATAATTCATCAAAAGTTAGCAAACCTGATGGAGGAGCTAATTATTTTTCTTTCTCAAGTGCCCTCTTGAGGCCTCTTGTCCTTGGACTCCTGCTTTTGTTTCAACTTTTGTATCCTCCAACTTATTATCATATACCAGTTCTTTGCATTTACCTTTGTCTACCTCAATATGTGCCTTTGGCTTTCCTTGGAAGATTTGTTTCACTTTTGATTGTAGATTCTCTTGTTGTAAGAAGGTGATCAAAAAAATTTCCCTTGAGAGGCTCTCCCTCAACTCTATTATATCTACAACTTTTTCATTTATGATTTCCTCAGCTGACTTTTCCTTCACATGCTTTTCCATGTCAACATCTATGGGTTATTTTTCATCATGATGTTGCAATGGTGACTGACCATCATGACTAGGTGGCTGCTCTACTGTTTTTCTTTGCTCAGGTGTAGCTTCAGGTGCAAGTATACCTTTGATGGTCTTAGAAGCAAAAACCATCCTCTTACCCTTCTCATAGGTTTGAGTGATCTCAACCCTAGGCACTTTTGAAAAATCTGCTTGTCTTCTTGAAGAGTCGGCCTCCTTTGGTTGTGTTGATGTTGATGATGTGCTATTAACAATAGGTGGAATAGTAGCAGGCATTGATGCAACTTTCTCCATGAAAGTTTTCCAAGTCATATTGTTTGCTAAGAGCTGGTGAAAAACAACAAGCTTGACCAAACCATGGTGGAACAAACTAGGATGATGATTTTTACATTTGTTTTGTACCTTTTCCGCCATTTTGACCAAACTCCTCAATAAATAGTTAAGCAAATTGAGTGGTTTGGTGGTTGTGAAGTGCATTAGTAACTTGGCATTGTATTGGTATAGTCTTGAAAATATCCCTTCGCATGTAAAATATTTCATGATTAGCTTCATCAATGGGGCATACTTATCAATTAAATTCTTGAAAGGGAAAACATGCTCATGTTCATCTCTGTAATGAGGTTTTAGGAACATTGTGTAGTTCTCAAAGTCCAATTCCATGCCTTTGAACCAGAATTCTCCACCATTTGGAATGCCTATTGCTGAAGTGATAGCATATGATGATAAATTGAATTCAATGCCTGATATGATGGCCTTGTCTTTGCTGAATTTAGTGGTAAAAAGGCTAGTCAATTGAGCATGATAGTCTACCTCCATGATTCTCTCACAAAACCTCAAATAACCATTGTTTTCAAAACATCTCTTGGCATAGGGGGGAGCATTGAGTTCTTGAAAACTGGATGGCTCAAACCTGGAATGGTGGCCTCCCTTATGAATCTTCTTTTCACCCTCCATAGTGCTTCTGAACAGGATGAAACCCTATCTAGATGGAGTGGGTAGGGAAAGTTGATTTTGGGAAAACAGGGGATAGGGATAGGGTGACTTTAGGGGTTGAGATGAGGTGTAAGGAAGACAAGGAAAATTCCCCAAAAAATTGAGGTAGGGTGATGAGTTATATTTAGGCTACAATTGAAATTCCTTGAAATGGATATGAGGGGATTGACCAAAATGTGAAAACACTGGGATTTCCTAGTTTTCTTGTGGAAATGTAGTGGTAAATTAGGTTTTTGATTAAAATAATGGTAAAGAGGGTTGTGAGTGATAGGGAGTGTTAGGGTAGGGTCTATGGAAGATATTTGAAGGTCTTAGATGGTGGGATGAGGGTTTAAATAATTGAAGCCAATCAAGGATGAAAGGCACTAAAAACGTAGTGGCGCAAAACCCTAAGGAGGGAATCCACTCATATGCTGATGAATTGACATGAGAGTGTCCACTTATTGATTATGAGGCCTATGAAGCTTTGTGCACTTGTTTTGAAGCTTGAATGAATAACTAGGAGGTTAAAACCCAAAATCGTAGCACTCTTGGCAAAAACGTCACACAGTGGAAAAATTGTAGCACCAACACCCAGAAATGTCGCATTGCCTTCCAGAAGCATAGCAAAATGATTTTGGTTGCAAATTTCGTTGTTTTTATTCCACCTTTGGCAGTTGCGGAGTATTCTGAATGTGAGAGAGGAGCTCTATCGAACGAGAAAGGATAAAATGAGTTGAGGAAGTCACTTTTTCGCTTTATAACATCATAAAGCACCTTTTTTGTCTTTTAGCGAAATCATGAACTTTGAGAAAAAATTTGCTTTTTTGAACAATTTGACAATGTAACAAGCTTTGAGAGAAAACAAATTGTCTTCCTTTATTTTCCTACCTATGCTAACTCCCTTTGAAGATAACTTGTATGGTGAAAATGACTCTTTGTTCGCCTTATTTATGGCAGAATTTTGACATTTATGGTGGTGAAACAAAAGAGACCTAGACACTAACCTAGTTGAAAGCATGGTGACTAACCTAAGACTCTAGATGATAATGGATGGCATTACCTCTGAAATTATAATGACCATGAATACATTGGATGGAGTAGCATTTCAGACCTAGACATATTCAGCGAACAAATTTGTATTTGAAAACTGACTTGAAAATATAAAATTTTGACCTAGGACCACTACTAAGTAAACCTAAAAAGAGTAGTTTTTATCACTGAATATTTGACACTAACATTGTGAACATTACCTCCATTTATAATTTCGGCATAGTATTGATGTGGCAAGGGCCACGTGGTCAAACCTTCGATACAATAGCCTCCAACAAGGATATGATGATGCATATGTCAACTCTCCAAAATTCTTGTGATAAATATATCTACCATCAACCGTGCAATGTGTCTCTATGTTATAGCCCTCAAATATGAATTTCAGTGAATATTTAACAAGACATATGTGCATTCATGGATGAAAATCCCATAAAATTTGTAACCACTGTATATTCAATGGATTCATGAATGCCATCATTAACTCTAATGCCAACACACAACAAGGATGAATTGATAAGAACCACATTGGTGTAGCTAAGGTTACCAGATAGAAATACTCCCAATATAGATCAACAAATCAATAGAGGAGATAATTCAAGCCAAGCTTGTTCTTCGCTAGATAAATTAATTCACATCATATTTTTCTTTTCCAGAAACAAATATAAACTTAGTTTTGGAAGTTTTAATCATACATGATAGCTAAAACTAAATTCTATAGAAAGGTTAACCATATTACCAAGCAATTTGAAAGGATCAATCTTTAACTACATTTCAACATGCTCTGTTTCCTTAATGATCTTTGTTGGACAGATTTTTCCATTTTTGGAAGGGTCTTGTGTAATCTTTCTCCAATATTGCTGACGAAATTTCAGATACAACTTCCAAGATTTGTCAATCAAATGACCACTTTGATGACAATGTGTGCAACAATGTTGTGACTTTGTTATTCCATTAATTTCCTCATGATTTATAGATTGGCCCTTTGGTTGTTTTTCCTTCAAAACTTTCATGTATGAAGACATTCTCTTCCAACACTTTTAAACTTTATGATTAAATAGGCCACAAAATTAACATGGGATCTTAGGCCAAAAATTATGAGTGATATTACCATGCTTCTTATAATCTAAAGTGAATTTTGTATAATTAGGCCTATATATTTGATGATCGCCTTTGTCACAACTCTAATGAGGTGAACTTGATGAGATGGAAGTTCCTTTTGACACATCATTTTCTTCAGCAGTCTTGGAACTATCTCCAACCTATTCTTTTTCATATCCAATTCTAGCATATCAAGGGTGATATTCAACCATAATGGGCTCTATTATGCCTTGAGCATGGATTCCCAATCCTTTCCCTTCGTAACCCATTTTTAATAACTATTTCAACCCAATTCCTCGAGTGTGCTTCTCGAAGGAACCAAAACAAACATCTTCTTGAGAGGAAATTGAATGTGTACAAGTTTTTTTCACCTTATTCATCTTAGCATTCTGACACTTTACTAGGGCCTATTTTGAACCTTGTAATTGAAACTACATTGCTTGAAGTCTACCTTGAAGCTCTTGCTTCTCACATTTCAATGCTTTCAACTGTTTCTGCAATTGATTTCTTTCTCTCTCATCCACACACAACTCCTCTACCATTTTCTTCATGGTTAAGAATTATTTAAATATCTTTGAATCTTGATAAATATTTGCAGATAAAGGATCAGAAAAAGACTCATTTTTTGAAGTCGACATTTCGAAACTTAATAAATTACCCTCTTACGTATTTTCATTATTATTGCTTGAATTAAACCTACCAAATGTACCCACTAAGCTAGACAATGAACTGCTCTGATACCAAGTGATCTAAAAACTTGAGAGAGCACTTAAAAACTTATAAATAAGACCTTTTATGGGCTTGAAATTTTAAGTTACAATTTAACCATATACATGTCCTTTTCATCATAAAAATTGTAACTTAAAATGCATGTAAAAGAACTTGATCAAACCATGAATTGAAAAAACATGAAACACCAAGGTTGATAATGGAGTTCACCCCCTCCACTAGGCTATGTATTCAGATTCACCTCCAACAGCCAAATCGATTTTATTGTCTTTTTGAAATGAGGAATGTACAAAGCTCTATTACAAAATGGTGACCAAACCTAGATTTTTCTTCTACACAAATGATTCCAAGACTTGTACATATCAACAAATCCTCTAAAATACATATTGATCTCTCCAAGCTCTCCAAGGCTTCCTCAAAATGAAGCTCTCAAAGACTTCTCAAAAAATATCTCAAGCTTTGTCTCCTAAGATCTCATATCAGACAAAGTACATAGGATGGTTTTATATAGCTTTCAAGACCCCAAAACAAAGGAGATACTATCTCCTTAGATCCCCTACTCCAAGGAGAAAATAACTCTATGAATCCCTTAAAAGATACTCCAGGAGATTTATGTGGAGTAAATATCTCATATCCACCTATCAAGGATCTTATCTAAAACTCAATGGATGAGAGAAAATCCCTTAAGACTCTCAACTTCATCATGAATTTAGAATTGACTCTGAGGAAAATCCTCTCATAAATCAATTTCTATTTTACAAATAAAAAATTTAAGTATGAGCACATTTACATTCAAATTTTAAATAGCCATAACCTAGGCTTCAAATGAACTTGTCTTTAACATGGTGCTCCTTGGAAAATGTCAAGATCCTCTTGGATCAAGTATCCTCATAATTTTTCATCAGCGCCTCTATAAAAAAGGACCAAGATATATTAAATTTCTTTTTATTTTCACAAAGAAATTGATACCATACATTTTGGTCTTTTTCTTAAAAAATGGATGAAATATCTTCCTTTTGCAAGGATTCCACATGGTGTAGAGAAAAGTATTGCTCCATATTAAATATCCATAACATTACCATCAAACTTCCTCATATATCTCTTTAGGATGTAGTAGTTCCTTGGTGTTGACTTAAAGCCTTGATGATGTGGATCTTGGATTGAAATTTCATGATTATGGTTCTATGATTCAATATTTTTTTTACCTCCAATTGTGACTACATACTCACCATATGATATTGATTCTCACCACCATGTGTCTCCTTATGTTCTCGATTTCCTTATATCTCCACAACCCCATTAGGAAGACTCTATAATAGAATATTTTCCATGGAAATCATGGATTTTTGTATTTCATCCTTATTTGCATTCATCTTCTTTTCCATTTATCTTTTAAGTTTTTCTTGGGAATCTGATAAATCCACGTTTGTCAACATTATTCCATCCATTTCATTAAATTTCTTCTCTAGTTGAGATAAAATAAATTACAAGTATTCACTTTCTTCATGAGTCAAGGATGATCCTTCCATAGATTTAGTTATTGTAGTAGCTTTCTTTGGAGGCATGTTGGAAAATAATGATAGCACTCCTCGTTATCACAAATTTCAATTAACCAAAAAAATGGATCTTCTAATCAACAATTAGGTCACTAGTAAGCTACGTGTGTTAATTTGGAGAATATCAGAATGAATAAAGTTTTATTGATTTGAGCCCTTTCCATTTTTTTTTAATACTATAATATATCTTTATACAGCTCCAAAGGTGTGAACTAAATTTGATGTGTCAAGTGAAAGTTATGGTAACTTTCCCAAAACTTTATTATTTTTGTCCTCTTCCCAAAAAATAATACAGAAATACAGAAGTACCTGAGGTACTTTTGTATGTCTCCTAAAATCCTTTAATATTTCACAATTTGGAAAGTACCATACATGAAGATATAGAAAAAACACCAAGTTAACATGTTTAAAATTTATTTCAGGATCGTTCACAAACCATAACTTCCATAGGGTATAACTTTGAAATTATATTGAACCAAATTCTAAAAATTGAACCAAACATTCCCCAAGATTTCCAGTTCAAGTTTAATTATTCGTTTGAGACAAATTTCAAGAGCATTTAAAAACCTTAACTTCCTTGGAACATGTCTCTAAATATATAGTAGACCAATATTTGGAATTTTAACTAGGTATTGCTCACAATGTCTTCTCAATATTCTCCAAGTTTCACCATATGAAACATCCTAGACAAAGAATTATAGCGAAAATTCCATGATGACTTGTTTGAAGCAACAAAACCCTAGGATCATTAGCCCTAATACTAAATTTTATGATCCTTACGCCTTACAAATGATAAGAAACCAATCAGTATAGTCATCTTTGAGGGGGAATCCTCCTTTTCCAATAAATACAATATACAATACAATATTTGATGATCCTAATATTAGGTCTGATTAGTATATATATAGGAGACAAGAGGTACAATTATAATAAAATGAGGCCATGAGTGGCTATAGCCTACATAACAATAGAAATGTAATCACTTAATATCTAGGGCTTAAAAATGGGATTTAGGGTTAACATGGGGCTTATATCGGGCTTAACATGTATCTAGCTAGTGGAAAGCTTTAACATTAACCTTTCTAGTCATAAGCCAATTCCTTTCTTTGAAATTCGGTTAAAGGGTTTAATTTAGAGTAGGTGTTGATGTGATCCTAGGATGCAATGAAGGCATTTTCCTCCCATGCAATTTATTCCTCCAACTACCACAATAAGGAAGATGCACATTGAACACATTTGATCATTCTCTACTTTCCACAATTTGGAGCCAGGGCTTCCTTCAAGCTCAAGCCTTGGGCCTAGGATGTAATTGGGCTAAATTTTGTGATGGATATTTATATAATATTAGGAAGGAACATGTACAACTTATGGATGAAGATGATGAATGTGCTTAGAATTATAAAAAAACTAGCATACTCAGCTTTACAAATGCCTAGGGTTCAAGGAACCTATTGTTAGTGGAAAAAGTTATAGAAGGTTAGTGCACCTCTAAAGTGCACTCTATTCCTTAGGATTTTTCTCAACAAGAAGATATTCACTTGCGATAGGCTTCTAAAGAGACATAAATTTCATCCAAGCATTTGAACCCTTTGTATAAGTAATGAAGGAACTTCCTTCCATTTATTTTTAAAATGCATTTACTCAAGATAGGTATGGAAAGAGGTTGAACATCATATCTCACTTTTGCAATTATGGGATTAAGTGGCCCTAAAAGGTTGCTTTCAAGAGTACTTTATTAGAAGAGAACTAAATGAATATACAACACTTCCATACATGATTACTCATGGAATCTAATTGACGAGGAATACCAACTTTTTTTAGGATGTCAAATATCCCACTTCCAAAATTTCATTAGAATCTCTTTCATCATTTTCTTATTATAAGTCCATCATAAGGGAAAACTCTATCTGTGTGCTTGGAGAGGTGATTATGAGCAAGGATTATGCATGGAGCTTCTTTGATGGAGCCTATCAGCACCATTGCCATAGTGTGTTTTGTGTTATTTACTACTCAATATCACTATTGCAGTGGTAAGGTGAATCTTGATATTGAGACCAATAACCAAGGTGAATTTAGAGCATCATTCTTTTTATCGAAGTGTGCTTTAGAGAAAAATATTATGCAACTATAGGTATTTGGATAATTTTCTATTACTGTCAAATGGATGAAAAATGAAACCAAAATCCGCAATACTTGTTTTTTACAACTTACATTACATTTGAAAGATATTTTTGGTTTTTCTTCAATTGATTAGATTTACTTACATATAAAAATAACTGAACAACTTTGCCAACTCACTATCTAAGATGTGTTGTACTTGGCTAAAGATTAACTTATCTTAGATGAATTTAATGAAAAACATATAGTTTCTTCAAAATATGGTATTCTGCTATTCATATATAATAAGTCAATTAATATTAATATATTTCAATTATAACACAAATATATAAAATTTTGAAATATATTAATAAAATTTTAAAATAACATGTTGTTTATAAAACAATTATTGATAAATAAATAAATAAAGATACATAATATATCTATTAACATTAAAAATATATATATTCTTAATTCATATAACAACACATCTTTTTTTTATAATTAAGAACCCATTATTTTTTTTATAAACAATCCATTGTTTGTTTGGTTTTTTTTTTTTTTTTACCGCGTAAAAACCGATTGCCTTTTTCAAAATGACAAATAAACTTTTCAAAATATAGTAAACTTAGAGCAATCATTTAAAAATCATACACTCAGCGATTATAAGTGGTGGTATTATGAGTGATTGAATATTACATTGATGCTAAAATAATACATACATAGTAATACTTTAAAAAAATTTAATATTAAAAAATTTATTTGAAGACACATAATAATAAAAATATTTATATAGAGATATTTTTAGGTGATAATTATATATGAATAAATTTTGTTGATGTTTTTGAATCAATTATTGTGATTCATCCAGTGTTGAAAATAAACTACAATGATTGGTTCGAAATGTCCACAAATTTTGTTCATATGTAATTATCACCAAAAGATATTTCTATATAAATTATGGATCACAAAAGCTAAATTTCAAAAAATTATATATATATATATTAAAAAAACCTAAATAACATGACTTCTCAAATAAATAAATGTTAATACTAGTAACTTTATCTCATAAATAAAAGGATCTTATAGATCAATTTAATATCTAAATTAAACATAACATTATTATTATTATTATTAGTATTATTAGTATTAGTTTATTACAATATTTTATTTATAAAATTGTAAGGATTAATATTCTAGAATATTCTCATTAGTTGACACAAATCAAAAATTGAGATTTATTTCAAAAATAGTCATGCCTCTTCTTTCCTTTTTCTTTTTGTTTGTTAAGGGTGTGAGACCTGAGATGACTAAGGGCTTAATCTTTGGCTTGAGAAACCGCAACTCAGGGGCATCTAAATCATCAAAATCACTCGGCCCGACCTAGACCACACCAACCCTTAACATGGTTAGATTTTTTCCCATAGAGTTTCAAACCAAAGACCTTCACATCATGAAGTGCCTTAAAAATACACTCCATCATCCACTAGTCTACAACTAGTGGGCCATGCCCCTTCTTTATTTTTATTTAAATTGATTAATTTAAAATATATATATATATATATGAACCCTAATCATATGAAATGAGTTATGGTTTTTTGGACATATGGTTTCTTAATGGTGTGAGTCTTGAGTTATGGTTTCTTAATGGTGTGTGTCTTGAGATGACTAAGGGCTTAATATTTGGCTTGAGAAACTGAAACCCATGGGCATTTAAATCATCAAAATCACATGAGGATCCCACCCGACCTGGGCCACACCAACCCTTAACATGGTTGGATTTTTGCCCATAAAGTTTCAAACTGATGACCTTCACATCATGAAGTGCCTTAACAATACACCCCACCATCCATTATTCTACAACTAGTGGGCCATGCCCCTTCTTTATTTTTATTTAAATTGATTAATTTAAAAAAAATATCATATGAACCCGAATCATATGAAATGAGTTATGGATTTTTGGACATGTGGTATTGATAAGCCATGGTATTGGACCATGGTATTACAACAAAATCTATTTATAGGTAAGAATCTCCATTATAAAATGGAAGTGAATCTCCATGGATAAGAATTTTGTTAAATGTTTTTAAATTTTGTTATAGGCATGCCTATTTTAGAATAAGGTTTCCAAAATTTTAATTTAATTATCAATCATTATTAGGTGGATGGTAGGGATTTAACTTACAAGGAATATTCTAAAATATTCCTAGTAGCATACACAAATCAAAGGTTGAGATTTCTCTCCAAAGTAGTTATGTTTTTTTCTCTTTTAATTAAATTTTTTAATTGATGATGATGATGATGGTTACCGTCCATTAAGACCAATACGGTCTATTTGACCTCAAGAGAGGAGAAAAAATCTAAGTTTGATTCTTAAAAATCTTGTTTCTATGCTCAAAGAGAAGGGAAATAAGTGCTCGAAGATTGCTAAAGGTGGGTTGGCTTATTAGGTCAAGAAGATTGGAAGTGTGATAAATGGTAGGGAATTGAGAGCGAATGTGAGTAAGAGTTGGGCAGTCTAAAAGGAAGTGCTTTTCATCTTCCACCTACTTACAATCACAAATCTGACAGATTCTATCATTCCAAGGGATCTTGAGAATAGACCACCACCTAGTCTCACTCTGAAGCTCATGGGAATTAGTTCTTATCTTAGTGATGTTCATTTTTTTCTTATTTCTCGACAACACAAAGAGATAAGTCTGATTATCAATGGTGGGGTTAATCACTTCCTTATAGTTTCTTATATTCCTTTTACCCTCCAGCTCCTGATCCTCCCACAGCTTGTCCTTAAACTTGGAGGTAATAGTATTTTTGATATTATCTTTGCTTCCCATATTGATCTCCTCCTTAATTCCCCAATGGTTGAGCTAGGACAATTGAATCCTTATGCCACCCGCACTTGAGGCGAAGGTGAGGGTTTTGACTACAGTTAGAATCAATTTTAGGGAGCCTTTTTTATTCATGTTGTCAAGCTTCTTCTTATACATCAAATATCTAAACATAGTCATACTTTCAATGGGGGACAAACCAGATTCAATCAAGAGGATAGGATAGGGAGTATTTCCCTTGATATTAAGGTTGTAGGTTATGAATTGTTTTTGGATCATCTCAATCTTCCTCCATGACTCTCTGGATATACTGCAACCCCAAACTTCACATCCGTATAAGACAACAGGGGTGACAAAGGTATCAAAGAGGAACCTCTTTTTACTCTAAATGTAAAGATCTACCGACTTACAATTGTTTTCAAGCTCATAATAAGCTTTCCATCCCCTAATAATCCTTTTCTCGATGCTATAATTCTAGTTGAGATGATGAGGGAAGTCAATGCCCAAATACTTATAAGAAGAAACCTGCTCTAAGCACTAGATATTATACATGAAACTACCATGGGTGATTATTTTGGATTTAATGATCATGACTTTATTCTTGTCAATATTAACTGTCATACCCATCTTGGAGCAGTAGTCATGAATAATCCAGAGCTGCTTGTCAAGGTCATCATGGTTTTTTGCAAGAAGAATGATATCATCGACATAGAGGAGAAGAGTAATGAGAACACCAGCAAGCTTAGTACCCTCACACCCTGCAGATTCCAGAAACTCCTCTAGCTTATCGATGTATATGCCAAAAAGGGTAGGGGATAGGGGACCCCCTTGCTTAACTCCAATATTGTATCTAATGTCTTTAGACCACCCCTCGTTGGTCTTAAGCTTAGCAATGATGGTCTCATAGAGACGGATCACAGCAATCCTCAGCTCAAGAGGGACCATGATCTCTTTAAGTCTCTCCCAAAGTTTATCTTAAGGGACAGTGTCGAAAGATTTTCTAAAGTCCACAAAGCAATAGAAGAGATGAGCTTTACTATTGCGACATTCCTCCGCAATGATTCTAAGAGTGATCAGATGGTTAATAGTCGAGTGATGTCTCCTAAAACCAGCTTGTCCTTTAGCTCTTTTTCCCTGGCTTTCAAGCCAAAGGATAAGTTTCTTCTCCAAAATGAGCCCATAAAGCTTGGCCAGGATATGGCTAACCATAATGGTCTTGTAGTTGGAAGGAAAACTCTTGTCCCCATTTTTTAATATAGGTACAATAAGGCTTTGCATCCAAAGTCGAGGGAAGCCATGTGTTACAACTAAATTGAGAAGCTTGTGGAGATAAGGAATGAGGATATGTCTTCCCATGTTAAGGATCTCAACTTAGTATCCATCAATATCTTTAGCGTTCCCATTAGCGAGCTTATTAATACCAGACTCAATGTCATCAAGAGAGAATGCATCCTCCTTAATCAAAGTGATTAAGGTGGTGCCCATAGTGTCCAGAGAGTCATACAACTTCTTAAGATAGTTGTCCCAATTTTATAAGAGGATAGAATGGCTATCTTTGGTTTTACGGACAAGAACATTCCGCCAAAAAATTTTGGGCACGACTTTAGAAAGGTGGAGAAGATAATCTTGTATTTTATTAATATATGATATTTTCTTCCTCTTGATGATATTTTTGTATATATTGATATTATGTAGCTTAATGATTTCATTAGGAGCGTCTCTGATCTCTTTCCTAGCCATTTTTCAATATTTTTCATGCCATGGATTGGAAGTTCTATTAGACTGCTTAAACGAAATATCATTACAAAACTTGCTAATGGTGTTGGAAATGATAATAGTGAAATGGTAATAAATTTGATCAATGTTATTATTATAATTCATGGGGTATTGATAAGCCATTGTATTGTAACAAGGCCTATTGATAAGCCATGGTATTGTAACAAGGCCTATTTACATATTAATAATCTCTACTAGCATAAAGGAGTTGTCTACCGACACAACATAGTAGCCCGGACGACAGTTTTTTGTCGGAATTTGGTAATTTTTTTTCTTCAAAAAATTAGGGAATTTGGAGTGTTTGAATTTCATTTTTTATGGTGGAAATGGATTCAACACCGTAAAAAACCATTAGGGCACCCAAAATACTGAAGTTTAACAACTATAACCCATATTTTCAAAAATCTTTGCCGAAATTTTTTAAAATCTTACCAGAATTTCTAGGTTATTCCATGGGTTTTTTAGACTACAACCTAGCATAAATCTCGAAGGTTAAGAATATTGTTAATATTTTTTTCAATGTATATATGTTTAAACCATATCATTAATTAATTATATCTTCAACTTATGTCCAAACTTTAAATCATTAATTAATTATTTTTATAATTAATAATAGGGCAGAAATGTGAATTTGGGTTACACTTTTGTGAGAATCGGGGGCGGAAATTTTTTTTCGACAATAGTTCGGCCAACTTTATGAGAAATTTTGGCCAAACTTGTTCTTCCGTTTAGATTGACGGCACACTGATGATGTGGGCAAACAGAATTTTTGTTGGAGATGGGAAAACCGGCAACAAAATTTCGGCCGAACTTTTACTCTTAAAATAGTTCGGTCGAACTAGTTCTTATAAATATATCGCTCGCGAAGTTCATTTGTTTCCCACGTTTGTGTTTATTTGCTCTGTTTCTTCACGCGTTTTTGTGTTGCTATTCTGTTGGATGATCTGTTGCGGCGCTGCTGCTGGTCTGGGGTTGCTTCCGTCCGCTCTGTTGGTAATTATCTACAGCGACGTCAAGCGAGTGAACTACCAGGTATTTCTCCTCCTCCTCTGCACCTTTATCAATGGGATTCACATGAAATCTGCATGAATTATTCATTACCAATTATGGTGACAATAACCAAATTCCATTTAGTACTAATTAATCCTAGTGCATGTCATGCCAAGTCCAAAATGTTCTTTTTTTTCATATAAATTGTTTTCGACAACTTTGGTATCACTAATGTCTTGCTTGTTAAGATGATGCTTGGATGCCTAAGTCAGTCCCACATATTTGAGGGCACTATTGAAAAAATAACCTTGTTGAAATGAAAAAACCTCGTTGAAACATAAAATTTCCACTTTATGACCTCTCTTGAATCACAAGTTCCAGGGAACAGCTCCTTCTCGGTCTCCTCTTCTGGTTCTCCACCACTTGGTGGTTGCCACCTTGCTAGAAGAAGCCTCACTGGACTGTTGTCCACTCTTTTTCTGATCAGCGCTGCCATGCAAGCCCACCTCTCTTGCGGCCTCGAATCGCACTCCACTTCCCTTCCACGTGTAAGAAGTGTTATTTTTTTCATATAAATTATTTTCGACAACTTTGGTATCACTAATGTCTTTCTTGTTAAGATGATGCTTGGATGCCTAAGTCAGTCCCACATATTTGAGGGAAATTTTGAAAAAATAACCTTGTTGAAATGAAAAAACCTCGTTGAAACATAAAATTTCCACTTTGTGACCTCTCTTGAATCACAAGCTCCAGGGAACAGCTGCTTCTCGGTCTCCTCTTCTGGTTCTCCACCACTTGGTGGCTGCCACCTTGCTAGAAGAAGCCTCACTGGACTGTTGTCCACTCTTTTTCTAATCAGAGTTTCCATGCAAGCCCACCTCTTTTGCGGCCCCGAATCACACTCCACTTCCCTTCCACGTGTAATAAGTAACCCTGGGCTTCAAGGGAGTCCATTAGATTTTGGGGTTCACTTGCGTATATAGGGATTTCCTTTTCTATATTAACTTTGGATTGTTACTACAAATGCGCCTTTTGGAATTCTTGATTTTAATTTGAGTTGATTGGTGTCATGTATAAGTCAAGGCACTCAGTGCTATAGAAATTTTTTCTTTACAACCAAGTGGGAATGAGAAACCCAAAAATTCCAAACAAAGCATCTATGATGTTAATTATGCTTTAAATTTCATTACCTTTTGCTGTAAGGTGTATGTTGAATTTCTGGTAGTATGATATGCATTCGGTTGATGCAGTTGTTACTGTTCCTATGGATCCATCAATTTCATCCGCTCTAGCTGATTCTCGCCTTGTGCATGGAATTTTACCACCATTGTTAAGCTTATGTCGTTATTGAGCCTTCTCTTGTTTCCTCAACGTTGGAATGATTGAACTAGAATGATCTACTACTATAATGTGACTACATATTGTGTTTTATATGTGACTACATTTTGTCTTTTATAGTGTTGTAATGTATTTCTGTATGAGACAGAATATGATCTTTTGTAATGTGACTACATATTGTCTTTTATATTGCTGTAATGTATTTCTGTAATGTGACTACATATTGTCTTTTATATGTGACTACATATTGTCTTTTATATTGCTGTAATGTATTTCTGTATGAGACAGAATCTGATCTTTTATACTTGATAACCTATTATGGGTATATCAAGAGGATTTTGTATATGAATTGTTATCAATATATGAAACGGGGTTTTTTTCTCCTTTGAAAAAAGAGTTGAAATCATTCTAAATTCACATATTTTCAGTGGTGTCACTGTTTCACTTCCGATATTATCTTGCTTACCTTGATGAATAGGTGGAACTCTGCTGGGAGGCCTCTTTGTTTTTTGACTCTTTTCTCATATTGTCAAAGGCCGTTATATGTTATATGGGCTAGACTGTATAGTTATTAGACTACATATCTTCATATAGAACTTGCAAATAGTATGATGGAAACCAACCATAATAATGTATTAGGACATCACAACTTGCTAATTAGTTATTAGACTACATATCTTCATATAGAACTTGCAAATAGCATGATGGAAATGTGAACTTGCAAATAGTATGATGGAAATGTGGATCTCATGACTCTTCATGATTAATGCTTCTAGAAACCAAAAATAATAATGTATTAGGACATGCTCCTTTAACTTGCAAATAGTATGGTCGAAATGTGGATCTCATGACTCTTCATGATTAATGTTTCTAGAAACCAAACATAATTTAATGTATTAGAACATGCTCCTTTAGGCTTGGTGGAATTACCTTTGCTTTTTATTTCTCTCTTACACACACACACACACATATATATATGAAGAGATGATCCCATTTTATTTTTTATTCATAGATCAAATGTCATTTAAATACAAGATTTATCATAATGTACAATGATTCATTCCATATTATTCATAGAATTTTTCATTAAAAATTGAACCCTTTAAATGATGAACCTAGTTAATGCTTCTTCTTCATGAATAAGACTACTTGATCTTTCAATTTGAATTTGATGATGGTCCTTTGTTATCTTTCTTTACTACTTCAAATTATTGACACAATCATATGCTTCTTGTTACTCTTTTTATTCCTTCCTTATATTGTATTCTCCCCCTTAGATATTGTGTACTCTCCCACATAGATATTGCACTCAATTTTTATGGTCCTTTGTTATCTTTCTTGACTACTTCAAATTATCAAATTATTGACACAATCATATAGATATTGCACTCAATTTTGATGGTCCTTTGTTATCTTTCTTTACTTCAAATTATTGACAATTGATCATATAGATATCATATAGATATTGCACTCAATTTTGATGGTCCTTTGTTATCTTTCTTGACTACTTCAAATTATTGACACTTGATCATATAGATATTGCACTCAATTTTGATGGTCCTTTGTTATATTTCTTGACTACAAATTATTAACACAATCATATGCTTTTTGTTACTCTTTTTATTCCTTCCTTATATCTATTCTCCCCCTTATATATTATGTACTCTCCCACATAGATATTGCACTCAATTTCATAGGCTCTTCTTTTGAAGTCAAATATATTGTATTCTCCTCCTTAGATATTGTGTACTCTCCCACATAGATATTGCACTCAATTTCATAGGCTCTTCTTTTGAAATCAAATAAGTGACAATAATTTACAAGAACTATCCCTAATTTGTTTCTCACATGTTCAAATGGTTCTTTAACAAGATAATTTACAATAACTATTCCTAATTTGTTTCTCACATATATATTCAAATGTTTCTCTAACAAGAGGCTTTGTGGGTATGTATTCCATCTTCACTATTTTCTCAAAGCCCTGTTGTGTGAGGAAGTGGTACTTTATGACGATATGTAAATAGTGATTGAAGGAAGTAGAATATTTTATTTTTGAAATTATTATTACACTTCTATTGAAACACCTAATAGATATATAGATTTACCTTAATATCTTGTAGAGCCCATTTCATCCAAAACACTCAAAAAAATTTACCTTACTTTAATATCTTGTAGAGCCCATTTCATCCAAAACACTCAAAAAGAAGTAAGTACTATGTAAATTCCACTTCTACTCACTCAAAAAGAAATTTACGTTAATATCTTGTAGGGCCCATTTCATCCAAAACACTCAAAAATAAGTAACTACTATGTACTCCACTTCTACTCTAGATAGAGAAAGTAACGACTCTTTCTTGCTTAACCATTAAACCAAAGACTCTTCTAAGTAGAATTATACATTGTCCACTTGTACTTTTCATAAGCCTAGTTGAATCTCTATATGTTGTCAATGTAAATTTCTCACAAGTAAATTTGTCAATGTAAATTTCTTAACTTCTACAAGTTCTATAGGCAGAGTCTATAAAGGGCCAGGTAGCCTCTGGATCTCATCTTTTATGACAGGTGACATATCTAGTAAATGCCCCTACAGCCAATCTCTGGAATATATCTAAATAGAAGTTCTTCATTTTAATATCCATAAAACACAACCACTTTAAGGTAAACTGTGTACATGTGTCATTTCTCCCACAAACTAAAGGCTTCCTCCCATTAATTTTAGATGTGAATTCTACCATAAACTTTTTAAGTAAAAATTTAAGATAAACCATGCACATGTCATTTGCAATAAATGTCAATTTAATATTTAAATTCACATATGTTCAGTGGTGTCGTTGTTTCACTTCCGATATTATGTTGCTTACCTTGATGAACAGGTGGAACTCTACTGGGAGGCCTCTCTGTTTTTTTGACTCTTTGCTCATACTGTCAAAGGTTGTTATATGTTATATGGGCTATATTGTATAGTTATTAGACTACATATCTTCATATAGAACTTGCAAATAGTATGATGGAAACCAAACATAATAATGTATTAGGACATCACAACTTGCTAATTAGTTATTAGACTACATATCTTCATATATAACTTGCAAATAGCATGATGGAAATGTGAACTTGCAAATAGTATGATGGAAATGTGGATCTCATGACTCTTCATGATTAATGCTTCTAGAAACCAAACATAATAATGTATTAGGACATGCTCCTTTAACTTGCAAATAGTATGGTTGAAATGTGGATCTCATGACTTTTCATGATTAATGCTTCTAGAAACCAAACATAATTTAATGTATTAGGACATGCTCCTTTAGGCTTGGTGGAATTACCTTTTCTTTTTATTTCTCTCTTGCACACACATATATATATGAAGAGATGATCCCATTTTCTTTTTTATTCATAAATCAAATGTCATTTAAATACAAGATTTATCATAATGTACAATGATTCATTCCATATTATTCATAAATTTTCTCATTAAAAAATAAACCCTTTAAATGATAAACCTAGTTAATGCTTCTTCTTCATGAAGAATACTACTTGATCTTTCAATTTGAATTTGATGACGGTCTTTTGTTATCTTTCTTGACTACTTCAAATTATTGACACAATCATATGCTTCTTGTTACTCTTTTTATTCCTTCCTTATATTGTATTCTCCCCCTTAGATATTGTGTACTCTCCCACATAGATATTGCACTAAATTTTGATGGTCCTTTGTTATCTTTCTTGACTACTTCAAATTATCAAATTATTGACAAAATCATATAGATATTGCACTCAATTTTGATGGTCCTTTGTTATCTTTCTTTACTTCAAATTATTGACACTTGATCATATAGATATCATATAGATATTGCACTCAATTTTGATGGTCCTTTGTTATCTTTCTTGACTACTTAAAATTATTGACACTTGATCATATAGATATTGCACTCAATTTTGATGGTCCTTTGTTATCTTTCTTGACTACTTCAAATTATTGACACAATCATATGCTTTTTGTTACTCTTTTTATTCCTTCCTTATATCTATTCTCCTCCTTAGATATTATGTACTCTCCCACATAGATATTGCACTCAATTTCATTGGCTCTTCTTTTAAAGTCAAATATATTGTATTCTCCCCCTTAGATATGTACTCTCCCACATAGATATTGCACTCAATTTCATAGGCTCTTCTTTTGAAGTCAAATAAGTGACAATAATTTACAAGAACTATCCCTAATTTGTTTCTCACATGTTCAAATGGTTCTCTAACAAGATAATTTACAAGATCTATTCCTAATTTTTTTCTCACATATTCAAATGCCTAATAAGAGGCTTTGTGGGTATGTATTCCATCTTCACTATTTTCTCAAAGACTTGTTGTGTGAGGAAGTGGTACTTTATGATGATATGTAAATAGTGATTGAAGGAAGTAGAATATTTTATTTTTGAAATTATTATTACACTTATATTGAAACACTTAATAGATATATATATTTACCTTAATATCTTATAGAGCCCATTTCATCCAAAACACTCAAAAATAAATTTACCTTACCTTAATATATTGTAGAGCCCATTTCATCCAAAACACTCAAAAAGAAGTAACTACTATGTATTCCACTTCTACTCACTCAAAAATAAATCTACCTTAATATCTTGTAGAGCCCATTTCATCCAAAACACTCAAAAAGAAGTAACTACTATGTATTCCACTTCTACTCACTCGAAAAGAAATTTACCTTAATATCTTGTAGAGCCCATTTCATCCAAAACACTCAAAAAGAAATAACTACTATGTATTCCACTTCTACTCACTCAAAAAGAAATTTACCTTAATATCTTGTAGAGCCCATTTCATCCGAAACACTCAAAAAGAAGTAACTACTATGTATTCCACTTCTACTCTAGATAGAGAAAGTAATGACTCTTTCTTGCTTAACCATTAAACCAAAGACTCTTCTAAGTAGAATTATACATTGTCCACTTGTACTTTTCACAAGCCTAGTTGAATCTCTATATGTTGTCAATGTGAATTTCTCACAATTAAATTTGTCAATGTAAATTTCTTAACTTCTACAAGTTATATAGGCAGAGTCTATAAAGGACCAAGTAGCCTCTGGATCTCATCTTTTATGAAAAGTGACATATCTAGTAAATGCCCTTATAGTCAATCTCTGGAATAGATCTAAATAGAAGTTCTTCATTTTAATATCCATAAAACACAACCACTTTAAGGTAAAATGTGTACATGTGTCATTTCTCCCACAAACTAAAGGCTTCCTCCCATTAATTTTAGATGTGAATTCTAGACCATAAACTTTTTAAGTCAAACTTTAAGATAAACCATGCACATGTCAGTTACCTCATGATCTTGTGTCATTTCTCCCATGTCATATATATATTTTTTATTGAATTTTTTTTCAAGGATAAGAAAACCATTAAATATGGTTGAAAAATGGAAATTATGCATAGAAGTTTCTTGCTATCCCAATCCAGGGAAAGCAGTGATTACATATGTGCTTTCAAATATTACGACTAGCAAAGTCATCCAAAGGAAAATGAATATATCGGGAATAACAACAAACAACGAGGCATATTATATTGGATTGATAGAAGGCTTGGGAACAACGATGGAGTATGGATCAAATGGAATTGTAGTTTTCACCAATTCTGAACTTGTGTGCAACCAGATGAATAGCGTGTGCTAAGTTAATAAAGAGAGGCTAAAAGAACTACATGGAATAGCAAACAATATTGTTACCAAATTTCAATTTTTTAGTATAAGGCATTGTACAAATGTGAATAAGATGTATGCTGATCTATTGCATGGGGCAATGCCAATTCATGATTCATCTATCAAAGATGAATTAGAATTATACAGAGAAATGTCAATGCAAGATTTATCTCTCAAAGATGAATTGGTTTTGAGATGCTCTTCTTCAAAAATTCAAGATTCATCTCTCAAAGATGAATTAGTGTTGAAACACTCTCCTTCAAAATTTATTGATGGACATTGTAACATATCTTGGATATGTGTGTGTTGTGTACTTATAAATGTGTCTTTTTTAATGACCATGTGTTTTTTTCAATTATATACCAAGCATGCTCCCACCACACCATGTAAACCGCAACTTGGTGAACTTCACATTTGCAACAAGTGGTGAACTTCACATTTTTGTAAAATTAAAATGCAGGGACTTTAACAAATTTTTGTTTAAATGGAGTTTGTTTAAATGCAGTTTCACTTCTTTTTTAATGGCCATCTATTTTTTCCAATTTTATACCAAGTGTGCTCCCACCATGTAAAGCACAATTTGGTGAACTTATCATTTTTATAATTTCTTTTTTGCTTAAATTGAGTTTCACACATCAATTAGTGCTTTGAAAGTTGTGTTCTACATAATTTGTGTACACTAAATTACATTAATTTTCTGAAATTTATTTTGTGTAAATGTCCACCAATAGATATATATATCATGGAGGATGAACGATGAAGATCAACAGAATCCCGTATGGGGGATCAGGGATCGGGGGATGTTCATGGTATTTAAATATAATCTTAAATCTCCATACATGTGTGTACACATAGAATTGATTTTTTATTAACTTTGTGAGTTAAATTAGTTGTTAATAAGTTTCATTTTTTATTTTTTAGGAGCTAATAAGAGAAGGGTCCCTACTCCATCCATGGAGCATGCCCATGGTTCACCCAGTTATGGTATGGTTCACGCAATTTAATCAATGAATATGTACATGTATTTATATGTACACATGAATGTATTTTCCAATTGATTATAAATTCGTTTTGTTTATGAAGCTTCTCTCTCGTTTCGAGAGGTTTGTGGTGGTTCAAATCCCCTTAGAGGGCCATAAATGAGTGGTAGTAAGTTGTATGAAGGTGGTGATATTTATTCCCCCGGAGGCCAATCAACGGCTGTTGGTGCTGGTTCTTAGCAAGGTCGTTTTAGGTCTCAACAGTTTCAGGGTGGAGAAGATGCTAACCAACCACGTCGAGGTTGCCATCAATTTCAATATTTTTTTCATTGAATTTGTACAAATTTGTTTACATGTGTTTTTTCTAATATACAAAATTTCATATATATTGATGCAGAGGCCGAAAATGTTCCAAATATTGGTCAAAATAGACGCAGGGCAAAACGCTACATTCAAGAAGAAGGTTGTCTACCCACCACAACTTATCTGGCCGACATTTCTGATATACCATGGGAAACAAACATGGTGCAATGCACCTTACAAAGGTGTGAAAAACTTCATGCAAAATTGCAGAGAGATCTCGTGGCTTTGACTCTACCTACTGAGAGTCGACAAAGCCTCGAAATAGTTACACATTCATTGGGCGAACTTGTAAATGTGTACAAAAATCTTGGGCCAACGACTGATACATTTGTAGAAGTAATGAGAAAGAGAAAGGAAACAGTAATGGGTCCCGATAAATGGGAGGATGTAAAACAAAGAGTTACAAAAAATATGGCGAAGTCAATGTTTAATTTCAAGGAAGGGCCAAAAAGAAAAATGTTGAAGGTGCAATATTTCAAGCACCCAAATATAGCTCACTATTTGTATGATAGGCACCTTACGGCCTATGAAAGGCTCTCATGGAACGACGAGGTTCCTGTTTATTTTGCACAATTGTTTTACGTAGAATTTTTTTTGGATATGAAACCCAACTATGATGACCTTCCGTCAAAATTTTTTGGTCCGGGGAAAGGTCGATTGTATGACCGTAAGGGCACTAAGCGAGATGTGGAGTTGCCTCGCCCTGATCCGCCATTGGTGAGTCGACCTTTTCGGGTTGAAACTCTACGGTCATAGATGGATGCGACTTATCATATAAGTTGAGAAGCAAGGGATGTCATGATCGACAATGTTTACATCGGATTGGGTGGAGTCGATGTTTGTCTAAATCGACAAAGAGCACGTGAAAATGCACGTGCCAATTTTGTGTATTGTACAGATGAAGAGATTGACAACATGAATGTTGAAGATCTCCGAATATATGCAAAAAATTGTCGCAATGGTTTTCAAGACCTAATTCTTCATGAGGAAGAGGGCACAGGAACGGTACGTGTTAATGACCTTAGGGTTCAATTATTTTAACATGTATACATGTGTACAATTTGTAATAAATACATGTGTATGTACATGTATACATTTATTTGTATGTACATTAATCTAACAAAAATGTATCATTATATGTTAAAACACCATTTTCAGTTGTCACGCATGATGAATGACGAAAATGTTAATATCACATTCGAGACCTCTGGTTCAAACAATGCAGATGGGTCTCACCATCAAGATATGTTGGAAAATGTTAGTGTTTTTTAAGTGATATTTTTAAAATAAATAATTGTGCACACATGTACATGTATGTATATATAATGATAAAATGTTTTAACAGATTCTGATTCCATCTGATGTTTTTGGGATGGCGATACCTTCTTCTTCCTTGGGAGATGTACCTTCCACTTCCTTAGGAGATGAGCCACAAGTATGGACAATTTTTCACTTTTAAAATTTATGTTTAAGTAATATATAGATGAGCTACACGTATGGACAATTTTTCACTTTTAAAATTTATGTTTAAGTTATATATATATTCCACCTCAAAAAGTTTCATTAAAAATTGAGATATATATATCTATATTTTGAGTTATTTTAAATTTTTTGAATTCAGGTTCCTATAGAAAATTTCTTTAATCCACGAACTCTAGCGACGGAGATAGGAAAATCCACACCATTTCAACCATTTGAACAAGTTGTCTAACTTTTTTTTAATATTATTGAAAATAAGTTTATATATGTACACGTGCATTTTCATTTGAAAATTTGTAATATATATATATATATATATATATATATATATATATAATTGTACATGTATATTGTACAGTTTACTGTTGCAGATGTTCCCATGGGGGGGGAACTTGTAGCAGGTGAACAAATGGAGAGGGAACCTCATGCGGTATTGCATGATTTTTTTTTTTATATTTTGTTTTTTACATGAAGTTCTATATATATTCTCACTCATTTTTAAAACATCAAATTTTAATGTTCAAGTACATGTGCATTGTGTGTACAGGTTTCCCATGCTTCGCATGATAGTTCGTAGATTGAGACCCTGATAGGAAAGACGCTACATCCATCTCTATTTGATAGACAGGATTCGTAGATTTGATTTCAAGATTTAGATAGTCTTAAATTTACTTTTTCATATATTATCTAGATGCATTGTCATATATATATAAAACTTGATACAGTTTTATACTTGTGAGATCTACAATTTTTGGACATATTTTATTACAATGTTAATATAATTTGTTTTGTTCCAAAAAGTTAAGTTTTGGATGGTTTTAGTACTTTTGGCATGTGAATGTGAAGTAATGTTGTTATATAATTTGTTTGGTTTTTAGAACTTTTAAGTTTTGGATAATTGAACTACTAGTAATGTTGTCGTCTATAAATTAATGTTTTGCTTCTATAAATTAATGTTTTGCTTCTAAACTACATTTGGCATGTTATGTAATGATGTGTTATAATTTGTTTTGTTTTTAAAATTTAAGTTTTGTTTTTTTTCTGAACTACATTTGGCATGTTATGTAATGATGTGTTATAATTTGTTTTGTTTTTAAAATTTAAGTTTTGGATGCTTGAAGTACATTTGACATGTGAAGTAATGTTGTGATCTATAATTTTTGTTAAATTAAAAGTTAAGTTTTGGATGGTTTCAATCTACATTTGGCATGTGATATAATGTTAAATGTTTTTATTGGATAGTTGAACTATAATTGGCATGGCATGTGAAGTAATGTTATGTATGATAACATCAAAAAGTTTTTAAAACTCAAGTTTTGGATGGTTTCAATCTACATTTGGCATGTGATATTTAAAGTTAAATGTTTAATGTTTTAATGTTGCATGATATATAATCAAAAAGTTTTTAAAACTTAAGTTTTGGATGGTTTCAATCTACATTTGGCACATGTGATATAATGTTAAATGTTTCTATTGGATAGTTGAACTATAATTGGCATGGCATGTGAAGTAATGTTTCATGATATATAATCAAAAAGTTTTTAAAACTTAAGTTTTGGATTGTTTCAATCTACATTTGGCACATGTGATATAATATTAAACGTTTTTATTGGATAGTTGAACTACAATTGGATGGCATGTCAAGTAATGTTGTGATATAATCAAAAAGTTTTTAAAACCCAAGTTTTGGATGGATAGTTGGACTATAATTGACATGGCATGTGAAGTAATGTTGCACGATATATAATCAAAAAGTTTTTAAAACTTAAGTTTTGGATAGTTTCAATCTACATTTGGCACATGTGTGATATAATATTAAATGTTTTTATTGGATAGTTGAACTAAAATTGGATGGCATGTCAAGTAATGTTGTGATATATAATCAAAAAAAATTTAAAACCCAAGTTTTGGATGGTTGAAATACATTAATCATGTGAAGTAATATTGTGATATAATTATAAAAAAAAAAAACTAATTTTTGGATACCATTTTAATCTACATTTAATGTAAATCCCTTTAATTTTGATTTAATGTTAAATGTTTTAAATATTTTGATATAATATTAAATGTTTTGATCTAAGTTTTTTATGGTTTCAATCTACATTTGGCCTATGGAAGACCCCATGCGTAGACAACGGATGTGTTGCAGAAGGGGAGGTGGGGGTAGGGGTGGAGGGGGCAGAAGTGCTGGCTCTCGCCCACCTCTTTCAATCCATGATAAAAGCGGGCACCCTCCTTCGGTAAGAAGTGTTGCACAATTCCACTTCACCAGTGCTATGGTCAAACCTCGAATTACGGTGACCATTTCTGTCTTTTTTTAGGAGGAGCCCCAAGATGAAGGTGCCTCTGGTTCCAAGAATTGGCGGAGAAAGTCCACCATCCCAACCCATCAGCCGCAAGACACCAGGAAGTCGACAGCTCTTCCAGTCAAATCTGGCTCGACGAGCTCCAACAGCGATGGCACAAGCAGCAACAGCTTGGCCTATGTGGAGAAAAAGCTCAAAGACGACTATGGCTCCTCTTCCACTTCGGAGAGCTCCTCCCAACATTCCAAGGGAGTAGCTGATGATCCGGAGGACTATAATTGTCCAATTGTGGAGGAGAATCCTCCTACACACATCGATAGCTAGCCTGATGTCAGGTCCTCTTTAGCTTTTTTGAACTTTTGTTATGTTTTGCAATCACTGTGCTTTTGAACACTCTACGTATGTTGGTTTCCCGATATTGGGCAACATCTTCTGGGTTGGTTTCCCCGTCATGGGCAGCCCCTTTTCTGTTTTTTTTATTCAGACCCCCTCTGATTGTTTTGATTTAATCAAAAAGAGTAAAGAAGTAGTTATATGTATTTATCCCTTTAATTTTGATTTAATGTTAAATGTTTTAAATGTTTTGATATAATGTTAAATGTTTTGATCTAAGTTTTGGATGGTTTCAATCTACATTTGGCCTATGGAAGTCTCCCATGTGAAGTATTGTTTTGATTTAACAAAAAAGAGTAAAGAAGTTGTACATTATCCCTTTAATTTTGATTTAATGTTAAATGTTTTGATATAATTTTAAATGTTTTGATCTAAGTTTTGGATGGTTTCAATCTACCTTTGGCCTATGGGAGACTCCTATGTGAAGTATTATTTTGATTTAATCAAAAAGAGTAAAGAAGTTGTACATTATCCTTTTAATTTTGATTTAATGTTAAATGTTAAATGTTTTGATATAATGTTAAATGTTTTGATCTAAGTTTTGGATGGTTTCAATCTACATTTGGCCTAGATGGAAGACTCCCATGTGAAGTATTGTTTTGATTTAATCAAAAAGTTTTTAAAATTCAAGTTTTGGATGGTTGAAGTACGTTTGGAATCTTAATATTGCTTTTGATCTCTACATACTCTTGTTTGAGTGAAAAAAATTCCAATAGGAAGAACATAGCTTTTCTAGAACACACATATATATATAGATCCAATACATATAACATTTTTCATCAATGCACATGTATAGAAAAGCTACTTTCAGTTGATACTAGAGCACGTGCATGTACCAAAACAATTTATACATGTGCAAACACTTGCACAAATAACATAAGCAACTCAATTTTTAGTTGAGTACTGGAAGTTCTAAAACATATTTAATCCAAAGAGAATAAATTGTTGGGCAATTCAATCAAAAAAATTCCAATGGAATGCCATCTTCAATAATCCGTTCATGATCAGATTTTGACATTTTCAATTTCTTAATTTTTGTTTTTTTTCTTTGATTGAACCTCTATCAACTTTATGCGTTCTGCACACACCAAGTGACTATATTGACAACTTATGAAATCAGGTTCATTGTCTTCAAAGTAAAAAAAAATCCCCACTTTGATTAGTTTGTCTGAAAAAATAACCTTTCAGTATAATAGATCCTCTTTCATATTGAAATCCGTGATTATTATAGTTTTATAATAATTTCATTTTTCGTTCAGTGCAATGCATAAAATAATACTTTACATTTTCATCATTGTCAATAGGTGCAATTACAACAAAAACATCTCCTGCACAATAAAACAAACTTAACAAAATTATACATATATTTAAATTTATTTCTAGATCTTTAAATCATTAGAAAGAAATTCAAAAGTTACCTTCTCTAACAAGATCAAAAACTCGATCACCATCGGATGATATTGTAGTTTCCTTTGATTGCATTTCTTCAAACATTGCAACATACATTTTGCCCTTTGCATTTAGCTCTGTATGTTTCCAATCATTTACATACATTTTGTTTTCACAAACGTCATTGGATGTTGTGTTGTCTATGCAAACATGACAAAAACAAGAATATTTTCTTTTATCCAATGCAAACACATTTCTGGACGACTTTACTTTAATTGAATGCAATTTTCTAGTCCCTTTTATTGTTTCAACGTCATTTCCAATTGATCTATCTACATCTTCAATCTCAATATGTCAGAAAAAATTTTATATGGAAAATTCAAAAAAGAATGTAAATATGATATCAAAATACAATCAAAGATAATCATTGCACGATAAAATTAGATTTCCAATAAAAATTAAATTGAATGTACCTTCGCACTTCCCTTGATGGGTTAGTCTCATGGCTTAGAGCAGCGATGCACCATTGAACAACTTCTTTCACGTCCACAAGTTGGCTTGTAGATGGGTTCATTTGATATCTTCGAAGTGCTCGTTTTATGCATGCCCCTACACCGACATGTTCTCCTTTTCCACGGCCAGTCTCAAAGAAATTCCAACAATGTTTAATGCATGTTTTCTTATGAAGACAGCACAACCAAAAGAATGATCTTGCAGATTTGAATTGACATGCGCATCCGTCTGACCATATCCAATGTTCATTGAATGTTATTCCATGATTTTTCAAGGAATCATAAATTTTTCCAAAACAATGTTGTACAAAATATGTATCATGTGTACGATCATCACTAATATAAAAGTGATATTCTTTAATGATATGTCGATTTTCGCTCGTGCTTTCTATATGATAGAATTTTTGTTCAGCATGTTTATATATAATATGGACAAGCATGGAGACTTGGTCAGAATGATAGTATTGACTCTGAATTTCTTTTTGTGGAACAAATGTGTGGTTTTCTGCAAAATCAATCACTGACAAAATGGTCCCTAGTGGAAAAAATTCACGATATTTTTTGAATTGCAAGTCTTGCCATCGAGCTCTATAGGAATGCTTTGTGTATTTGTAAATTTCTGCCTCAAACTTTCTCAAAAATTCTATCACAAAAATTTCTTCTTCTCGTAATTCAATTCTTTTAACACTATTTGCACCTTGAATCGATGTATGGATATATTCATATCTCTTCCATTTCACTTTCATGTTGGACAATGATTGATCATTTATATCAGTATGATATTTGTTTTGAAATTTAGTCAAATTTCCACAATCATTGCATTTTTTACCACCAACACATTTCTTTTTGTAAAATAGTTCATCGCTTTCTCTTTCACATATAATTTGAGATATGAAATCACGGATAGTGGAAGGAGGAGGTGAATCCTTCCATAATGTTCTACCAAAATCAAGGAATGTGTCATAATATAACTCAAATTCCACATGATAACGGCAACAACAAGTGTTGCGTACGGTGATAGGTTTTACATACCATGGTTTTTGTTGAAAAAAAGCACTGATTGAAACATGAATTTCACGATTCTCTTCTTTGAACTTGTTGAATAACTCTATCTGAGTGGTTTCCAAGAAATTTTTTTCATGTTCTTCGTACTGATTTCGTGCTATTCTTCTTCGCATCACATGCTTTGCAGTTGGCGAAGCACGCAAATTGTTCTTCCAATATTCATAAATTATTTTTTTAACATTTCCTCCAAGTATATCTTTATATGGTTGCCTACAAATAGCTCTCCAACAAGCAAGTTCATCATTTACATCTAGTTGTAGCCGAAATTTCTGATGTTTGTGAAAAGTTTTTCGTGAGGTTACTAATGCTCGTGCCATAGATGTTACCAAACGATTCTCTTTAGTACTTGATGAAACCATTGCAATATGTATTCCTCTATGTATAATTGAAACATTTTTCTATCTAGATCTCCTAATTGAATTTATAGCACTACTTATATTTTGTATCACATTTTCCTTCATTTTTTTATCTTTGGTTGATTTTCGAATACCCAGTAATGTCGTAGCTTCTTTTAATTTCCTTAATGATAGGAGACCTTTCAACATTTGAGCTTGAACTGTCACTTCCTCCTTTATGAAATACGTTTCAAAAATGTGATTAACACGATATCGTATATAATGGTCAGGTTTTTTATCTCCATATGTGTGACTGTCAACATTTTCTAACATCTCTTCATCGACAATGATTTCATCTGTACATATTCGAATAAATAATACATAATAAGTTTACATATTCAATAAATAACTAAATTAATAAATATATGTATAAAATTTCAATAATACGTGCATGTGTTCAATATATATATATATATATATATATATACCTTGTGATTCAATTTCTTCACTTGAATTTCTTTCAATATTTTCACCATCTTCAATCATTGGCTCAATATCTCTTTCACTTTCTCTTTAAAAATTTTGTATCTCATCATCAATGTTTTGAGGAATATTTCTCTCTATTTACATTGCAAAATATTTTTCTTGAATTAGTTCATCAAATAAAAATTAAGCTTCACATTTTACACGAGGAAAATTTTAAATATATTGAATAGATCATAATATTTACATTTACATACCTGCTTCAATTTCTAGTTGAGGTTGATTTTCCTCTTCAATATTTGAGAGTGCTTCTATCTTTCTTTTGTGAGATTGTCTCGTCTCTTCTCTACGTTCCTCAGGGTCTCTTTTTCGATCATATTTTCTCGTACAATTCCTTCGATTTCCCATAATAATAGAGTATGAAGTTCAAAAAATTTCCTTCAAAAATTTAGACAATAACTCAATTAGAAAAGGCATCACAAAAGATTTATTTAAAAAAAAAAAAAAACTCATTTTGAATTTTTTGCAAAAAATACATACTCCAATCCAAAACACTAACTTTAAAAATTCTGAGAAAAAAATGTCTTATAAAAATGAAATGAAACTAAAAATATTTACTTCAACTCAAAACACATACTCTAAAAATTCGAAATTAAGCCCAAATCTATACTTTCAAAAAAAATAAAGAATAAAAAACATCCAAAAAAATGTATCACATACCTCCAAGGAATGTCCTTTGAATGTACGTACAAGAAAATTCCTTAAACCCAAAACAATTCTTTGCAAAATCATACCGCCTCCAACAAATGTCTTCCAAAAAAAGTCCTTAAACCCAAATCTCCAAAAATGTCTTTAAACCCGAACCAAAACCATTGTAAAATTTGACCAAATGTGCGAAATGTCAAAACCTTTGTAAAATTAGACCAAATGTGCGAAATGTGCAAAAATTATGAATGATTTCACGGCAATTTATATTGCCGCGAAATTTTTTTTTGGAGGGGCTCCGTGAAATTTTCCGGTCGACGGAAAAGTAGGCAGAAGTTCGGCCGAACTTTGAAAAAAAGTTCAACCGAACTTGGAAAAAAATTTGGCCGAACTATTAAGGCGTGAGACTTAACGGCCCGTTTGTGCAAAAACTAGTTCGTTCGAACTAATGCCTCACCAATTACACATGTTCGAGCTCTAAATACTTTTCTGCAACTTTGCACTGATTAAACTCCATGAAACATTCTGAATTAACTGTTGGAACCAAGACAAGCATTTTCATAATTGAATCTACTTTTAGGAAATATAACTTTTATGGAATTTCATAAATATTTACTAATTTTAATTAATTTTGTAATAAAACGGGTGTAAACAATTTCTGAGGGTCATTGTGATTCAGTGAAATCAAAATTTTATATCTCCCAAAATAAATTGTAAAAAAAATTGAAAAAATTATGGGGCATTACATTGGTCCGTCGTCTCTAATGGGTAGCTTTTAGATTTTTAGTTTATAACTTATATATTAAGAAATTTCTTGTGTTGCGAAACATACTCAAAATATGCAGTTTTTTCATATTAGACGAGTTCAAAAAATTCTAGTAATTATGATATGCATCCATTGGCTTTGTAAATATGACGAAACCGAAGTAGACTCTGTCTAGATTGTTGTAACACATTTTGTTTTCTGAAAAACACAAATTTTTAAAGAATACAACATTGTGTATTAACATGACTTCTTATGAATCCTTTGATTGTTAGAAAACACACACTCAAAAAAACGCTAAGTTGATATATCAAATGTGCATAAAAAAATTTCAAAAATAAATAATAGAAAGCTAACAAAATTTCTGACAACTTTATTTTTATCGCAGAATGAAATTCTAAACAAAAAAATTGTTATAGTTTATAGAAAGTTGAAGAATCGAAAAAAATGAAAAAATTTTCTCAAAAAAGAGCAAAAAGTGTAACCCAACTTCACATTTTCACCCAATAATTTAAAACAAAGTTATAATTTAGTTAATTTTTACTATTTTTTTTTATTTTTATTTTATCCACATGAAATGCATCATGAAGTGCTTTAATGTTTATTATGAATTAATGCCTATGAATATTCTAATTAATACACTTGGTAGTAGTAATTACGGATAAAGGGGTGAGAGATTTATTTCAAGAGTAGTTATGTCCCTTTTTATTTTTAATATATATATATATATATGAAATCAATAATGGCTTTTGAGGCATGTGATATTGATCATTCATGGCAGTGTAACAAAAATTTACACGTTAATAATTTCCATAATAAAGTGGGAGTAAATCTTCATGGTTAAGAATCTTGTTACATATATTTTTAAATGTATATATGTTTAATTCACATCTTGATTTTTTTTTAATTAATAATAATAATTTAAAATAAAGTTATAATTTAATTAATTTTTATGATTTATTTTATTTTGGTAATGTGATGTGTTATGAATTAAGTGTCTTGATGCTTTATAAATTAATATTATTTATGTTTATCAACTAACTATTTAATTTATATAACTACAATAATATACTATATTACTTTTTTAAATATATCATTTTACATAATAAAATACTATTACTAACATTATTATAATAAATTTAAACTATAAAACTTCAAAATAAACTAAGAAGTTTTTATATTTTCTTTAAAATAAGCTAGAAAGTTTTTATATTTGTTCTCTATATAAAAATAAAATACCACTCGACCCTTTTCAACTTCCAACCAAATATGTGACACCCACTTTTCTACTATTCCAAAATATACAAACACAATTAAAAGATGATTATAAACAACCCAATCAATTTATTAAATTGTGTACAACACAATGAAAAGATAATCATAAAAATGGACCTCTTTAATTATAACAAATTAATATTAAAAATTTTATATTATAATTTTTTAAGCAATCCATTGTTCTTAGGAAGGCCAAATTTCCCAAAAGAAACTTGAGCAAGCCTGAGGTTCTTTCCCTTAAAACCTTGAGGGACAACCCTAGCATTGTCATCCTCAAGGTTGATAAGGGTGGTGCCATTGTCATTTTGGATAAATTTGACTATATCAACAAAATGGTAGACCATCTCTCCAATAGTGGCAGTTACATTAAGCTAAAAAAAATCCCCTTTAATTTGTTTCTAAGGAGTTTGCCCTCGCAATTAAGTGAGATCCATCCCTTAATCCTATCTTTAGAAAGCTTATTGAGAGCAATCCCCTCACCCCAAAATTTATGGTCTTCTGAAAATTCATAAATCTGGAGCCCCTTTAAGACCTATTGTTAACACAATAGGTGGTCCCTGTTATCATCTTGCTAAATTCTTAGCGCAGAAGCTTAAGTCCCTTGTGGGTCTCACGGACTCCTATGTTAAGGACTCAGCTTCCTTTATCAGAGAATGGAGGGACATCAGGTTGGAACCTAGGGAATTATTAGTCAGCTTTGACGTTGTTTCCTTATTTACTAAGATCCCTATCCAGGAATCCGTTGATGTCATTAAACAAATCTCGGACCAGGAAACTTCCAAATTAGTTTGCCTCTGTCTCACCTCAACTTTCTCCAGTTTCCAAGGCAAGTACTACGAGAAAATTTGCAGTGTTGCGATGGGGTCCCCTCTCTCCCCTATAGTCGCTAACTTATTCATGGAGGATTTTGAAATGAAGGCCTTAGCCTCTGCTCAATTCTGCCGTAGGAAGTGGAAGAGGTTCATGGATGACACTTGTGTCATTTGGCCCCATGGCCGAGAGAAGTTAGATATGTTTCTGGGACACTTGAATTCCCAGTCATACTCAATCAAATTCACAATGGAAGTAGAGGTGGATGGTTGTTTACCCTTCTTATATATCCTTCTCTCTAGAATGGATGATGGTTCCATTTATCACCAATTTTTTCGCAAGAAAACTCACACGAAACAGTGTCTTCATGCTGGTTTGCATCATTTTATTGCTAAAAAATTTGGTATTCTTTGCACTCTTGCTACCTGTGCTCTAAGAATATCTGATGACAACCACTTTGAGTCAGAGAAGTCTTATCTTCTTGGCGTTTTTGAAAAGAATGGGTATAGTAGATCTCAAGGCCTTAAGGCCTTTCAAAAAGCCTATAAAGATTGAAAAGGCAGATCTTCATGGGTTGATCCTATATCCAAAGTTCATCTCCCCTTTATCCAAGGGACCACGGACAAAATTGCCCATGTCCTTAAAAGGAATAGTGTTTCCTCTTCATTCAAGCTTCTGTATACTATTAGAAATTCTCTCGGATCTATCAAGGACCCTATCGGCCCAAAGGACATGAAAGTTGTTTACATGGTTCCTTGTTCCTGTGGCACTCCCTATATTGGTGAAACAGGTCGATCCATTAGATAAAGAATTCAAGAGCATGCAGCATACATTAGGCACAATTGATCGGTTGATCCTATATCCAAAGTTCATCTCCCCTTTATCCAAGGGACCACGGACAAAATTGCCCATGTCTTTAAAAGAAATAGTGTTTCTTCTTCATTCAAGTCTTTGTATACTATTAGAAATTCTCTCGAATCTGTCAAGGACCCTATCAACCCAAAGGACATGAAATATGTTTACATGGTTCCTTGTTCCTGTGGCACTCCCTATATTGGTGAAACAGGTCGATCCATTAGGCAGAGAATTCAAGAGCATGCATCAGACATTAGGCACAACCGATCACACACATCATCTCTTGTTGAACATGTGGAAAAATCATGTCACCATGTTTGCATTGAGGACTCCAAATTCATTGCTAGGGCGAATCACTTCCATCATAGGAAGCTTAGGGAGGCCATTGAGATTGAAAGGCATGCTAAGAATCTCAATAGGGATGATGGTTGGAAGTTGAGTAAGAGTTGGACTCCAACTCTATCTAGATGATTTTTCTCCCCTGTGCTAAGTCTTTTTTTCCTTTTGGTCTTTTTAGGGTTTTATTTCCCTTCTTTCTTCTTTCTCTTGTCTGTGAGTTTTTTCCTTTAACCCCTTTTATGTCTTGGTCTTTTCTTTATTCCTCCCCTTTTTTATCTTATACATTCTCTTTGGTATTACCTTATAATTATATTATATAATTTCTTTGTATTATCTTGATAGTATATAGTTTCTTATGTATTATATTAATTAAAATAGTATTTATTAATAAATAATAAAAATTTGTAATCAACTGTATTATAAATATTTATTTTTAAATGGCTAGTTTAGCCGCTGGTTTTCAGAGACTAATTTTGGGCAATGATGCATCCACACTATTTATTCAATAAGATCCTTGGGCTTTTTCACCTTCTCCTGAGGATAAACCATATTAGTTGGTTTGAAAAGTCGACCAAATCCTAAATCCTAATGATTTGATTAATCCAAAAGACATTTATCTACTTATCTAACATTGTAATTTTAAGTAATTAATAATAATAATATATTTTTTCATAATATATTATTATAAAAAATTGATTGTTATTATTACATCAAATAAAACTACTTCATAAATATCACAAATATACTAATTAGAACATATCTCTACAAACTTAAACCCATCCCTAAAACTAAAATATTTTAATCATAATTCCAATATATAATAAATAAAATAATAATAATAATTTAAAAAATATACATCAAAAATTTAAATTCAAAAGTCAATATTTCCTATCATATTGAAATCCTAAATCCAATTCCCTATGGCCTTCTTCTCAACGATCTCTAATAAAACTTATAAAATGATTGAATCTAGATTGTGAACCAATGCATTACACATAAATTTTATATCTCCATGCAAATTAATATTAAAAATGGATTAATAAATAGAATATTATTTAGAAGCAGAAAATTTGTCATACATATCTACATCACTGATTTGAGTGATGCCTCATGGCATAGCCTTCCTGGAGAGTACGACAATGTGAGGACCGCTTATTTGAGGAACACACCTGAAACGCACAAAGATAAGGAGTACAATAATTCTCCACTTGCTTGGGACAAAATGGCAATGAATGACACCCTTGAGATTTGCTTGTAGAGGTGTAGAATATCGGCCCACACTTTGTATTGCCATATAACAACATTTGTGGTTGATGCCATCAAGACAGTGATTGCCACTCAGATTATAAAGGCGGTGGCTAATGTTGGACCATAGCCAATTTGCAATATAAATATTTTCCACCATATAAAACATTTGTTGTTGATGCATTCTACACCAAAACAAGAAATACAAAGTTTACTGGTTGTCCCGCCACCACCGGTGTCTATTTTGGGTTGTACGGACGACAGGGACGTCAATAAAAACATTTGGTCAAACACGTAGCTTCAATATTTTAAAGGAAATTAAATATGTTTCGAGATGCGAAGTTCGCGTGCAGACGGATAAAACGCGCCAGCGATACAGTTCGACTTGGCTTTATGTTGACGCAGTTTCAGAATATTTATTTATTGGCTTAACTCTTGTCTTCCTGTCACCGATATTTCGCTGTACGAAATTTTTCGTGTGGTCAAGAAGTGATAGTGCGCCTACAACCACGGCGGGGGCCACACCTTTTCGCTGGTAGTTGACCGTGTTTGAAAGTATTTTATTTTATGATAATATTTTGGCATTTGCAGTTAATTTTTCTTTTGCAAAAAAGATATTAGAGTATTTATTGTAAGATTCCATAGAAAAAGAGCCTAATAGAAAAATCAGATGGAAAAACAATCTGTCATTAAACTAATTAAGTTATTTTTAATCTCATTTTTTTTTTCAAAAATTTAAAAGCATCTAAAATGTCTGACCCGTATTAGCGTTTGCTTTTAAACCTGAGATCTGTCGCTTTTTCTACTGGTACGGCCTGAGGAATCTTTAATATTCAAGGCGCAGTAGACATTGATTTGGTTACTTATTTCTGATTTCGTTTAAATATTTAAAATAATTCCCTTTTATTTTTTCATTTCGAGCGTTTAGATGACAGGAAGTTTTATTTTGGAGTTGTTTATTGAGGTGGAGGAATTGTTTAGATGATCAAAAGTGATTGGAATCTGAACAAAAAAAAGTTAAGAAATCTTGCAATAGCAGTTTTTGAATCGTATTTTTGATAATGGAAATGGATTCAGCTAATCCATACTGAATTTTCTTAAAATTTTACCAGAATTTCTATAATTTTCAAGACAAAAAAGCAGTCTAATTAAACTACGGCGTTTATTTTGGCTAAAATCTAAACGAATCCTCTCCGATCAGCATCCTAAATATTAAAGAAATCATCATAGTCGGGGCTTGAATTTTGTGCTATTTCCAATCTCCTTCCCAAATTTTATAATTTAGTTTTTAAAGAATTGCTATTTCCAATCTCCTTGTCAAATTTTATAATTTAGGTTTTTTTAGGGAGTTGTCTAACGACACTGAGGAATTGCCCAAATGGCCAAAATTGGTTGGAATCCGAGCCAAAAAAAATTAAAAAATCTTATAGTAACACTGTTTGAATCATGATTTTGATTGTAGAAATGGATTCAACACCATCAAAAACCCCTAGAGCACCCAAAATATTAAAGTTTGATAGTTATAATGTAGATTTACAAAAATTCTTGCTAATTTTCTTAAAATCTTACCGAAATTTCCTGCTTTTTTTGCGTTGACTATTTATCAAAAAACAAATTGGCTTGAATTTTGTGCTATCCCCTTCTCAAATTTTATAATTTAGTTTCAAGTTGTCCACTCAGAGAACAAAATAGCCATACGACAGGTTTTTGTCGAAATCGGGTTCAATGAAATTCAAAAAATGAGGTAGTTGTAGTGTTTGGAATCTATTTTTGAGAGTGGAAATGGATTCAGCACTATCAAAAACCCCTTAGAACACCAAAAACACTGAAGTTTAACAACTGTAAACAAATTTCTGTTAAAATCTTTTGTCGGATTTTTTCAAAATCTCGACCAAATTTTTCCAAAATCTCTGCTACATTCTAGGCCATTTTGTTACATTTTAGACTACGAAATTTAAGTTTTGTAAGTGTTGACTATTTATATCAGACTTTACCACTTAAAAAAAAAAAAAATTGGAATTTTATGATTTTATGGCTTGAAAATAATTTTCGGCGTAGTCTAATTATGCTACGAATTGGCTTTCCGACTACCGTTTTTCTTATGTTCTCTGGCAGCACGTTGACTCATTTTCGGGCTCCTCTGCCGTCGTCGTCTCCGTTTTCATTCCGTCTTCGTTTCTGCCGTCTCCGTCGTCACCGAGTAGCTACGTCCTCGTCTCTTGGTCTCTCCGCTTCATCCATGAACGCCACCTCTACGAGTCGCCACTTTCGCAACAACATTTCAAACTCGGGCAGTCGGGAAATTTTAAAAATCAAATGAAATGCGGGTGTGAGGGACCTGATGAAGGAGCGGTGATCTCTGCAAAGATGCAGTGGCTGCCGATTCCACCGAGGGCAATTAAATATGTTTCGAGATGCGAAGTTCGCGTGCAGACAGATAAAACGCGCCAACGATACAGTTCGACTTGGCTTTATGTTGACGCAGTTTCAGAATATTTATTTATTGGCTTAACTCTTGTCTTCCTGTCACCAATATTTCGCTGTACGAAATTTTTCGTGTGGTCAAGAAGTGATAGTGCGCCTACAACCACGGCGGGGGCCACACCTGACCGCGCTTTTCGCTGGTAGTTGACCGTGTTTAAAAGTATTTTATTTTATGATAATATTTTGGCATTTGCAGTTAATTTTTCTTTTGCAAAAAAGATATTAGAGTATTTATTGTAAGATTCCATAGAAAAAGAGCCTAATAGAAAAATCAGATGGAAAAACAATCTGTCATTAAGCTATTTTTAATCTCATTTTTTTTTTCAAAATTTAAAAGTATCTAAAATGTCTGACCCGTATTAGCGTTTGCTTTTAAACCTGAGATCTGTCGCTTTTTCTACTGGTACGGCCTGAGGAATCTTTAATATTCAAGGCGCAGTAGACATTGATTTGGTTACTTATTTCTGATTTCATTTAAATATTTAAAATAATTCCACTTTATTTTTTCATTTCGAGCGTTTAGATGACCGGAAGTTTTATTTTGGAGTTGTTTATTGAGGTGGAGGAATTGCTCACATGATCAAAAGTGATTGGAATCTGAACAAAAAAAAGTTAAGAAATCTTGCAATAGCAGTTTTTGAATCGTATTTTTGATAATGGAAATGGATTCAGCAAATCCATACTGAATTTTCTTAAAATTTTACCAGAATTTCTATAATTTTCAAGACAAAAAAACAGTCTAATTAAACTACGGCCTTTATTTTGGCTAAAATCTAAACGAATCCTCTCCGATCAGCGTCCTAAATATTAAAGAAATCATCATAGTCAGGGCTTGAATTTTGTGCTATTTCCAATCTCCTTTCCAAATTTTATAATTTAGTTTTTAAAGAATTGCTATTTCCAATCTCCTTGTCAAATTTTATAATTTAGGTTTTTTTAGGGAGTTGTCTAACGATTTTTTTAGGGAGTTGTCTAACGAGACTGAGGAATTGCCCAGATGGCCAAAATTGGTTGGAATCCGAGCCAAAAAAAATTAAGAAATATTATAGTAACACTGTTTGAATCATGATTTTGATGGTAGAAATGGATTCAACACCATCAAAAACCTCTAGAGCACCCAAAATATTAAAGTTTGATAGTTATAAAGTAGATTTACAAAAATTCCTGCTAATTTTCTTAAAATCTTACCGAAATTTCCTGCTTTTTTTGCGTTCACTATTTATCAAAAAACAAATTGGCTTGAATTTTGTGTTATCCCCTTCTCAAATTTTATAATTTAGTTTGAAGTTGTCCACTCAGAGAACAAAATAGCCAGACGGCAGGTTTTTGCTGAAATCGGGTTCAATGAAATTCAAAAAATGAGGTAGTTGTAGTGTTTGGAATCTATTTTTGAGAGTGGAAATGGATTCAGCACTATCAAAAACCCCTTAGAACACCAAAAACACTGAAGTTTAACAACTGTAAACAAAATTCTGTTAAAATCTTTGTCGGATTTTTTCAAAATCTCGACCAAATTTTTCCAAAATCTCTGCTACATTCTAGGCCATTCTGTTACTTTTTAGACTACGGAATTTAAGTTTTGTATGTGTTGACTATTTATATCAGACTTTACCACTTAAAAAAAAAAAAAAATGGAATTTTATGATTTTATGGCTTGAAAATAATTTTCGGCGTAGTCTAATTATGCTACGAATTGGCTTTCCGACTACCGTTTTTCTTATGTTCTCCGGCAGCACGTTGACTCGTTTCCGGGCTCCTCTGTCGTCGTCGTCTCCGTTTTCATTCCATCTTCGTTTCTGCCGTATCCGTCGTCGCCGAGTAGCTACGTCCTCGTCTCTTGGTCTCTCCGCTTCATCCATGAATGCCACCTCTACGAGTCGCCACTTTCGCAACAACATTTCAAACTCGGGTAGTCGGAAAATTTTAAAAATCAAACGAAATGCGGGTGTGAGGGACCTGATGAAGGAGCGGTGATCTCTGCAAAGATGCAGTGGCTGTCGATTCCATCGAGGGCAAAAAACCGACACCCAAAGTCATAGCCCCCATATGGCAGACTTTCTTCCGTAAGGAATAGCCAGAGTAGCAGTCGGCATGGCTGGATTGTTTGCCCTTTGCCTTCCAAGCACGAGCATCAATACTGAAGGAGTCCTCTTATTTGGTAACTGGCCTTACTTCTTCATTTCGGAAATAGACGCCTCTTAGCACCTCTCGTACACTTCTCTTAGCATTTTCTTGTAGATATTTCCGTTTATTTTTTTATTAAACGAATTTCTGTGTTTGGAATTTACAGAACCAAAGGCTGATGCACAATGTTCATTGTATTTTTATTGTTGCAGTGGATCATTCTCTGGTTCTATGCTCTGAATTGATCATTCTCTCGTTCTGTGCTCTGAATTGTCGTTCACATTAACGGTTCTTAACAAGCTTTGAAATTAAACTGCGATTCACCACTTATTTGAATGTTACGATGGATGATCTATTTTTTTTTTCCATTAGCAAACAAGATTTTCCAATGGGCTACAACCAAGTTCAGGAGTAAAAAAATGTAGAGCTTCTTATGTATGTTTAAAAAATCTAGTAAAGAATTTGATCCTTCATTTTTTTGTGAGATTTATAGCCATATTAATGCAATAATAGCCATTAAACTCTTGCATCACATCACGATGGTTCAACAAAGCAAAAACTATAAAAAAAATTCTCCCAGAAAATGCAAACGCTAAGCCAAAATGAGTGACACTAAAACAATAAAACAAATTTTAGAGAAAATATCCCTTTCCAAGGTTTAAAAATACTCCAGTGACATTAATCGGGAGGATAATGGTACAAATTATGAGTTACAAAGCAAGGAGAGATTCAATATCTCTTGGATCCGATCATGGCAGTTAGTCTCCCAACCCTTAGCCTCCATTTTCGCTATAACAACGAACTTTTGTACTATCCATCATCCATGCCACTCCTCCTTCTGGCCCATTTTCTTATAAAGGCTTTAAAGGAGATTAGGATCGGGGCTATACATGGTTTTCTGATCAGATCCTTTTCAAATCAAACGAGCTTTGCATAGGCCTAGGTTTTCTTATCTAAATTTTCTGCTGCCAAAAAAAGCTCACTGGATCTGCAAGTGTATAACTGAACTGTATTGTTGGTCCTTTCCTTTTCTGCATTTGATTGTGCAGGTATTGTAGACAGATTTTCTTGTTCATTCCTTCATTTCATCCATGTCTCTCTCTGCTGCTATGCTTTGTTCCAGAGATGAAAACCTTAATTGGTATAGAGATACAACTGCCTCCTCATTTCCATCAATGTCGACTTCTATGAGAAATAGGGGATGTGGATAGTGCTCTGTTGCTCCTGAAAGATGGAATTCACTGCAAAAATGCTCCACGTAATATTTTTCTGCAAAACCAGATTGATTGTAGGCACTGAGGGTCCAACTCTTATGGACAACACAGTTTTGACATTGACCTGTGTGATATTCCTCGCTTAGTTTCTTTTATGAAAGCATTACGGACCCCAGTGTAAATACGTGTGGCAACAGTCATGGAGGCCACAACAAAGCTGAGCTTTGTTCCGCCTTGGCCTACGTTGTCAAACTTCAATCTGGCGGTGTCGATGGCGACACTTTTTCCATCGATCTTGATGGCCATTACATTGATGAAACACTGGTTTTTATAATGGGGATTTTTTAGCAAAGAAGTATAGGAGAGGCGTCTATTTCGGGAAATAGCTGAGTAGGCAGAGCCAAGCGAGCTCTGCTCAATCCAGCCATGCAGACTGCTAATATGTCTAATCCTTGCAGAAGAATGTCGGGCATCTGGGGCTGTGACTTTGGGCTCTGGGATTTTTCCCTTGCTGGAATAGGGAATTTGATTTTTAAAATTTCCCGCCTGATTGCCCGAGTTTGAAATCTTGCTGTGAAGCATGCATTGATGAAGCGGAGATACCGAGAGACGAGAACGTAGCTACACGGTGACGAAGACGGAAGAAACGAAGACAGAATGAAAACGGAGACGACAGCGGCAGAGGAGCCCGGAAATGAGTCAACGTGCTGCCGGAGAACATACGAAAAACGGTAGTCGGAAAACCAATTTGTAGCATAATTAGACTACGCCTAAGAAAAATGGTAGTCGAAAAACCAATTCGTAGCATAATTAGACTACACCATAATTTTCTACACAATTAACTTGTTCGCCAAGTTCTTTCTTCTACCGGCTTTGCCGGTTCTCTTTGAAAACTTTAACGGTATTTACCTTTTCGAAGCAACCGTGCAATAATTATATACGTCCAAGAAACATCAGACAAGAATACGCGTCTCCGGTACTCACCTATTTGCATTTAATGTCTTTCAGAATAATGGAAGTTAACAAATTGTAGCTTTCTTAAGTTAATAATTTGAAACTCGTTAGATTAGTTAGACTATGGATATAGGCATTATGGATAAAAATTATTTTCAAAGAAGTTATTTAAAATTAGAGAGTCACTCACTTACTTAATTGAGTGTTGAGTCAAGTCAATAGAAAACCACAGTTAGTGTAGTCTTATTTCCTGCGAATTATAAGAGTTCGTTTTGTTTTATGGTAATTAATTAAGTTTATGTGATTAATAAAAAAAACTTAAGCTAATTTTATTTTTTTTTATGGTAGGGGAGGGATGCCAGTTGTTGGGCGCCCTCCCCTCCACCTCAACAACCAAGATGTAAACTCACGTGGACGTTGTACGACAGCTGCCCACTTCAACCGGCCACGTGTTGGGTAGGTGCCACCATTAAATACGCAAAGTTGGAGCATGTTTAAGGTTTCAGCTGGAGGTTTAACGACGATGAGGTCTAACTCTCGTTCATTGTTGCTCGGGCCCAGAGTGTGGGCGTTCGGCTCCGCCGGTGGTGGTTGTTGTGGGTTCCAAAACCTGCGCGACCTGTCGAAATTTCCTGATTACTCTCCAACCTTTCGTTGCCCGCCATTGTTGGTTGCTTGTTTCATGCAGTTCCTAAACCTATTCATCGATTTTGCCATGTTTGTCTTGTTGGGTTTGAAACTTTGTCACTTGCTGGACGTTGTAGCTCGCCGCCCATTCCTGTGCTTGAATGCGAAGTCCACCATTGTGTCTGCCATTCCTATGATGCTGGACTGCCAGCTTATCAATGCTTGTCCACCATGGTTTCAGTCTGTTTGCTCTGTTTTGACGAATTCTTTAGGTTTGTTTGCAATTCATTCATTTTTTACTCTAAAAATGCCATTTTTGTTGATAAAATACTAATTTTCTTGTTGTTTTGCAGGTACAGGGTTCCATGGTTGGCGTTGGCGAGGTTCTCTTTCGGCGTTTTGGTGGCTCTCTGCATCCTCGGCGGCGATGCCCTGCGACCTCTTGGCAACCTCTGGTAGGATTCACAATCCTACCAGTCATTCTCTGTGTTTTTTAACACTTATTCCCTGTGTTTTTTAACACTCTCAATCGTTGTTCGGTGGAATTTAGCTCTTCTTGTTTTCTTGTAAGAGTGAATGGAATTTATGTGGGTTTATATGTGGTGGAATTAATGTTTTTTATCAGTGACTTAGTGCACCTAACAGAGTTATCTGTGGCGACTTAATGGTTAACAGAGTTTAGGGTTTGGTTTAATAGAGTTCGGCTGCCTCATTCTATATTGATTCCTGACTGTCTTCCTTGCTCGTGAATTTGGGTGTTACTTCTTTGGTTTTTTGTCTTGCGTTTTTATGTTTCTATTGATGCTTCTGGAGCAAACTGTGCAATATAAATGAAACTAGGTCATTAGTTCATTGTCTTGATGTCTCTCTTAGGAAATTAGTCTACTTTCTGCTATGTTTACTTTGGCATTCATTCGTTTTTTAACAGAGTTAACAGAGTTTAGGTTTTGGTTAACAAAGTTAATAGAGTTTAGGGTTTGGTTTAACAGAGTTCGGCTACCTCATTCTATATTAATTCCTGAGTTTGTTAGTCTACTTTATTCTCTGTTTACTTTGGCATTCATTCATTTTTAGCAAATAATGAGATATATAAATAATGCAAACTGATACTTTCGGCTCTGAATAATTTTGTCTCATTCCCAAACTGAATAGTTTATGTGCTTAAGTGTGGGGAAAATATTGTTTCAAGTTTCAATAACTTTTAGTTTTTTAATAGCGTGGGGAGGGATTATTCTCCAATAAGATATAATCTTATTTAATATTATAGACTTAGTTTTTATTCATATGTTGTTGGAGTAAATTTGGCTCTGTTAACCTTGGTTGGGTGGTAATTCACTCGGCATTGGTTGATTCTTGCGGCCAAATCACCCATATGTTGGCAACGAAGGCCTCCCCTCTCCATGGCGAGAAAAACCAATTTTGTATTTATAACTATATTTTATCACTCGACCATGTTGGTGGTTTATTTTTTTAGGATTATGAAAATATTGTTAGCGCATCCTTTGTGTGGATAAAACCTGTTAGGTTATTATGCTATCAATGTATGACAAGGTCCATGTATCTAGGGTATTGTTTTTGACTCAAGTACATGCTATCAGGAGAGGGCCCAAAGGGGATAATGTCATAGGCATAAATGTTTGCAGGACTTTGTAGGATGCTACAAGGAGCTTTCTCCTAATATTATTTAGGAATAAATTGTTAGATATGAGAGGGAGCTCCCTCACATAGATCTTCCCTCTCTAAAACTGAAGTACTAGTGGAATGGGTTGACGAGATCCCTATTAGAGGGCACACCGGAGGGTGTTTCAACCAATATATGTAAACCATTGATTATATTGGCAGATGAAGTTTATTATGGGGCACACTTTAGTTGGAAGACAGAAGTAATGAGATGATGTCCTTCACTCTCTGGAGAGCCTCCAACCATTGATTATATTGGCAGATGAAGTTTATTATGGGGCACACTTTAGTTGGAAGAGAGAAGTAATGGGATGATGTCCTTCACTCTCTGGAGAGCCTCCACAACCACATGAACACCACAGATCATAGATTGCAACAAATAGAACAACACCTTGTCTTAGCGCCTATGGGAAGCATGGTTAACAAATTTTATATGCTTATTGTAGTTCTGTTATTTATATTTTGCACTCCCTTACCGTTCCATTATTTTCTTGCATTCATTTCATGGTTAACAGAGTTTATGTGTGAGGCTCCTTGGATAGCTGAGAAATCCAATGCCTTGTACAAATTACTCTTCCATTAAGTCATGCCTACTATAGCGTTTGGTTGCTTGTAAGAGTCATATTAGAGTTTATATGTTTGTGAAGTATGATGAAAACATTTAATGGTTAATAGAGTTTATATGTTTATTGTAGTTCTGTTATTTATATGTTGCACTCCCTTACTGTTCCATTATCTTCTTGAATTCATTTCATGGTTAACAGAGTTTATGTTTGATGCTCCTTGGATAGCTGAGAAATCCAATGCCTTGTACAAATTACTCTTCCATTAAGTCATGCCTACTATAGGGTTTGGTTGCTTGTAAGAGTCATATTAGAGTTTATATGTCTGTGAAGTATGATGAAAACATTTAATTGTTAACAGAGTTTATATGTTTATTGTAGTTCTGTTATTTATATGTTGCACTCCCTTACTGTTCCATTATCTTCTTGAATTCATTTCATGGTTAACAGAGTTTATGTTTGAGGCTCCTTGGATAGCTGAGAAATCCAATGCCTTGTACAGAATACTCTTCCATTAAGTCATGCCTACTATAGGGTTTGGTTGCTTGTAAGAGTCATATTAGAGTTTATATGTTTGTGAAGTATGATGAAAACATTTAATGGTTAATAGAGTTTATATGTTTATTGTAGTTCTGTTATTTATATGTTGCACTCCCTTACTATTCCATTATCTTCTTGAATTCATTTCATGGTTAACAAAGTTTATGTTTGAGGCTCCTTGGATGGCAGAGAAATCCAATGCCTTGTACAGATTACTCTTCCATTAAGTCATGCCTACTATAGGGTTTGGTTGCTTGTAAGAGTCATATTAGAGTTTATATGTTTGTGAATTATGATGAAAACATTTAATGGTTAACAGAGTTTATATGTTTATTGTAGTTCTATTATTTATATGTTGCACTCCCTTACTATTCCATTATCTTCTTGAATTCATTTCATGGTTAACAGAGTTTATGTTTGAGGCTCCTTGGATAGCTGAGAAATCCAATGCCTTGTACATATTACTCTTCCATTAAGTCATGCCTACTATAGGGTTTGGTTGCTTGTAAGAGTCATATTAGAGTTTATATGTTTGTGAAGTATGATGAAAACATTTAAATTATACTTAGTGTAGTAGAAAGGAAATTTGAGATCTATTAAGATATAAAATTCCAAACATATAGTCCATCAAAAATCCACCTCATAATGTGGTTACATCCAAAAACATCTAACACTCCTATTCTTTATGGCCTTGAGAATCTTCAGTGCCAAACCCTGAGTTGCCTAATTGAGCCAAGTAGGTTGGCCTTCCTAAGAAGGCTTCATTAGGTTGTGGTTGATTGCTGCCATATAATTGAGACCAATTTTTCCCTTCCAACCATGGAGGAATTGAGTACCCTACCTCACACTTGCGTTAAGTGGAGGTATGTGATGAGCATACATTGAATTCACACCTCCTGTGGTAGGAATAAGGCAAGTGGGTAAACCTTGATTTTGATAGTGAGGCACTTGAATGTTTATGAAGTCTTGGAATAATGTTGTATTATTTGCAATGTTGTCCAATGTGTTGGACATGTTCCTGGATTCATTCTCATCAACTGTGCTTGCATTTATGTCAACCATATCAGTGATCCCTTGTTCCCTTTCAAGCATTTGTTTAGCCTTCCTTGCTTCCTTTTCCTGTCTTGACATTTGTTTTTGTTGATCCTTCTCTTACCTTTCTCTCTCTCTTTCAAGCCTTTCATCTGCTCGACGTTGTGCTGCAATAGCCCTTATTGCCTTCTTCTCCTTGGCTTGATCCTTTTTTTTTCTATTTTAATTCCTGAATTTCCATTTATTTATTTTTTTCAGACTCAACTAGGAGCTTTATATAGTATTCTAAGGTGAATAACTGTGAACTTCGCCCCAAACGAAGACTACTGGGTGTTCCTTGCTTCTTTTTCATTGACACTCTTTCTACTGGTAGCTTTAGGAACCGCCCAAGTAACTTCTCTCTCCCTCCCACCTGCATGTCATTGCTTGGCACTTCAGTATCCGTGGCACTTGATTGAACTATATTGTTTCTTCATCTGGTGCCTCATTATGTCCTCCATCTTCTTCCATTGATCTATTGTCCACAAAAAAATGAACAATTTCACTGTTCAATTCAGCCACTTGTGAAGGCATGTTCATGCTTTTTTCATTGGTTCTTGAGACATTCTGGGCGTTCAAATTAATCATGTTTTCTGCCACCCATGATGGTGGGTTTACTTGGCTAGGCAATGTCAATTGGTCATTTTAAATTTCATTAACAATATCAGTAATTTCATTTTCTACATTAACAATATCAACAATTTATGTTTCAACAAAATCTGCACTTTCAACTGCATGTTCAACAGTGTTTCCATCAATTTGTTGACAAGTATACTGTGTTTTACATACCTGCTCATCATCATCAGCATATAAATGTCCTTGAGAGAGGGAAATTATATGATCAGCGGCAACCACATCATCATGTTCATGTACTTCTTCTTCCACTTCATGCTCTTCTTCCTGACCATCCACATGGAAAGCTTAACTACAAGCAATATCATACATAAGAGCATCATAATTTAGTGGCCATGTTCTTGTCCTCCTAAAGCCAACCTTGATATTTGATGGTGTCAGAGCCCTTTTAAAAGCCTTACTTGCAAGCTCTGCTAACTCGAACCTTTTCACCTCAACCCCTGGATTCTTTGCCATCCATGCAGTGCATTCTGACCTGAAATAGTTCTTGAAAGGGCCAAACACACTAACATCAAGGGGCTGCAATCTGTGAGTGGTATGAGCGGGAAATGTTAAAAGTTCAATGCCCAAACTGTTTGCTTCCTCAATTGTTTGTAGAGCCATGTAGCTTCCATGGCCATCTAATATCAATAGGTGTCTGTTATTAGGAGAGACACCACCTGGCACAGATGCAGCAAAGTGGCAAAGCCAATTTTAAAAAAAAAACTCTTTAGTCATCCATGCATGGGGATGTGCAGCCATGCATGCTCCAGGTTCATAGTTTTGTATATAATTTTTCAACTAATTTTTACCTTTGAAAAGATAAAATCCTGGGATTGAAGCACCAATTGCATTGACACAACATAAAATGGTTATCCACTCCCTGCTCTTAGTAAAAATATTTGGCACGTTTCGACTGCCTCTTTTGGCAATTACCCTCATGCCACAATTCCTTCCCACCTGTAAACCTATTTTATCACAGTTCCATATATGGTCTACACCATAAGAATGTTTATCATATGCACTAGAAAGAGTGTCATAGAACTTACATACAAATTCAGGGCGCAAATTTAATGATCTGTCTCTATCAAGGCTCTCAGCTGTACGCAATACAAGGTCTAGATGCCTTTTTTTAAACCCAAACCACCATGATTTACCAGGAAACCCATCTTTGAATGGGTTTGGCCTTCCTTGACAAATTTGAGCAACTATAGATTTGAGTTGTATCAACTATAGCCCATGTCCCAATTGGGCCATTTCTTTACACCACTCAACCACCTCGGCCTCCTCCTCTTCAGTCATAACTGTAACTGGCCCTCTACGTTTGGTATGAGTGAGCCCATTTATCCAATAATGTATTGATGAAGGAGGAATAGTATGCTTCTTTGCAGATGCCCAAACATAATCTCCTTTGAACTCTATGTCATCAATTTCAGCTAACATTTCTTCTTTTGTCCAACCTCTTATAGCACAGATATTTTTAGTTGAAGTTGCACCTTGGACTGTGGTTGACGGTGGCCCTGTGGCTGATGGTGCCAAAACATCAGCTTCAGCCACATGGTCATCCTCAACAACATTTCTTGGAGAATTGTTGACATTGACATCACCTTTTTTTTCTTCATATGATGAGGTGCATCGTAGTTGGGCACCCCTGGTCACTCTTCTGCCACTTCTCCTTGTACGAGCTACATAAGTCACTCTTGCCATGGATGCAACTACCTACAAGCTACAGAAGCACCAATTGCATTTAGTTATTCATAATTGAAAAGAAGGATTTCATACAAGCCAAACATCACTGTAACATCATCTCTTCCCATTTATAACAATTTATAGCAGTTTACAATTAGTTTGTGTATTATTGCTTGCATTTAGTTTAGAATAATTGAAAATAATGTTTTCATATGATGAATACAGCTTCTATGCATAACTATTGCAGATATATATGTTAACTTCAAATGCTACAGCTTCTATTTTTAGCTACTGTAGATAGATATGTTAACTTCAAATGCTACAACTTCTATGCCCAACTATTGAGATATTTTCCACATGCTTCTATGCTCAGCTACTCATGTTTTTTTTTTGTTATGTTTTGGTTTTGGTTATTTGTTTCCAGAATCTAATCTCTATCTTTGTCTGATCTTTGTGTCATTTTAAGTCATTATGCACCCCGAAGCTGAATTGGGTAAGTTCAAATGACTAGATAAGTTTGAATCCCAGTCTGATCTTTGTGTCATTTGAAGTCATTATGCACCTCGAAGCTGAATTGCGTAAGTTCAAATGATTGGGTAAGTTTGAATTCTTGTATGATCTTTGTGTCATTTGAAGTCATTATGCACCCCGAAGCTGAATTGGGTAAGTTCAAATGATTGGGTAAGTTTGAATTCCAGTCTGATCTTATTCTTTTTCATCTGTAGCTGATTTGGGCAAGTTCATGAGATAGCAAGAGTTCCACTGTGCACTGCCTTTATATTTTTTAGATATAGAACATTCTGATCATAGTTACTAAATTCATCAACATGTTAAGAGACATTGATCTTTACTAGTTCAACTAATCTAGGTGACTATTAGCCAAAGGACTCTAAATTTTTTGATTCCATCAAATGTTACAAACTCGGGTTTGGGTAGTTTTATGGGATGTTTGATTGATGGATATATAGTTCTGTAGCTATCTGAAGCTATACTTCTATAGCTATCTGATATATGGATATATAGTTTGTGTGTCTATCTGAAGCTATTCCCAATTTATTCCCCTCGAACACTTTATTTCCTGGGGCCCCCTTTACTAAATACCCCAAAGGAACAGAAAGAGAAAAGAAGGTCCTCCCCTCGAATGAATAGAGATGGTAAGGCTTAGTTGCAAATCGGCTTAGTTAAATTTTTTGAATCCATCAAATGTTACAAACTGTGGCCAAAACTCAGGGATTGAGGTGTTGAATTTATGAAATCTATAATATGTTTCTCAAAGAATAATAGGGATTGAGGTGCATTATTTGAGTTCCTTTTGTCATAAACTCGGCCTATGGTTCTACTATCCTGTTTACTTTTGTCATTAACCTCTTGTAGAGATTGTTTGCAATTCTGTTTTGGGGAAATTGTTTTGAGTTCAGATGAATCTGTGTTCAACTATACTGGGTGAAAATGTGAAGTTGGGAAACACTTTTTGCCCTTTTTTGACGTTGAGAATTGTAATTTTCTATGTTTTTCAACTTCAACTGCACTAAACTCATATTTTTATTGCAAATTATGCTTTGACATAAAAAAAAGAATTGTAGAGAATTGTCTTACCTCCATACCAATATTTTTTTTTTTTTTTAAATATTGACATATAGAGAGGTAAATTTCTTGTTTACTAACTGCATATACTTGAAATTTTCAGGCAAACATAAATAGTCACTTCATGATCCTTAACTTTTTTTAGGGAAGGTTATTCATTTTTTGGAAAAAAACCATAGCTTCATAATATGCATATATTGCACTAGTGCACAGACTATTTTTCGGTAATTTTCGGATTAAATCACTATTTTTTATTATTTTTTGAAATGGACGACGACAAAAAAAACAGTAATGTTTCAGGCCATTTTATGATCCTTTGATTTTCTTTTCAATGTGATCGTCAATAAGAAAAATGAGAGTACCCTTTTGAAGTAGACAGGGAGAGGAAGTGCAATATGATTTTTTTGAATTTTTTGGTGTCCTCATTTGAATGTTATTGAATTTTCATTCAGTGCAATTTTTCGAACAATGAAATTCCACAGTGACACAGTTTAGTAAAAAATTAATAAAAAATTGAATTTTTTAATGAAACTCCATAAATCTCACATCATCAAAAACTATATTTAGAGATGAAGCTAATGGTACTTGGTCCGACATATAACATTTTGTTTTTGTAGGTGTTCTGTCCCTCCAAAGTTGCAGGTTTCTTAAAACTTCAGAATTTTCTGAGTTTTTCGTTGACCAAAAACTCTCGGCCGAGATAATGTCTCGGACGAGAAATTTCTAAAACTCTCGACCGAGAAATTTAGAACTCTCGACCGAGAGTTTAACCCAACTAAAGTTACATTTAACCGCGCGGGAAAACTCTCGGCCGAGAGTTTGTGCTCGAGAGTTTGCCCAATAAAACTCTCGGTCGAGAGTTGTCTAAACAATAAAACTCTCGGCCGAGAGTTGTCTAAACTCTCGGCGGAGAATTTCTATAACTCTCGGCCGAGAGTTTAGACAACTCTCGGTCGAGAGTTGAAAACTGTTGACCGAAAGATTGGTCGGTTTTTTATGGAAACATTTGATAAAACTTTTATATATAACATTCAATAAAACTCTCGGTTGAGAGTTTTCTAAACTCTCGGTCGAGAGTTTTCTAAACTCTCGGCCGAGAGTTTTATTGAATGTTATATATAAAAGTTTTATGAAATGTTTCAATCAAAAACAGTTTTCGGTCGACAGTTTTCTCGCGCGAAAGACTAATTTCATACACAACTCCTAGCCAAAGAAAATTGCGAAGGTCTGAATTCTTTTTCTGTAAAGGTGCAAATAGAGAGAATTTGACCTGAACTAGTTCCAACCTAAATTTGTTTTGATAATTTTAGTGCCTAAAACAATAGTCGAAGCTATTGTGACTGTTGAAATATCTTTTCCCTATTGAGTCTTTCATATTTTTTTCTTGGCAATCCAGTTTCTTTATATGAATGCAATGATGTGTAGCAGTGAACTATATAATCTACCTACTATTAACCTCTTTTAGAGATTGTTTGCAATTCTGCTTTGGGAAAATTGTTGAGTTCAATCTCCCATTGGAAGACTGATTTTCCTATAAATTGTTTTTTTAAGGAAGATTGATTTTGATACCATAAAAACAGGTTTGACTCATTTATGACCTAGTTATAGCCTTCACACTGTCACATATTAAGGAAAGATGGGTTGTGTGTTGTATCTGGCATTCTGCTCCAAGAAATAGTAGGAAAGAGGAACCAGACTGAATGTGCCTCAACTTTAGAGGAGTATGTAATGTTTGCATGGGGAGGAACTGGTCTCTAAACGTTGCTATTGAATTAATTTTTAGAGAACCCATTTTCTATGCAGTTTAATTTCAGGTTAAAGTTTTAATTTTAGGATATCTACTTTTTTATTTGATTGAACAAATTGTGTTTAAAGCAGTTTTCAACATATATTGTTCTGCTCAAAATTAAACTAATTAAAATAGATACGTGAGGATCAAACCTCTCCACCTAAACCTTTAGACCACATCCTCACAACTTTATCTAACTTAACTTTTGCTTTAATAAAAAACAACGAACCTCCCTTTATATACCTCAGCTTTAAGAAGATGTAAGAGGAACTAGTCCTATACACCTTAAGGCATATGTAGTATGTAAGCTATGCACCTCAACCTTAGGATTATGTAATAAACAAGGTTTGTTTTAAATGTCTATATTTTGTTTTGTGATGTCATAGGTTTAAAATTAAGGTATTAAGTTATGTCATTTTAAGAATGCAATGCTTTTAAAATAAAATATTGTTCCCATCTCATATTGTTAACCTCTTGTAGAGATTGTTTGCAATTCTGTTTTGGGGAAATTGTTGAGTTCAATCTCCCATTGGGATGAATCTATGTTCAACTATATTATTAACCTCTTGTAGAGATTGTCCGCAATTCTGTTTTGGGAAATTGTTTTGAGTTCAATCTCCCATTGGGATGAATCTATGTTCAACTATACTATTAACCTCTTGTAGAGATTGTTTGCAATTTTGTTTTGGGGAAATTGTTTTGAGTTCAATCTCCCATTGGGATGAATCTGTGTTCAACTATATTATTAACCTCTTGTAGAGATTTTTTGAAATTCTGTTTTGGGGAAATTGTTTTGAATTCAATCTCCCATTGGGATGAATCTGTGTTCAACTATACTATTAGCCTCTTGTAGAGATTGTTTGCAGTTCTGTTTTGGGGAAATTGTTTTGAGTTCAATCTCCCATTGGGATGAATTTTTGTTCAACTATACTATTAAGCCCTTGTAGAGATTGTTTGCAATTCTATTTTGAGGAAATTGTTTTCAATTCAATCTCTCATCGGGATGAATCTGTGTTCAAAGAATAATAGAAAAAAATATACAATTTCATGAAAATTAAACTTTTAAGAAAACTGAAATAAAAACTCAAAAATTAAAATAAAATTGTAAGAAAAATGTGCTATAATTGAGAAAACTAACCTGAATATATTGTGTTCTGTTTTGGGGTGTGTTCTGTCTGGGTTGTCTCCAAGGTTGGGTGTGTTCTGTGTTGGGTTGTCTCCAAGACTGGTGAATAGTTTGACACTGAAACATGTAACTTCAGCAGTGGTTGGACTTCTTTTATAGTTTTTTGCAGTTGAATTTTATTGGTGACAATGATGGACATGGATTGCAATGGCTTCATTTTGCATGTGTAATCAAGATTGAATTTGATGTGATCTAATGGCTGAGATTTTTTTTTGGTTGATCCATGTGCTCTGATCTGTTTTGATGGGAAATCATTTATTGAATTTATTGGGTGGGTGTCATTTATTGTACACAGTGGGTTTAAATGTTGTTATTGGGTGGGTGTCATTTATTGAACACAATGGGTTTAAATGTTGAATAACACAACCGTTATGGCTGACATACATTTATTTTTATTATGTGCAGGTATTGATATTTACTTCTTATACACAGCATCAGGGTTGATCAGATGGGCTGAAGTGATTGGCTTTTTGTACTTATTGACTTGACCATTTTGGAAGGAAAAATGGTTTTATGAGTTTTCCGGTTGACATGATAGGATTTGTAATCTTGATACTTATTAAACTATTTATGAACAATTGTGGGTTATCTATGGAAACTTGTGGGCCCAGTGAATTACTTGGGAATTTTTGAGCAAAATTTAATATATATTTGAACTTCAAATTATTTCTTTATGTTTAATTATTGATTGCATATATATCTATTTTTGGTGGGTTGACGGGACCAGTACTATAACAATTACTGGTCCCTGCACAACATTAGACAACTCTCCCCTAATCAATTAAATTTGTAATTAGAGCCAGGTTATTTTGTGTAAATAATAAGAGCTAGGTTATCCATGAAAGAAACGAAAATTAAATTTTGTCTCACTTAGTTGAGTTATAACGCACCTTAAAGTGCTATTCAGGGCGTTGTAACCAAGGACCGCGTTACCGATTGACCGTGTTTTCCAAGAAAGCCGGTTCCTTGTGTTTTTTTTTAATGCGTTATAACACGAACGCGGATCTCTGCCCATTAAACTGCAAAACGCGTTAATGTAAAAAGTCAAAATAAGTTACGTGGGTGGTTTTTGGAAATCGTAACAACCAATTTTTAAAAGGGATTTGGGTCCACGAGAGTTTTGTTTTATTAAAAGGTCTTTATATAAATCTCACATTGGTGTTGAAAAGAGTTTGGATTAAATTTTAAAGAGCATTGCTTTATAGCGATTTACTTTATATAAAAACTTTTCATAATAAAAGGTTTATTTAAGTTTAATTTAATTTAATTTTTAAAAGTATTTTGGTTGGAGTGTTTTATAAAGGTTATAAAAGGTTTTTATAAATTTTATATAAATTTCTATATATAAGGGTGTTTGAAAAGGAGTTTTGCAAAGCTTATAAAATAATAAATTTAGGGTTTTATATTTTTTTAAATGAAGATCATTTTCTCAAATTTCCAACCTTAGTTCATGTTGTTTACATGGAAGGATTATGATATGTGGGATATTAAGATGGAGACCATGTTGAAGACTCATCATGTTTGGGGATCATATCCAGTTTGAATTTTTAGAAACTCATAATGAAGCAAAAGAACTAGTCCTCACTAATGCAGAGATGGAACTATGTAAGAAAGACAAAAAAAAGCATGTACAAGCATTGCAGCTTATCTAGTAGGGAGTGGACTGAGCAGTATTCCAGAAGATTATGATCACGTATTCAACAAAGACAACATGAGAAACATTGACGACAAGTTATAAAGGTATGACCAAAGTCAATATTGTTAAGTTACTAGGAGAGATTTTGAAAGTATGCAGATGAAGGAGTTAGAGGACACCAATTCTTTCATAAATTGGGTCATGACTTTCATAAACCAGTTAAATTTTTTTGGTGAAGATATTAAAGATCAAACAGTGGTTGAGAAGGTCCTCATATCTTTGTCTAACAAATTTGATGTTGTGGTAGCATCCATAGAAGAAGCTAAGGATTTGGGAACATTGACAGTTGATGAGTTAATGGGATCACGTTTATCCTATGAGGCGAGGATAGATAGAAGTAAGGATTTCACTTCAAAAATCACTTTCAAAAGTTAAGTTTCTATTTCAAGAGATAGAGGTCGAGGCTGAAGTAGACCAAGAGGTAGAGTATGAGGTAGAAGACATGGTGGTCAAAGAGATGGCTAAGAAGAGCATGAACATGAAAGTGGAAGCAACAACAGAAACTTCAAAAATAATCAAAGAGTTGACAAATCAAAGGTGAGATGTTATTATTGCAATAAACTTGGTCATTATGCCTGTGATTGCAAGAAGATGATAGTTGATCAAGGAAACCAGAGAGCTAATGTCACTACAGAGAATACTAACTCCATGTTCCTAGCTTTCCATACCATGCACGAACCTTCTGATAATTTGTGGCTATTAGACAGTGGTTGCAGCAGTAACCACATGACACGAAATAAGAATTTGGTTGCAAATTTGGATCAATCTGTGAAGACGGAGGTAAAGTTGGGGACTGATAAGAATGTGGATGTAGATGGCAAAGGAGTGGTCAACATGCTGACCAAGAAGAGGAAGCCAAATACAATCTCAAAGGTATATTATATTCCTAGTCTCAAACATAATTTAATAAGTTTTTGTCAATTGACGCAGAAGGGATACAAAGTTATCTTTCAAGGAAAATAATGTGTTATATATGACAAACCCCCAAAGGTGCATATGAGGATGAACAAAATCTTTCCTCTAATTATGAATTATAGTGATCAAGTTAGTTCGTTTACAATTACATGTTCTAATGATTATTGGTTATGGCACTTTCAGTTTGGACACTTGCACTTTTCTGGTTTAAGATTGTTGCAGCAGAAACAGATGGTCAAAGGATTACCTCCCATCAAAAACCTGCTAGTATTTGTGAGTATTGCATATTGGGAAAGCAACACCGTGAAAATTTTCTGAAGGGAGTTGCATACAGAGCAAAACATCCACTTGAGCTGGTGCATACAAACTTTTGTGGACCTATGAGGACATAGTCAATCGATGGAAGTTGCTACTTCCTCACTTTTATTAATGACTATAGTAGAAAGACTTGGGTTTACTTCTTGAAGTAGAAGTCTGAAACTTTTGCAAAGTTTAAAGAATTTAAAGCCTTGGAAGAGAACCAAAGTGATCGACAGACCAAGGTATTAAGGTCAGATCGTGGTGGAGAATATGATTCAAAAGCATTCCATGATTATTGCAAACAACATGGAACATAAAACAATTTACAACTAAATACACACTGCAATAGAATGGTGTACCAGAGAGAAAGAATAGGAAAATCATGAACATGGCAAGGAACATGTTGAAAGGAATAAACTTGTCTAATGAGTATTGGGCAGAAGCAGTTGCATGTGTTGTTTATGTGATAAACAGATCTCCTGCAAAGAGTGTGATGAACAAAGTACCAGAAGAAATATGGTTAGGTATGTTTTGCAGCGTATCTCATCTCAGAGTGTTTGGATGTGTAGCTTATGCACACATGCCTAAAGAACTAAGAGAAAAATTGGATGATAAAGTGATAAATGCATATTTACTGATTATAGTGAGCAGTCAAAAGTTTACCAATTGTATAACCCTGTCACCAAGAAGACCATAATTGGTAGAGATGTTGCGTTCAAAGAACAAGAGTCATGGAATGGGACTATAGACAAAACAGATTATGCATAATCACTACTGATGGAAGAAAATGATGTAGCAAAGAAGGAGCAGAAAGAATCACAAGAGTAGACACCAACAAGGACTCCAAGATTTTCTGAGCAGCATGGATCTTCAAGCAGATCAACAAACCAGAATTCTCCTAGCATCCAATCAGGTGATGAATCAGGTAATGGTAAGAGAAAAATGAGAAGTCTGAAAGATATTTATGATGATTTGGATGTTAGTTAAAATTTTGCATTATTTTCATTCCAACCTTCTTCGTTTGAATAAGCAATTAGAGAGAAAATTGGGTGCAAGCCATGGATGAAAAAATTAAGTTATTGAAAAGAATGATACATGGGATTTGGTTGATTTTCCAAAAGATTAAAACCTCATTGGTGTAAAATGGGTTTACAAGACAAAGTTGAATGAGAAAGGTGAAATTGACAGATTTAAAGTAAGACTTGTAGCAAAAGGATTCTCACAACAAACAAGAATAGACTTTGGAGAAACATTTGCTCCAGTAGCCAGATTGGATACTGTAAGAGAAATTCTAGCCACAACAACTCAAAACAAATTGAACATATATCAGATGGATGTGAAATCAGCCTTCTTAAATGGAATTCTAGAAGAAGAAATTTATGTGCAACAACCTCCAGGTTATGAAGTTGAAGGTAAAGAAGATAAAGTTTATAGGTTGAAGAAAACACTCTATGGACTGAAGCAAGCACCTACAGCTTGGTATAGCAGAATTGACAGTTACATGATCAAGAATAGATTTTCGAGAAACAACATTGAGCCTACCTTTGTGTCTACCTTGTACACAAAGGTAAATGAGCATGAACAGATTTTGATAGTTTGTGTGTATGTGGATGACATGATTTTTACAGGTGATCTTGAGTTAGATGAATTTAAAACAGCCATGATGAAAGAATTTGAGATGACAGATATTGGTCTCATGAAATATTTTCTTGGCATAGAAGTTGAGCAATCTGAAAAAAAATTAAATAAAATTAAATAAATAAATAAATTATTTTCCAAAATAAATATGCTAGAGATTTACTGAAAATATTCAGGATGGAGAATTGCAAACTTGTCCCTACACCAGTTTCAATAGGTACAAATTTAAGCAAGGATGATGAAGGATCAAATGTTAATCCAACTCTATTCAAAAGATTGGTTGGTAGCCTCATGTATCTCACAACTACAAAACCAGATATTATGCAAGGAGTGAGTTTGATTTCCAGATTTATGGAGACTCCAAAAGACACACATTGGAGTGCAAAAAAAATAATTCTGAGATACATAGTAGGAAAAAGATATTGTGGCATGATGTATGCAAGTACAAAAAATAAGGATTTGATTGGATATACAGATAGTGATTTTGCAGGCAGTTCGGATGATAAGAAGAACACTTTTGGTTATGTGTTCCATCTTGGTTCAGGTGTTATAGTATGGGCATCTAAGAATCAACCGATTGTAACACTATCGTCAGCAGAAGCAGAATATGTAGCAGCAATATCGGCAACATGTCAAGCACTACGGTTAAGAAGAGTATTTAATGGAATCATGCAGAAACAACAAGGATAAAAAACAATATATTGTGACAAAACCTCAACGATTGCACTCAACCAAGAATGGTGTGTTTCTTCAGAAGAGAAAACATATTGATACTAGATATCACTTTATTAGAGAGCTTGTGAGCAATGGAGAAGTTCACTTGAGGCCTTGTAAATCGAGTGATCAATTGGTTGATATATTTACTGTAATATTCCTGATTAGCACCACTAATTGGAATATTTAATTTTTGTATAGTTTTGCCGACTATAGTTTATTAATAAATAAAAGTGAGAAAAGGGGTCTAACTCACTTAAATAAAATAAAGTGTTTCCCTAGTAGATGCAACGTTGTAACTTAAGGGGGGGAGCCAAAAGGGGCCACACACCACGTGGAGGAGCCAATGAGAGAGAGGATGTTGGTTTTGGAGGGAAACCAATGCTATAAAAGGTGGAGGAGCCTCCTCATTTGGGCATTCTTGTTGTTGATGATATTTGAGCTAGACTTCTGTCTTCTTGGGCTCTTGTGTGACTGTTTGGTACATGCAAGCCTTGTTTAGTGCGGCCGTGTCTCAGGTAGTGAATCTTTCATCGCTCAGAGTGCTTCAGTGCCTGCTGGGCAAGGTATTTTCTACGGATTTCAGGATTTAGTTGTTGTTTCTTGAGCCCAGGCTTCTCTTGGTGATAGCACCCTTGGAGTCCACAGGAGAAGGGGGCACGGTTCTTAGTGGAGGGGTGCTATTGCGGGGTTTTCTGCAGGAGATTCAGTGTTATTCGGTGTGGAGGTTCAGTATTTATCAGTTGGAGAGTTTCCTGAGGAGTTTGTGGCTCCATCTCAGTATATTTCATTTGGCATCTGCGCTGGGCCTGGAGGGACAACGTTTTTCCTTGAGGAGGGTTTCTGGGGTGATTTTCGGAGGTGGTCCATTTTGTTTATGGTTTCTGGGTTTTTTCCGGAGCAGTGAGTATAGGTGATATACAGATTTTCAGCTCATTCTGGCGAGGGGATCATCCCCTAGTTCCAATTCATTCCAGCAGCAGTAGTTTACGACAGTTTCTTCCAGCAGTTGGGACGCAGTTTCTGTAGCAGCTATTTCTTGTTTCTGAGAGGGTTCTTCACTTGCCTTGTGCAAGGATAGGTGCTCTTATTCTGATTATCTATTGTACCCATTTACATTCTCAGATTAATAAAATGGCTTAGCATTCCTGGCATTTTATGTGTACTTGCTTTATATTCTATTTCCGGCATTTTTCTATATAGTTGTATGCTTGTATTGCTGTCTATTTCCTATTCGGAATACTACAGTGGTATCAAAGCATAGTTCTGGCTCAGCCTGTGGTCTATGACATCGGGGAAGAGATCATACAGAGGTTTGCTGGAATTTTGGAGAGTAATAGTAGTTGCAGTACCAAAAACGAAATTGGAAAAGGGCCAAAATAAAAAGGGTCAAATTTTGAAGTTTGGAATTAGAAGAAACCCTTTTGAGGTTTTTCTAGGTTTTGGGCAAGGATCACCTTCCCAAATTCCTAAAATTTTCTGAGTAGTTTTCAGTGGGTAAATCGGAGGTCGAAGACGAGTAGCAGTATAGTCTTGGAGCAGCAGTGTAGTTTCATGAGGAGCTTGTAGACACATAGCAGAGAGAGCCGATGGCAGGCGATGATGGTGCAAAGGAATTTTGGTAGATGCTCCTCAAATCAGCACAGGATCTGTCGAGACAGATGGAGACGGTGGGACAGAGACTCACTGCGCTGGAGGTTAGGCAGCGGGAAACCCCAAGGGGTTTTCAGATCGGTGAGGGATCAGGCATGTCACACCATATGCCGGAGCGTGATGCTATCCCCATCAGGGCATCGCATGCACCCATGCGACCCACTATGCCCACTTTCCTAGCAGAGGACACAGGGGCAGCAGCACAGCGGGAGCCAGAGGTTGACCCTGGCCAGATGGACGCCTACATTGCAGAGTACCTAGCACGTGGGCCGACGATCGGAGATCTCATCTCATTTAGAGATTATGTTCAGCTCCAGCGTGATGGTAGACCCCGTGATCATCACAGGGGACACAGATATCATCATGACGACCACCGCGCAACTAGTAGATTTCCTTTGCCCACGTTTGATGGCTCATCAAACAGTTCAGCAAAGTCTTGGGTAGAAAAGTTGGACATCTATTTCTAGCTTAATCAGATGTCGCAGTTAGAGGCCATTAAGGTGGCAACATTGCACTTGGAGGATGAGGGCACATAGGATTGCAGGGAGTCTGAGGTTACACCTAGTGTGACACAGGATTCACCCTCATTGGAGACCTCCTTGGCCATGTCGGTTGATGTGGTAGTGGAGAAGGTCGAGCCTACCTCAGTAGAGCCATCCATTGAGGTGATGACCGGAGTCGTGTCCGAGTCTTCAGGTGGTAGCAGCACACGACAGATGGGTGAGGCGTTAGGAGATATATCCACCTTCGATGAGGCACTAGCAGGTACAGAGGTATTAGATGATGGTCGCAGACAGCGGTATCATCGGCTTCGGACGGACCTTCGAGTTTTGAGAGGGAAGGCCACGTCAGTAAGGGAGGCCTTTTTGTTGCAGGACCAGGAGCTGGAAGGTATGAGAGTGACTTGTGCCAAGTCGGCGGCCAAGTTGGTCCGCATTGGGGAATGACTGGATTCCCTGATGGTACAATCAGAGGGCATGTTGGAGCGTCAGATCATTCCCCTTCAGGCATGCATGGATGGGACTAGCAATGTTGTTGGGTCATCTCTTTCCGTTGGAGAGAGAGAGGCAGAGCCACCTAGTCAGATCTCATATGTTGACTTGGATAGCGGTATGAGACGATCAGAGTTGCACAGGGTACAGCATCCACATGTTGAGGTTGGATGGCGAGAGATTTTGAGTTGGTACTCGGTGGAGCGGGCTATCGAGATAGTGATGGATCCGAGTGTAGCTCAGCAGGAGTTTCTATGCATGGGGAATACAGGAACCCCAGATTGGCATTGGGATCCAGGTGGGATCACCTATCGCTTCCCAGGCCGGTCGGGTGACTATGTCTTGGAGAGTACAGTTGGCCTAGCAGTAGAGCATGTGCAGTTTCGGTCAACTCCAGTGGCCAACCAGTTTATGGGCAGACTCCCTAGGTTGTCTTGGCATGACATTCATACACGGGATCACGGGGTGGTCAGCACACCTTGGCAGGAGCTTGTCGGAGGAGGTGGCATTAGCAGGCCACCAGATGGCACCTTGTATGGGGCCAAGGATTCTTCACCTTCGTGTGGGGCACAGAGGATGCAGCAGAGCCGAGCAGTGGTGGTAACACTACTGACGCACAGGGAGATTCACTTCTCGGACCCCTTGAGGAGGATTTGGAGTGATGTTCCATTCGTCGGTAGGTATATTGATGCGACGGTGGAGACGATGATACCGATTGGTGGTAGTCCGACAGGTAGGGGCATAGCTCTAGGTCATCACATCCAGGGATGTGTGGGAGCCTCTAGCATTGAGCAGTGGACTGCCGGTGGACATGGAGTTGCATGGTGTACTACCGTAGTGTGTGGGATTGCATTGTGGAGTAGGAGTGTCCTACATCACATTGAGAGCTCGCGAAGAGTGACCGATGCCTGGACGCAGTCAGGGCACGAGACGGTACTGGGTGATACGACAGTAGCATTGGGTATCCAACAGTATACAGGGGTATACCTCAGTGTGCAGTGGCATGGCGAGGAGTACATGGATGATCGGTGGTATGCGAGGGCATACGGTGCTGCACAGCAGGATCTGAGAGCATTGCCGCTAGGGAGACTCATGGACAGGGACACCGAGCTCACCTTTGGGAGTAGTTCACCCATGATCGATGGGGAGATGGATGAGTGATACATGGCGGTATCTGTGGAGACTCATACACCTGCCTCTTTTCTACATCATTCACTGGCACATCCGATTTTGTTGTTGTCCTTTGGCACTTTTGGCATGAGCAACGGGGTACGCGAGGCTCACCCAAGATATTTGGATGACACTCAGCACACTAGGGGAAAGACTTCTCAGCAATGGCACTGGGTTGGAGCGCTAGTCGACAGCCACAGGTTAGGGGATGAGATGATCCTCTGCAGTGGTGGCGCATCAGTCATTGTTAGGCCTACGCTTGGGGAGCAGGACATGAGGGAGACATGCATCATTTTTCCCTCAGGGCATGTTTGTAATATTCCCAATTAGCTTTGCTAATTGGAATATTTCATTTTTGCTTTATTTTGCCGCTTTAGCTAGAAATAATAAATAAAGTGAGAAATAAGAGGGGTCACCTCACTTTAGTCACCTCACTTTATAAATAAAGTGTTCTTTTCCTAGTTGATTGACGTTATAACTTAGAGAGGGGGCCTTGGTGGTCCACATGAGTATTATGGGGAGGCATCAGGCTGACCCAAGGTTAACTGCGCAGGCCAAGGGGAGTGAGGACGCAGTTAAGGTTTTGGAGGGAGTTTGGCATTATAAAAGGTGGGGTTCTCACCTCATTTGGACATGCATGATTTTATATTGATATTGAGAGCTAGACTTCTGTCTGCTTCAGCACGCCGGTTGTTTAGTCGGTCTGCAGCACTGTTTAGTGCAACCGAGTGTCTCCGGTCGGAGATCTCACCCTTAGCCTCGGGGGACTTCGAGTGCCTGCCTTGGTAAGGTTATTTCTGGTTTCACCCTTAGCTTCGGGGGACTTCGAGTGCCCGCCCTAGTAAGGTTATTTTCTGAGTAACACCCTTCAGTTTCAGTGGGACTTGGTAGCATCTTCAGCAGGAGAATTGGAGAGGAAGAAGCCTCTTGTGGCTGCGCAGATCTGAGAAGGGGAGGACGGTGTTCCAGGAGAAAGAGGACGTTGATCAGCCTTGGAGAGTGAGGACGCTGTTCCAGGGAGGACGCAGTCCAGATCTGAGCAGGGAAAACGCTGTACCAGGAGGAGGAAGGACGCAGATCAGTCTGGGAGTGAGGACGCTGTTCCAGCAGGAAGAGGAGGACGCAGATCTGAAGGCACATTGATAGATCCAGCCTTGGAGATTGTTGTAGATGCGAAGCCGGACGGGCTAGAGATGCGGCGAGGTTACGTAGGTGGCGGTGCGGAGATGATAGATCCGGCAGGAGATTGCGAGATGCGAGGGAGATATTGGCGGAGATCCGAGTCTGAATACGAAGAGATAACATCGAATCCCGACCTTGGAGGTTGCGGTGCGAAGGGCTGTTGCAGGATCTAGCGTAGATGCGAGAAGGCGGTGGGTCGATATGGGGACGCGGTCTCGGAAGGATGGGAGGCCGCAGGTCTGGATTGCGACCGAGATCCGGCGGATGCGAGCATGGGAACCTGATCCATCTGGGAGGACGCTGATCTAGTGAGCAGGGTCATGTGAGCAGGGCTTAACAGCGTTTTTGGGCCTTGAGGAGCTGAGCTTTTCATCTGGAGGGTTTGGTGACCAGCACCACATCTGCTTCAGCGCTGTCACTAGCAGAAACAGCGTTTTCATTGGTGAGGGTTTGGAGTATTGATATCAGCTATCTTTTGGTCTTCAGCTCATAGTTCCAGTGCAGTCCGGCTTCAGTCTTCAGAGCAGTCTTCAGCCAGCTAGAACGTTGTCCTTGTTGCAGCCATTATTTGTCTAAGAGGGCCTCCACTTGCCTAGGGCAAGGATAGGTGCATTTATTATGATTTTCTTGTACTCCTCTCTATGTACTTTCAGATTAATAAAATGGCTCAGTTTCCTGGCATTCTATGTGTATTGGTTTCATGATCTAGTTCAGCATTGTGTTTTCTATATCTGTCTGGCATATTTCTGTTTATTACTAGTTATTTCCCTTTGGGGATATTACAGTGGTATCAGAGCATAATTCTGGCTCAGCCTGTGGTCTATGACATTGGGAGAGAGATCATACAGAGGGTTGCTGGAATTTTGGAGAGCAATAGCAGTGCAATACCAGAAACGCAGTTGGAAAAAGGGTCAAATTTTGAAGTTTGGAATTAGGAGAAACGTTTTCTGGGTTTTTCTGGGTTTTGGACAAGGATCACCTTCCCAAATTCCTAGAATTTTCTGAATAGCTTTCAGTGGGTAAATCGGAGGTCGAAGTTAAGCAGCAGTATGGTTTTGCAGCAGCCATGCAGTTCCTGAGGAGCCTGTAGGCACCTAGCAGAAAATGCCAATGGCAGGAGATGTGAGTCCAGCTCGATATGCAGCCGTTTTTTCAGAGTGGCAGAGCCTGGGTCAGGCATTCATGGATGCTTTCCCCTGGGAGCGCTATTTCCAGTATCGATGTGGCATCAAACCCCCTGAGCAGCACCAGCACAAGGGGCACGAATACCACCGTGACGACCACCATGCAGCTAGTAGCTTTCATTTGCCCAGGTTTGATGGCTCATCAAACAGTTCGGCAAAGTCCTGGGTGGAGAAGCTGGACATCTATTTCCAGCTTAATCAGATGCCAGAGACAGAGGCCATTAAGATGGCTACATTACATTTAGAGGGTAAGGCTCAGGATTGGTGGTTTCATGGATTGGCGACACTAGGGCATTCCACAGTGACGACATATGCCGAGTTTACCAGGAGGGTGGTAGAGCGCTTTGACAGGAGGGATCCGGAGCAGCATTTTGGTGAGTTGACCAAGCTCAAACAGACTGGGAGTGCAGAGACATACATTTCAGACTTCTTGAGGATTTCGGTGATGGTACCTGATTTATCGGCAGCTCGGATGGTTTGCATGTTTGTGGGGGGGCTGTCAGAGCCACTTCGTAGCCTAGTCCTGACGAACAGACCGGCTACCCTTCGGGATGCCATCAGCAGGATTCGGGACTTACAGGATGTCTTACCCAGAACTCGGACACCTTATCCCCAGAGACAGGCCTTCCAGCCTAAGGGTAAGGACACGAGGGCTCCGCCTCCCAAGGCGAATCCTGGACGAGGGCAGTTTGATGATGAGGCCAGGAGAGAGCTGAGGAGGGAGCGGTTGTGCTTCACTTGCCGGGAGCCATGGGCACCGGGACACAGGTGTGCGGCAGGGAAGGCACACTTCATTGAGGTCTTCTCCGAGAGCAGTGGAGAAGAGGATGAGGGAACACAGGATTGCAGGGAGTTCGAGGATACACCTAGTGTGACACAGGACTCACCATCATTAGAGTCCTCCTTGACCGTGCCAGTTGATATCGTAGTGGAGGAGGTAGAGCCTACCCCGGTAGAGCCATCCACTGAGGTGATGACTGGAGCCATGTCCGAGTCTTCGGGTGGTAGCAACACACGACAGATGGGTGAGGTATCAGGAGATATATCCATTATCGATGAGGCACTAGGGGATACAGAGGTATCGGATGATGGTCGCAGACAGCGGTATCATCGGCTTCAGACGGACCTTCGAGTTTTGAGGAAGAAGGCCGCGTCAGTACGGGAGACCATTTTGTTGCAGGACCAGGAGCTGGAGGGTATGAGAGTGACTTGTGCCAAGTCGGCGGCCAAGTTGGTCCGCATTGGGGAACAGCTAGATTCCCTGATGGTACAACCAGAGGGCACGAGGGAGCGTCAGATCATTCCCCTTCAGGCATGCATGGATGGGACTAGCAGTATTGTTGGGTCATCTCTTCCCATTAGAGAGAGAGAGGCAGAGCCACCTAGTCAGGTCTCATATATTGACTTGGATAATGGGATGAGACGATTAGAGTTGCACAGGGTACAGCAACCACGTGTTGAGGTTGGATGGCGAGAGATTTTGAGTTGGTACTCGATGGAGCAGACTATGGATGAAGAGGAGGTCTCAAGGAGAGATCTCACTGGAGATGCACTTCGACACACCATGGGGTGCGATGACTTTCTTCCCTTCTCACAAGAGCAGATAGAAGATGGGGGACATCTTTGGATGGATGACATCTCTCATGCTTGTGTTGGACATTCCTTGAGCCACACACATCATGATGGGAGGTTTTTGCCTACCACCTATTTGATTCTTGATAGGGTCTCATTGATCCTTGAGAAGTTTATACTTCAAAATCCCATGAAGTGCAAAATCAGAAATTTGATTTGGGAGGATGGTAGCCCTCATGGGAGGAGTACCAGGATGAGGAAAAGGAGGCATCCACAAGTGATTGAGTGGATGGGGATGATGAGCAAGGAGCTAGGAGGCTACTTGCAGATCTATGACACCAGGCAGCAGGAGGCTTGGCTGCGCTGGTTACTCTTGAAAGAGTTTGGCCATCTCTTGGCAAACACTCTTCCTAAGAGTCGGAGGGTGGAGGAAAGATGGCTGGATACTTGCATCATGGAGCAGCATAGAGTATGTATGCATGGTGTTGCTATGATACTCGTTATGTCTTCATCACATGAGTTGTATGATGGAAGTATGGGGAGACAACAAATTGTTTGGTTGCTTGGTTTGTTTCTGGGAGAGCAAGGGCAGATTTGCTCTCACACTTTGCATGATGTTGCAGGAAGAGGGGATGGCACTATCTCCTTGATCTTTGATGATGACGGGGAAGCACTTCCATCTTGGGGAGTATTCCACACTTGTTGCAGCAGTATTAGAGGAGTCTTTGACAAGGAGCATGTCAAAGAGCAGAGTCTGGTATTGACAGGAGCTTATTTGCATGAGCTCCCGGCGTTGTCACTTTGGAGCAGAACATTATGGATGAAGTGTGCGCAGCAGAGATATGGTGGATCTATAACCCATAGGTCCCAGGATCACTTCATATTTGTTGCACAAAGAGGAGGTAATGATGATAGAGACATCTATGGCATATTCTTCTTGACTTGGGTTTCCAAGCATGAGGAGGATTATCTTCTTGTAGCACATGGTTCATTCTTCTTCATAGCATGCCAAGACACTATGGAGGACTCATTTATGGATCCATGTACCATCTTACTTCCAGCATATGGCCAGATTTGTATGGGAGGCTTGATTATGAGAGAGACACATGAGCTGAATGTGCCTTTGAGTATTTTCTGCACTACATGTTCTAATAGGAGCATGGGAGGAGGCATGACCACCACTACTACATATGTGTTCTCTTTTGAGGTGGGCCATGAGATTGATATCCATCCATTGTACAGCTATGGGCAAGTGTTTGGCCTTATGTTGTTGTCATATTCAGCCATTTACTATCCATTAGTAGATGTGATGAATCTTGTACATTGCTTACCATGTAATTTTCGGAAGTTGCAGTGGATGAGACTACGTTGTATCCTTGTGAGAGATTGTTTGCATTATGTATCCTCATGTAGAACTGTCAGCAAACATCTCATTAGGGTGATCCATGATGACCATGTCATATTCTTCATGGATGGTTTGTTTTGGGCCAGCTTGTTCTTCATTGATAGAGGAACCTTCTATGGTGGATTGTTTTTCACTTTGCCATCGGAGGGCAATAATTTTGCAGCCCAGGATCAGCATAGACTCTACGCTTGTCATGAGTGGAGAGAGGGACAGCATGGGGTAAGCTATGATGCTTGCCAAGTTCATATTTTCAGCCCACCTTCATTACCAGAGCTTGAGGTGGAAGGAGATTTTTAGGAGTTGCCTTGTTGGGAGGTGGCTCATTTTGTCTGGGTGATTGCTTGGAGATGGAGGATCCACAGGAGGGAGATATTCCTCATTATATTTTCGACTCCATGCCTTGATTGGAGAGAGGTGACGAGTTGGTTCATAGTTGACGGGCCAGCTTACACAGTCATAGATGCAGAGCAGCAGCGGTCATGGTCTTTAGTCATAGCCAGAGGCGGTGAGCAGTTCGAGTCACGGGACTTGTGCGATTATTGGCCACAGTGGCGATGGGATCCGGGAGGACTATTGATTGGCTGGTACCATGAGAGGCCAGTTTGGGATCCTGGCATTGAGATATCCCTTCATATCATGGTGATGCAGGAGACAGAGAGGTTTCAATGGGACCCAGGCACACTTTGCAGTATTGGCGGGGAGCATCAGCCAGAGAATAGGCTTGTTCAAGCATTGCTTGAGAACAAGCAAATTTTGCCGAATGAGGATGCCACTTGGGAGAGCGAGCAGACTTTACAGCATCCATCACTTCAGTTGCTTGAGGACAAGCAACGTTTTGCCGGGGGAGACTGTAATATTCCCAATTAGCCTTGCTAATTGGAATATTTCATTTTTATTTAATTTTGCCGCTTTAGCTAGAAGTAATAAATAAAGTGAGAAATAAGAGGGGTCACCTCACTTTATTCACCTCACTTTATAAATAAAGTGTTCTTTTCCTAGTTGATTGACGTTATAACTTAGAGAGGGGGCCTTGGGGGTCCACATGAGTATGATGGGGAGGCATCAGGCTAACCCAAGGTTAACTGCGCAGGTCAAAGGAGAGTAAGAACGCAGTTAAGTTTGGAGGGAGTTTGGCATTATAAAAGGAGGGGTTCTCACCTCATTTGGACATGCTTGATTTGATATTGATATTGAGAGCTAGACTTCTGTCTGCTTCAGCACGCCGGTTGTTTAGTCGGTCTGCAGCACTGTTTAGTGCAACCGAGTATCTCCGGTCGGAGATCTCACCCTTAGCCTCGGGGGACTTCGAGTGCCTGCCCTGGTAAGGTTATTTCTGGTTTCACCCTTAGCTTCGGGGGACTTCGAGTGCCCGCCCTAGTAAGGTTATTTTCTGAGTAACACCTTTCAGTTTTAGTGGGACTTGGTAGCACTTTTCAGCAGGAGAATTGGAGAGGAAGAAGCCCTCTTGTGGCTGCGCAGATCTGAGAAGAAGAGGACGCTGTTCCAGGGAAAAGAGGACGCTGATCAGCCTTGGAGAGTGAGGACGCTGTTCCAGGGAGGATGCAGTCCAGATCTGAGCAGGGAGAACGCTGTTCCAGGAGGAGGAAGGACGCAGATCAGTCTGGGAGTGAGGACGCTGTTCCAGCAGGAAGAGGAGGACGCAGATCTGAAGGCACATTGGTGGATCCAGCCTTGGAGATTGTAGATCTGAGCAGATACTTGCAGATCTGGTTCTGTAGGTGGTAGATCTGGAGAGATAGCATTAGATCCAGCTTGGGAGATTGCAGATCTGAGGAGATATTGGCAGATCCAGCCTAGATCTGAAGAGATAACATCAGATCCAGCCTTGGAGGTTGCAGATCTGAAGAGATATTGTCAGATCTAGCATAGATCTGAGGAGAGAGCAGTAGATCTGATATAGGAGGACGCAGATCTGGAGGGACAGGACGCAGATCTGGATTGTAGGCTTCAGATCCAGCAGATCTGAGCATATAGAACGCTGATCCATCTGGGAAGACGCTGATCTGATGAGCAGGGTCATGTGAGCAGGGCTTGACAGCGTTTTTGGCCTTGAGGAGCTGAGCTTTTCATCTGGAGGGTTTGGTGACCAGCACCACATCTGCTTCAGCGCTGTCACTAGCAGAGACAGCGTTTTCATTGGTGAGGGTTTGGAGTATTGATATCAGCTATCTTTTGGTCTTCAGCTCATAGTTCCAGTGCAGTCCAGCTTCAGTCTTCAGAGCAGTCTTCAGCCAGCTAGAACGTTGTCCTTGTTGCAGCCATTATTTGTCTGAGAGGGCCTCCACTTGCCTAGGGCAAGGATAGGTGCATTTATTCTGATTTTCTTGTACTCCTCTCTATGTACTTTCAGATTAATAAAATGGCTCAGTTTCCTGGCATTCTATGTGTATTGGTTTCATGATCTGGTTCAGCATTGTGTTTTCTATATCTGTCTGGATATTTGTTTATTCTTTGGTTATTTCCCTTTGGGGATATTGCAAACTCGAGATCATGCATGAGCAGAGGATACTGGGTTCAGCAGAGGTAGCATCCTGGCATACGTCTAGACTCCAAACATTGTATCTACACTTCATCGAGAGGGTGGATGGCATATTCAGTGCAGATGAGGTGGCGGAGGTAAAACAAGAGGGCATTCCTTCTGTATGCCAGGGTGAGGACTCTTCTTCATATGAGTCCATAGGATCAGTTGAGGTTGCTTCTGGGGAGCGAGAGCAATCAGCGAGAGCAATCATGCGGAGATGATGACATGCGGAGATGATGATGACAGTAGACCAGAGCTGTGTTCTAGTGTGCAGGGTGAGCAGTCAGGGGACTGTATAGGTGGTACTCTGGGTGATGAGTCACTTGTGATGAGTCAGCCAGAGCAGCATATGATGGAGCCTGAGTCAGCAGAGGAGAATACTATGGACATCAGGCATGACATTTCCTTGGGTGAGATCCAGAAGGGTATCCACATTGAGCCCATGATGGATATGCAGCTAACATTGGGGTTAGCCTTTGAGGAGGAGCAGTCAGATGCACCGACACCAGTTGCAGATCCATATCTTCTAGAGATGTTGGAGGATGATGGGATTGTTATGCAGGGGGATAGTAGACAGCAGGAGATGTTGGATATGGTGGAGCATCCATCTTTTCGCCGACACATTGATGAGATATAGATAGATGTACATACATTCGGTCGAGCTGCAGTACTTTCGGTGAGTAGTACTCTCCAGGAGAACATCGATGGAGCTTGTAGCATATCTTGCCCACTTTGGCCCATTATAGAGAGAGGGACTTCCTTCTACAGGCAGCTCTCATTGGCAGACAGGGCAGAGCAGTGGGAGTTGATTACGGGTTGGTGGCAACACTCCAGGCATGTTCCATATGCCGTTGTTGTTGCTACATCGGATTCTACTTCCAGGATGGACTGGCGGGAGATCATAAGTTGGTACCCTCTTGACGGTACGGTACTCTTCGTAGGGAGCACAGTGGAGCAGAGGCCCTTGGACATAGTAGGTGTTATAGATCCCAGTTGGAAGGAGGGCACCAGTTGTCGTTACTTCAGGACTCCTTCCTAATTTCAGGAGAGCAGGATCAACATGGGATTGAGTCATAACTTGGATTGGAGAGAGGTGATGAGTTGGTATGCAGTTGGATGGGTAGCATATGCAGCTACAGGTACAGCGCAGTAGGAGCCCGGGAGCATTGATGCTTGTTGGTGGTCTTCACCCCTTAGAGCATTGGTCATAGCCAGAGGCAGTGCACAATCCGAGCCATGGGACTTGGGCGATTATTGGCCACGGTGGCGATGGGATCCGGGAGGATTATTGGTTGGCTGGGACTGTGAGAGGTCACTTTGGGACCCTGGCATTGAGAGATCCCTTAGTATCAAGGTGATGCAGAGGTCAGAGAGGTTTCAGTGGGACCCAGACACATTTTTCAGTATCGATGGGGAGCATCAGCTAGAGAGGAGGCTTATTCAAGCATTGCTTGAGGACAAGAAATTTTTTTTGGATGAGGATACCACTTGGGAGAATGAGAAGATTTTGCAGCATCCATCACTTCAGTTTCTTGAGGACAAGCAACATTTTGCCAAGGGAGACTGTAATATTCCTGATTAGCACCGCTAATTGGAATATTTGATTTTTGTATAGTTTTGCCGACTATAGTTTATTAATAAATAAAAATGAGAAAAGGGGTCTAACTCACTTAAATAAAATAAAGTGTTTGCCTAGTAGATGCGACGTTGTAACTTAAGGGGGGAGCCAAGGGGGGCCACACACCACGTGGAGGAGAGAGAGACTACGTTGGTTTTGGAGGGAAACCAATGCTATAAAAGGTGGAGGAGCCTCCTCATTTGGGGATTATTGATGTTGATGATATTTGAGCTAGACTTCTGTCTTCTTGAGCACGCTGGCTGTTTAGCCTGTCTGTAGCACTGTTTAGTGCGACTGAGTGTCTCCGGTCGGAGATCTCACCCTTAGCCCCGGGGGACTTCGAGTGCCTGCTCGGGCAAGGTCTTTTGTACAGTTTTCGGCGGAGGATTTGGTTGTTGTTTTGCGGAGGAGCTGGGCTTCTTTTGGTGACTGCGCAGTCCTTAGGAGAGAGGACGCAGTTCTTGGTGGAGGGGTGCTATTGCGGGGTTTTCTGCAGGAGATTCAGTGTTATTCGGTGTGGAGGTTCAGTATTTATCAGTTGGAGAGTTTCCTGAGGAGTTTGTGGCCCCATCTCAGTATATTTCATCTGGCATCTGCGCTGGGCCTGGAGGGACAGCGTTTTTCCTTGAGGGTCTCGGGGGTGATTTTCGGAGGTGGTCCATTTTGTTCATGGTTTCTGGGTTTTGTCCGGAGAAGTGAGTACAGGTGATCTACAGATTTTCAGCTCATTCCGGCGAGGGGATCAGCCCCTAGTCCCAGTTCATTCCAGCAGCAGCAGTTTACGGCAGTTTCTTCCAGCGGCTGGGACACAGTGCTGGGACACAGTTTCTGTAGCAGCCATTTCCTGTTTCTGAGAGGGTTCTTCACTTGCCTTGTGCAAGAATAGGTGCTCTTATTCTGATTATCCATTGTACCCATTTACATTCTCAGATTAATAAAATGGCTTAGCATTCCTGGCATTTTATGTGTACTTGCTTTATATTCTATTTCCGGCATTTTTCTATATAGTTGTATGCTTGTATTGCTGTCTATTTCCTATTCGGAATACTACATTTACTAAGCCATTAGCAAAAGATGTGTTTGAGTTTCATAAAAGAAGCTTGGGTGTTGTAAGCCTAGCTAAGACATATACCAGCAGGCATGTTTGAGTATTCATGAGTCATGTCTTAGTTTAGCGGTCGTAATTAAGGGGGAGTGTTAAAATAAGCTAATTACTCCTGCATGAAGAAGTTCTCTAAAATTAAAGAGCCAGTTAACTGAGTGTTGATTCAAGTCGAGTTAAGTCATAGTCGAATTTAGTGTGTGGTTGCATGTCAAGGTATATTAGGTGAGTCGTTAGTCGAAAAAGGTTAAATACTCTTCATCGGGTTCATCGTAAAATATCAAGTTTGCGTGATCAATAGAAGAGCCACAACTCGTGTTATTGTGTGTGAATTTTTGTGTTATTTTGTGCACATACTCCTCTACCTTTCCAACAATTATCTAACAAGTTTTCATACTCTTAAACCTTGAAAACTACAGAAACTTCAACACTATTTTGAAAAAATATACCATAATTTTTGTAAATAAAGTTATAGTTGTCAAGTTTCAAGATTTTGGGTGATTATGGTTTTTTTTATGATGCTCAATCCATTTCCACCATAAAAAACATGATTTAAACATTCTTCCTACCAAAATTTTTTTAAACTTACATGATTCTCACCATTATTTATCGTCTAGGCAAATTTTCAGACAACATCGTGCCTATATGGTAACTTTTGGGGTGGCCTTGAACTATTTGGTTCCTTGGGTTCAAGACACTTGTACGCCTAACTATTTTGTTTCGTTTTTCTGTTTTAATAATAAAATTCCCTGCGTGTATATATTTTTATTATCTCATAGTTATAGAAAACACCTTATGTCAGCTTCTCATCCTCGATGTTTGTCTAGGCCTAATCACAACTGGTAGATACAATGTTGACGATGCTTATGTTGTCTTGGTGACCACCTGTGTATTATACAAGCCCAACTCATGCAAGCTTTTATGATGTTGCTTACAAAGTCTTTTAAAAGAAAGAATCCTGAAACATGAACTTTATAGTGTATTTCTAAATATATTAGGGTTCTTTATTAGTTCTATACCATTTTCCGCAGAGCCTCACACTCGATCTGTTGTGTCAATATTCAATTTGATTAAAACCTTCAAATTTTTTGAACGATGTTTTTGCTACATGGGAAAGTAGCAACAAAATCTACCCAAAAAAGAAAAAAATTGTTGTAGCTGCAAATAAAATTTTTACGTAGGTCTGCTCTTTCAATAGCTTGCAATTTTAAGTTTAGGAATTATGCCAATAAAAAAATGTCTAGAATGTCCTGTACTATTCTTAGTTCAGTTGGAAACAAGCTGATAACAACTTGTTTACTAGTTAAAGCAAATTTTCCAGCTATTTTTTTTCACCAAGAAAAAACAAACTACTTTCATTATGATAATAAAAGAAGTTATATAATTCTTAGAATGATTATGCCTACTCCAAGATCCACAGAAGATCCAAATCCGGTGTACACCGAAAACATCCAAAAGGATCAATCAAAACTTACACAAAGAGTTGCTAATTTTGGGCAACTAGGTCCAAACTCCATGTTACATTGCTCATATGATGATGATGATATTTTTGTTGGATTCCTCTTTCGGAGGTGCAAGATTGATCTAAAGATCATCTTGCTTGGATGAGAAGAACTTATATTTTGAATTTATTTTCCACAAATGTGCAAATTGTCAAGGTCGGCCAGAATTGTAATGTAGATTCACAAGCCCCAAAAGGCGTGTCACACACCCTCATTGATGGATATAAATTGGAGAGTCTTGATGCTCATTTTCTCACCATCTCATCTCACACGTTCTTCCTCTTCTGATTGGTTCGTACAACCTTTGGAGGCTTCTCTCTCTCTCCCACGTGTGAAATAGGCTGCTGAAGTTTCGAACTAGTTTAGGGAAAATCTGGACAACGTTGACTAGAATTGAATCTAGGTCAACTCTCATTCTTTGATTGTGTTTTCTGCCCAAAAATTCTGATTTTGGAAGGCCGCATTGGGGGCACAGAAATTGAGGAAATATTTTGATTTTGACCGCAAAATTTTGACTGCAGTTGACCACAACGTTGATTGTCTTTGACTGTGGGAAATTGACTTGTGTTGACTGGTTTTAAGGGTTGTTTTGTGGGTTGTGTGTGACACTGAAGAAAGGCTGAGTTTGAATGAGTTTGATTGAACCTCTTGGAGGTTGGAAGAGCCGGTTTGACCAACAAAAGTCTTCGCTGGCTAGGGCATCCTGTTGACTTTTGTAACAACATTTCTCTCTATCTTTGTTGATCAAGAAGAATTACAAATTCTAATTTATTATATTGGCTTGCCTTCTGTTGATCTATTATTATGTTCTATCAGCATTTACTTTCATGTTATGTGATTGCTAATTTGAATTGGGCCTATAAGAAAGATTGTATTAAACTGCATTAAGCATAGAACATAACATGGTTATCTAAAATTAACATGGTATCAGAGCTGAGGTGAAGACAAAGCCCAAGCAAGTGTGAAAAGCAATCAACAAAGAAGTTGAAAAATCAAGGACCGAGATCAATGGCCTCCTCACCATACAAGGGTTTCAAATCTTATGATAAGCTGACTAACAAGTCTAATTATCATTCTTGGAAAATGTCTTTGGATTTGAAATTGGAAGACCAATATGTTATGGATTATGTGCAGGGGAAGATCCAAGAGCCTCCATCAAATGCACCAGCTGCCACTAAGACAAAGTACAAGAAAGGAGAAGTCAAGGCGAAGAAGATCATTAGGGATTCTATTAATAAGATCTTGGTCGTTTATATCTCTGAGTTGGGCACATCCAAAGAGATGTATGATAAGTTTTTTAGCATGTTCAGGGCTAGCAATGCTAATAAAGTTCTCTTTTTCAAGAACAAGTTGAAGAATATCAAGAAGGGAAAAGAAGAATCCATCCAATTCTATTTTATAAGGCTCACAGAAATAAAAAATGATCTCTTAGCTATTGGAGAAGAAATAGTTGACTGAGAGCTCGTTTTCATTGCTCTTGGAGGACTCCCCCAAGATTGGTATGTATTTAATACTATGATTCTTAATAATAATGTGATTCATGATTTTTATGAATTGTTGATGAGATGCACTCAAGAGGAGACAAGGATGATGGAGAGAGACCATCCCTATAAAGGGATTGGAGGTGACCCTACTTCCTTCATCGCTCATGCAAAGAAGAGGAACAATGGTGGTCCGAGAAAACAAAAACCATGGAAGAGCGGGTCCCAAAGGAAGAAAAGGAAGATGTTACACTTGTAACAAGTTTGGTCACTATGCAGGAGAGTGCCCCAATAGAAGGGACTCTCCTAGAGATGATGACAACAATAACTTCAGGGGGAATGGAAATCAAAGGAGCAACAAGTTCAAAGGAAGGAGGAAGACTCTCTTTGATCGAAGTGGAAATGGGCAACCTTTCAAGAGTTCAAGGAACTCCAGGTATGATGAATCTAATGTTGTTGATAGGAAAATTGAATGTATTCTTATATCTGCCCTCTCTGCTGCATATCTTTCTGATACACTAGACAATTGGTTGATAGATAGTGGTGACTCAAGGCACTTCACTGGATATAAGGAAGCCCTCTCTAATTTGATGAAAAGGATACTAATTTGGAAATTATCCTTGGAGACAATGCCACCCATCTTGTGAAAGGGACAGGGACTGTGACCCTTCATCTAAATCAATATCAAGTCCTCCACTTACGAGATGTGTTGTACGTACTTGACTTGAGGAAGAATCTAGTCTCTTTCTCGGCAATGGAAGACAAAGGATTCAAGGTGGAATTCATCAATGGAAAGTTATGCATTTGGGAGAGGAACTTAAAAGAAGCGTTCACTCTTGGTTCTAGAGTTGATACACTCTATCAAGTTGGAAGAAGTTTGTTAGGGGGCATGGCATGTGATACAACTCTTCAATCCGAGCTATGGCACCAGAGTTTTGCACACCTTCATTTCAAAGCCCTTCGTGAAGAAAGGAAGGTGGTGACAGGGATGCCCAATTTCAAATATGATCATGAAGGTGTATGTCAGGGTTGTGCCAAAGGAAAGAACACAAGGGGACCATTCCCCTCAAGCATCACGAAGACATCTAATATTTTGCAATTGATACATTCTGATATATCTGGCATGCTACCTGTAACATCCTTGGGAGGATGTTTATATTACAACACTTTTATAGATGAATTTGTAATATTCCCAATTAGCAACATCTAATTGGAAATATTAATTTTTGGCCAATTTTCTTTTATAAAGATAAGCCAATTAATAAAGTGGGTAAGAAGGCACTTAGCCTACACTTGACAGATAAAACTTCCCTAAAGTCACTTGAAAGCGTGGGGCACAAGGGTCGAAGTGGCAGTGTGGGGGAAGTGGCAGCGTGGGTAGCATGGGCCTATGACAGCATATAGAGAGAGGGACAGTGTGGCCAAGAGGGACAACACAGTTTTGATGGAGACCTAGGTGCGAGCAAAGATCTCCAAGCATAAAGAGAGGAAGAGGCACCTCATTCATTCATTCGACTATGCGTCTTCTGATTTTTGTCTTCTGACATTGAGCATGCTTACACTGTTTAGTGAAGTTTGCAAGTGTTTTTCAGCATGCGGGTGTCTCCGAGAGGAGATCCCAACCTCAGCCTTGGGGGACTTCGAGTGCCTGCTCGGGTGAGGAGTTCCATCCATTGATTTTCAAGTGGGAGCCATAGCATCACAAGCAGGGATTACGCACATGTTTGATGACGCAGTCTTGAGGAGAGATCACACAGTTATTAGAGGAGGTAGTACCAGGATTGGAGATTTAGCAGGGGAACATCCCCAAACAGCAGCTCCATTCCAATAGTAGCAGCAGTTCCAGTAGTAGTGGTTGCAGCAATATCAAGGGTTACGCAGCCATAGAGAGAGCAACCATTCCTTGAGTGATTCTGAGAGTATTCCCAGCATGCCTAGAGCAAGCCGAGGTGCCATCATTTTGATGACCTTTGTACCCATTTTTATCTTTTAGATTATATAAAATGGCTTAGTGTTTCTCCATATTTGCAGTGTTTTTATGATGTCTCTCTATTTTTCATAGTTATGTGTTTATGTTCCTTTATATTACTGTCTATTTCCTATTCGGAATATTACAGACTTCTCCCGCAAGACTTGGATATACTTTTTAAAGAAGAAAGACGAAGCATTCAAGTGGTTTTGTACCTTTCAAGACCTTGGTTGAAAATCAAATAGGGAAGAAGATCAAAATTTTGAGGATCGATAATGGAACCGAGTATGAGTCAAATGAATTCAATGACTATTGTAGGGAAGCTGGCATTAAGAGGGAGACCACCACTATGTATACTCCTGAACAAAATGGTGTTTAAAAAGGAAGAATAGAACCATATTGGAAGATGCCCATGCCATGCTTTATGAACAAGGTATACCGAAGTTCCTATGGGGAGAAGCTGCCAACACCACTGTGTATGTTCAAAATAGATGCCCACATTCTGCATTGGACTCCCAAACTCTTGAAGAAGTCGTCTCTGGTAAGAAGCACAATGTATCTCATTTTATAGTTTTTGGAAGTCCCGTTTATTTTAATGTGCCGAAAGAAAAGAGGAACAAGTTGGATGCTTCAGGGAAGAAGGGAATTTTTGTGGGCTATAGTGAAACCTCAAAGGCATATAGAATCTATGTGTCTGGTCAAATAGAAGTGGAGATATGCCATGATGTCACCTTCGATGAAGATGTTTCCCTCGGGAAGGTTACAAATCTTCCTATCTCAAAGGAAGACAAAGAAGAAGAAGAATAAGTTGGAAGGCAGGAAGAACCGATGGTTGAACCGATGCCTAATGTTGAAGGTCCGATGGATCCTATAGATCCACCCTCTTCAAATAAAAGAAGACCTTCATGGATAAGCGACACTCTCGAATATTCCAAGAGACATATTTCTCCAAGGGGAAAATTCTAGGAAAGTAAGAAGCTGAATAGGCACCAAGGGTACCTCGCAGCCATGATTACTATTGTACAATCCGAGCCTAGAACTTTTGAAGAAGTTGTAAAGCATCAAGTTTGTAAGGATGCTATGCACGAGGAATATGAATCGATCTTGAAGAATGATGTCTGGAATGTGGTCCCTAGATCGAAGGACAAATTTGTTGTCACCTCGAAATGGCTCTACAAGATCAAGCATGGAGCCGATGAAAGTGCTGAAAAGTACAAGGCAAGATTTGTTGCCCGAGGCTTCTATCAAAAGGAAGGAATAGATTATGATGATATATTTTCACCTGTTTCCTATTATACCACCATCTGTTCGATCATTTCCCTTATTTCAACACAAGGATGGAGTCTCCATCATATGGATGTGAAGACTACTTTCTTACATGGTTCAATCAGGGAAGAGGTATATGTGGAACAACCTCTGGGGTTTGAATTCCAAGATAGAGACACATATGTATGCAAGTTGAAGAAATCCCTCTATGGGTTGAAGCAAGTCCCCAGGGCTTGGTATGAGAGGATCGATAACTACTTGATGAAGTTGGGCTTTACTCAAAGTGATGTTGATCCAAACCTTTATTTTAAGGTTGATAATGACAAGCCTCTCATTCTGGTTCTCTATGTGGACGATCTCTTCCTCACAGGTGTTGACCCTCTCATTCATCAATGTAAGAGGGAGCTAGCTTCTGAGTTTGAGATGAAGGACCTAAAACTGATGCACTATTTCCTAGGCTTGGAGGTTTGACAAAAGCCAAGTGAGATTTTCCTTTCTCAAGGAAAATATGTTATGAAGCAGCTGGAGAGATTTGGGATGGTAGACTGCAAGTCCATGACTACTCTGATGGAACTCAACTTTAAGAAGTTGTGTGCAAGTGTTGTTGGGACCGATTTAGGAAATCCCACCGAGTATCGTGAACTCGTGGGGGCCTTGATGTTCTTAGTGAACTCACATCCGAACATATGCTTTGCAGTGAACACGTTGAGTCAATACATGATCGAGCCTCATCACATTCATTGGATTGGTGCTAAGAATCTCTTAAGATATCTTCGAAGCACAATCAACCATGGGTCAAGAAACACTATCGGGAGTATGAGACTCCATGGATATACCGATGCTAATTGGACAGGCAGTGTGGTGGATTGTAAGAGTACATCAAGATGTTGCTTCACTCTTGGTTCTGCTTCGATATCTTGGATGAGTAGGAAGTAGAAATCGGTTGCTTTGACCACTGCCGAGGCCGAACACATTGTAGCGAGTATGGCCTGTTGTGAATCTGTTTGGTTGAGAAAGCTATTTAGCGAGTTGTTTGGACATGTGATGGATACCACTATTATCCTTTGTGATAGCCAAAGTGGGATTCGTATTTCTGAGAATCTTGTGTTCCATGACCGATCCAAGCATATTGATATTAGGTGCCACTTTGTCCAGGACATGGTACATCGAGTCGTCGTAAGGCTTCATCACATTGGGACTAATGAGTAGGTCGTAGATATTCTCACGAAGCCCATGGGAAAGGTCAAATTATTAATCTTTCGTGAGAAGCTTGGTATTATGGACAAACCCTATTTTGAGGGTCTTGCCTGAGTTGGACTATGAGCTCTAGGAGCTTTAGGGGGCTTGGGGATATCTTCTTGGAGCTATAGGCAATCAAAGGGCAAGGTTTACCTTACCTTGTTGGTGTGCTTCTTCCCCACCGTTATGATATTGAGATGGTTCACCCTCTCTTTGATATATGCTCCACATGCATCCCACCCATGGAGTCTAGGACTCATGGGAACTACCTCTCATTTGGCCAATGAGTTGGGAAAGGAGGTTAGAGACCAATAACATGATTGATGGATGCATCAGGGATTGTTGTACTCTCTATGTCTAGGATGGAATGTGTCCAACACCTTGATCTGGGATCAAGTATGGATGAGGTTCTTACCTCTAAACTTTCTTCGGGTCAATATGTGACTCACTCATCTGGTTGAGGTTTTTACCTCTAGATTGACTTCGGGCCAGTGGAGAGTGATGTCTTTGTGACTCACTGTCATTGTGCAGCGAAGAGCCAGAAAATCAATTACAACATGATGACACATGATTTCCAGATGATATATGATAGTACACTATGGTACTATATGACAGGATGGCACGGGTGGACAGATGGAGTTCTCCCAAGTTGAGAGGGAGTGTTAATTTTGGGCAACTAGGTCCAAACTCCATGTTTCATTTCTCAAATGATGATGATGACATTTTTGTTGGATTCCTCTTTCGGAGAGGTGCAAAATTGATAAAAATATCATCTTGTTTGGATGAGAAGAACTTATATTTTGAATTTATTTTCCACACGTGCAAATTGTCAAGGTCGGCCATAATTGTAATGTAGGCTCACAAGCCCCAAAAGAGGTGGCACACACCCTTATTGGTGGATATAAATTGGAGAGACTTGATGTTCATTTTCTCATCATCTCATCTCACACATTCTTCCTCTTCTCATTGGTTCGTACAACCTTTGGACGCTTCTCTCTCTCCCATGTGTGAAATAGGCTGCTGAAGTTTTCGAACTGGTTTAGGGTAAATCTGGACATTGTTGACCAACATTGACTCTAGATCAACTCTCATGATTTGACTGCATTTTTTGCCCAGAAATTCCAATTTTGGAAGGCTGCATCGGAGGGCACAAAAATTGAGGAAATTCGTTGACTTTGACCACAACACTTTGACCACAATTGACCACGATGTTGACTATCTTTGACTGCAGGAAATTGACTTGCGTTGATTGGTTTTGAGGGATTTTTTGTGGGTTGTGTGTGACACTAAAGAAAGGCCGAGTTTGACTAAACATCTTGGAGGTTGGAAGAGTTGGTTTGACCATCAAAAGTATTTGCTAGCTAAGGCATCTTATTGACTATTGTAACAAACATTTCTCTCTATCTTTTCTGATCAAGAAGAATTACAAATTTTGATTTATTATATTGCCTTCTCTTCTGTCGACCTATTATTATGTTCTATCAACATTTACTTTCATGTTTATGTGATTGATAATTTGAATTGGGCTTATAAGAAATATTGAAGTAAACTACATTAAGCATATAACATACCATGGTTATCTAAAATTAACAAGCCCACTATTTAAGCAAGATACAAAGACAAGAAAGATTAAAAAACAGAGCATAGAGAACCAAAGTCTTACCGCCTCCAGAAGGCCAGTAGACAAAAAGGCCCAAATAGTACAATGCCAGAAACATCTTGTTGGGGTTCCCATGTTTTGGCCAGATTGGCAAGAAAAAAAGATGAGACAACATCAGAACCACTTTCAGACCTCAGTATCTAGCCCTCCTGGGTCCAGAGAGGGATCTCTCTATATAACAAAGGTTTTACGTCTTTAAAGCTCAAAGGTTAAGATATTAGGCTAGTTATAGGCACAGGGTTTGTTTGATTGTTTGTTTGGTTGTTGGTCATCAGGAAAGAAAGGTTCAATGTAAGACAAGGATGAGCAAAGAGGATTCAGGTAGAGGTGAAGTATTCCATGGAGCATTCAAGGCCATTGGGTAATGGAGTCAGGAAAGGGTTTACTTGCTATTCAATGTGCAGGCTTTGAATTGGGCTAGTCATCTAAAACATTGGATCTTAAAGATGATAGTGTGATATGGAATGGTAAGGGAGGAGGAAACAATAAAGGTTCAGAACACAAAGTTAAAGACCTGAGATCAGAGAGAGACTTTGAACTCTCAATGCTTTGGCCTCCAGCTTGAGGGATCTTAAAAGGGCCAGCTGGTCGTACAAGGATCCTAGTGGATAGGGCTAACTCTAATCCCCGGTGTTCCCAAATCTTCCAGCTAAATCCTAACAAGAACATCTAAGAACAGATTCATTTAATTCATACATTAGCTAGCAGGAAATAACATCCACTACACTGGTTAAATTAATGGAAATAAACTCTTAGATAACACATTAAGTAGAAAACATCAAAGGCAAGGAGAGCAGAAACATAGGGTACCTAACAAGGGTAAATCCTATGTCAAATTTCTGATGCAAGCCAGTATAAATGAAATGAAACGGAATGCAAGTTAAACACAAATACAAAGATAGAAAAACATCACCGCTGCTTTAGATCAGGATCCAAAGAAATTTGCTTGTCATATTAAAAAGAAACACCAGTCAAGTACAACATTGCCAATAGCTGGATACTCAGTCTGAAAACATCTTCCTCAGCCTATCTTACAATTTTACACAGAGACTTTGTCTCAGAAGAAACTACTTGCAATTCTCTGATAACTGATCAACAACCTTACAATGAGTTCTTTCATGAATTTTATAGCCGAAGAGAACATAGGAGGTAGGTGGAAAACTGAATGAAGCATTAACACTTAGAAAAGAAAGAGGGCTGAGGCCCCATTATGTCTTAAATCCTGGGCATTAATCTCTGGTACTCTTTGGATGGAAAAGTGACCTTCGCCAGGTTGCATTTTACTCCAAATATGTCTCTGCTGTACTTTGCTGCAGCACTCTGTAGTACTTCTGATGAATTAAACAAAAAACGTAGAATCGTGACGCTAAGATCTGCCATACTGTGCAACAAATGCTTCTGATAGCATAGGACTGCTGTAGGGGGCGAGGAAACTTCACTTGGACACAATGTGTATTGAAACAATAATGTGTACCATGTCCCTTTCTCAGGAAGAAACATTCTGCTGATTTGAAACCATGATAGCATTGTTTTCTGCGCGCTGGACCTTCCATGCAATCCATGATGTCTTTGAACTGGTACCTTTGCCTTCTAAAATCCCTGAAAAAACTCAAAAATCTTCTATTTCTTGCCTCGAACTCTCTGCTGCTCCCGTACTGTCTTTGTTTATGCAATCCGAGCTTTAATGGCACCGGAGAGGGTTTGCAGAGTTTTAACTTTGTCCTTTGATGAAATTTACGATGCAGACACCTTTCCGGACATTTTTCTATAAAATCGGGCTCTAAATTCAACTCCTTCTGTGCACTGTGCCTTTACAATAACACATATGAATCATGGCGGTTATCCGCCTGTCTGTAACCCTGCAAAACATGAAAACAAATTAAGAAAACCGTGCATGGAGAGGGTGGTGTGGATGACTGCGGAAACAGTGACGTGACACGGTGGATGACGATGCATGTAGAGGATACTATGGAGGAAAACCGTGTAACAGTGAGAAATGCACTAGGCGACGTCGAAATAGAAATTCCAATGAAAAACATTAAAACTTTGACCTTGGAATGAAATATGAATGAAATATGGTTAAGGAATGCTGAAGCTGCGTCGTATCTGAAGCTAAAGATCACAGAGGGTTTCGCTCTCCAGCCAGAATACTGGCGAGAAGTCCAGATCTTCTCCAAGATATGCGGCAAAGGGGCATAGCGCTGGCTCAGAAAATGGGAAGACCGGGGGCCCCTGAAGCCCCCACTTTCAAGCAATTCACAATAGATAAGGGCAAGAGGCAAGAGGAGGGTCTGAAGATCACCGGATCCTCAACCGCCGGGAGTCGCACAAAGGGCGGTAACTCGATCCCAAGCGATCGCACAGTTAATCTGACAAACGATACCACAAGAAATCTAGAAACAATCCCTAAACAACCCTCGCAGGAAGCTGATCCGCAGGAAGGAGGAACAGATCTGAACAATAATGCGAATAGCAGCCCCGATCTGAATCGATCAACTGCAAGGGAGCCTGGGGATAACGGCAACCACCCAAGATACTAGGGCCGATGCAAGCCGAAGGCTAACGAAAGCCTCAGGGTAATCATTAACGACCTAGATCTGCAAGCTTACAGGGACCATATGTCCATTCACGCTGTGATCTGCAAGTTCATGGGGTTCTGGCCCAGTGAAAAAGCCCTCTATCAATGGATCAAGCAAGTCTGGAAACCGAAAGGAGATGTGTAGTTACACTTGGGCGCCAAAGGCTTCTTTACAGTAGTTTTCGCAAATCTGGAAGATAAGGATCGGATCTTCGAGGGAGGCCCGTACTTTTACGCCTCAGCAGGCCTCTACATGAAACCATGGAAACCCAACTTCGCGCCCGAACAGGAAACGTTCACACGAGTACCGGTTTGGATCCGACTATTCTCTCTGCCAATAGATTATTGGAGACCAGCAACGCTGGAACAGATTGGCAATACCTCGGGAACTTTTGTCCATGCTTCTGAAGCCACTCTTCAAAAAAGGTACACTTCCTATGCTCGCATTTGTGTTGAAATGGATGTATCTGGGTCTTTGCATGAGGGTCTGTGGTTGGAATACAGAGACGAAGCCTATTTTCAGACCATCGATTACGAGCAGATACCCTTCAGATGCAGGAAATGTCACGAACATGGGCATTTAATCCGCGAATGCCCTCAAAATAAACTAGCCGAGAATCCCAAGGAGAAATCCACCCCGGCTTCGAATGGCTTTGTCCGACCCACTGGTAGACATCGGGCCAATCGCAAGAACACACCTAAATCGGACGATCCGCTCACCAGAACAGTGAACACCTTTGAAATATTAGGAGAATACTCTCAGTCTGAGAAGATAGAACAAACCCTAGCAACGGAGCAGCGGACCATCAGAAGAGAAGAGCATAGCAACCAATCAAGGGAGCCCCTCAAGCCTTCAGATCCGCTCTCAGCAGCATCAGAAGACAAAGCTGAGGAAGAGGATGAGGACATGGTCCTCAGTGAACTGGGCATGGAAGACCTGGAATTAGGTGAGATTCTGGAGAAATAAGGATTAGATCTTAATTATATAGTGGAGCAATGGAAACAGAAAGGAATAGACAAAATACCAGAGGAAGAAATCAATAGGGTAAACTACCTATTCCTAACCAGACAGGATGCAGCTTTGAAGGGGATGAAACGAGGCAGAGAAGCAACCAAAGGCTTAGGCGTAAAATCACAAACCCTCCACCACACACAAGCCAGTCTCAAGCACAGGAGGAAACAGGGAAGAAAATCCAATAATGATGCTCTTCATGAACTGGTTCAGATGTTGATTAATTCGGGAAAGATGAAATCCCTTGAGGCTTTCTCCTTCTCAACTTAAGCACTCGTTAGCGATGAAAGTCCTCTCCTGGAATGTAAGAGGACTGGGCAGCCTGAGGAAACAAAGGCTCCTGAAAAAGAAAATCATGCAAGAAAAACCGGACTTGGTTTTCCTCCAGGAAACCAAATGCACGAATCAGAAATTGGATGAGCTGGGTAAACGGCTAGGCAGACATCTCGAACATCTAGCAGTAGAAGGAAATGGCATGAGCGGGGGTCTCGCCACATTCTGGGCCCCGAAAAATCTTCATCTCCTCAATGCAGAAGCCACCAAAACCTTTCTAGCCCTGGAAATGCAGGTCATAAGGGAGAAAGGAACCTTTCTGTTCACCAATGTTTACAGCCCTCAGCGACAAGAGGACAAACTGTTGCTACTCAACAATCTAACCAAGTTACATCAAAGACACCTCAACTCCAGTGCCATTTATGGGGGCGACTTTAATATGATAACCTCTCTCAGTGAAAAGAAAGGGGGAACTCGTGCTCTCGGCAATGATGCCATAGCCTTCAGCTCCTTCATTCGAGATGTCAACTTGGTGGACATCCAACCCCGTAATGGCTCTTTCACCTGGACCAACAGAAGAGGAGGAGACAGGCTCATTGCCTCCAGGTTGGAATGCTTTCTAATCTCCGAAAGCATTCTCTTAGAAGGAAACATTATAGATTATGATATCCTCCCCTCTGGAGGCTCGGACCACTGGCCTATAACGCTGCAGGCCTCGATTCTGGGTACTCCTAAGAACAGGCCTTTCCGTTTTGAGAAATTTTGGCTAACTCACAAGGATTTTTCCAGCAATATTAAAACCTGGTGGAAAGAACCCCTACCTGTAGAAGGAACGAAAATGTTCAAGCTACAAGCAAGGCTAAAATTTATTAAGAACAAATTGAAGGCTTGGAATTGAGAAGTCTTTGGCAACATTTTTGCAGACAAACAATACCTTGAGCAACAACTGGAAGAAATCCATAACACTTGGATTCAAGGGAGCACATCGCAGGAGTCTATCAACACAGAGCGGGAACTCATGCAGAAATGGAATGAAAGATGTAAGCAGGAAGAAATTATTTGGAGGCAAAAATCACGAATTCAGTGGCTTAAGGAGGGAGAAAGGAACACAAAGTTCTTCCATAGATCTTCTATGGATTACAGATGCAATAACAAAATCACTAGGATCCAAGATGAGCAAGGGACTGTCTTCCAATCGCACCAGGACATCACTTGCCAACTCAGAAATCATTTCAGACTCATTGCCACTGAACCTAACGTGGACCGACAGGAAGCCATTAAATAAGTAGTCTCATCCATTCCCAACCTCATAACCGAGGAGCAGAACAGAGCCCTGGAAAGATCGATCTCCCTCCAGGAGGTGGAGGAGGCAGTTAAAGAAATGGCCAATGGGAAAGCTGCAGGGCCGGATGGTTTCACAGTGGAATTTTTTAAAGCCTGTTGGGATGTGGTTAAGGAAGAAATTTGGGAAGTAGTGGAGGATTCTAGAACCTCATCTTCAATTCTGAATTCCTTAAACTCCACGTTCATAGCGCTAATTCCCAAGGAAGCTGATGCTTGTATCCCTGCCAAATTTAGGCCTATAGCGCTCTGTAATGTACTATACAAAATCATATCAAAATTCATGGCAAATCGACTGAAGCCTATTCTCCCTCAGATTATCTCCGAAGAACAGTCAGGTTATGTGGAGGGCAGACAAATTATGGACAATGTTCTGCTAGCTCATGAAATGATCCACACGTTGCAAACAACCAGAAAAGCTGGCATGATAATTCAATTGGATCTCTCCAAGGCATATGACAAGGTCAGTTGGGAATATCTGGAAGTCGTTCTCAAAGCTTTTGGCTTTGGTAACAAGTGGATCACATGGACTTTAGCTCTAATTAAATCTCCCAGTCACTCCATTCTGGTCAATGGTGCCCCCTCTCAGCCTTTTTACCCTTCAAGAGGCATCAGGCAGGGGGACCCCATTTCGCCCTTCCTCTTTGTCATTCTGATGGAGGGCCTTAGCCGCCTCATCAGATCGGCTAAGGATAATAATTTGATAAAAGGCCTTCAGCCCTTAAGCAATTTTCCGGCCACTACCCATCAACAGTTCATGGATGACACTATGCTACATGGAGTCCCGACGGTAAAGGAAGCCAGAGGTTTCAAGCATCTTCTAAACTTGTTCAGTCAAGCCTCGGGTATGGAATTTAACTTCGAGAAATCCTCTGTTTTCTTTTTTAACACGCATTTAGCTATTCAGAGGCATCTGAATGGTATCCTAGGTTTTAAGAGAAGTAATCTCCCGTCCAAGTACCTGGGGATTCCCCTTACAGACAAACCATGGCAGAAGTGTCACTGGGAGAAGCTTCTATCCAAGTTGGCAGACAGGTGCAGCCATTGGACCAACCGGGTCCTCAACCTGGCTGGTCGTCTGGTCATGACGAAGGCCATTCTCCAAGCCATCCCTCATTACATGCTTTCGATCCTTCTAGCTCCTAAGGGAGTGCTTCAGAAAATCAGGAACATCCAACGGAATTTTCTCTAGTCCGGCAACTCAGGGAAGCCAAAGTGGGCGCTGGCCGCCTGGGACAAACTTTGCAAGCCTAAGAGCTTTGGCGGGTTAGGGCTACAGGATCCAAGCTCTACCAATAAGGTTTGCGGAGCCAAACTCTGGTGGAGGTGGCTCTCAGAACCGCAAACCCCTTGGGCATGCCTCTGGAAAGCCAAGTATGTGGCGCAATGGCAGCATGAAGAGCTCGTAAGAGTAACTGACATCCCTGCAGGCTCTCCCATATGGAACCTTGCCTGAGCCAACTGGAACATCATACAAGACCACTGTTTTTGGGAGCTCAGGAATGGTCACCATGCTCTTTTTTGGGAGGATGCCTGGCACCAACTCCCGAAAATCAAAAATCCTGACCTTCAACCTCTACAACAATGGTTTCAAAACAATGGGAAACTGAAAGTTCATCATTACTGGGATAGTAACGAGGACCAGCAACATTGGAGAACTTGGACTCTCTCTCCCCCTCCTCTGGATGAACACTTGGTGAATCTCCTCAATTCCCTCAATACTATCCTAAGGAAGAGACTAATCAGAGCAGTGCAAGGACCGGATATCCTTCGCTGGGGTAAGCTTACTGGAGGTTCATTTAACCTCAAAGAAGCCCGCTCTTATCTAGAAAACAGGGACGATGATGATAAGGTAGCCTGGTATGATAATGTATGGGACTGCAACCTTTGGCCCAAAATCAAGACCTTTCTATGGCTTCTTCAGAATAGGAAAATCTTAACCTGGGAAAATATTTTAAAGAAAGGGTTCATAGGACCCTCTCAGTGCCCCCTGTGTGATAAGCAGGAGGAGACAATGAATCATTTTCTCAATGACTGTGTATGGACTAGCAACCTATGGGATTGGATACAAAGCATATTCCACCAATCAGACAGGAACAAAAATTCCATTCATGAAACAACTACCCATTGGCGCTCAAACTATTCCAATAGAAATATGGTAAATAATCTTTGGCGGCTCAGTCCTGGTTTCATAATCTGGATAGTATGGAAGAAGAGAAACAATCGCATTTTTCACAAACATAGTTTCAGACAGATCGACGAAATAAAAACTATTATTATGCAAGGCCTAACAGAGACTACTCTTACCTGGTGTAAAGAAGAAAAAGCCGAGTCGCTGTCTCCTAATGACCTCAGGATTCTGGCTATTTTCGGTCTCTCTGAAATGGCAGAGCGCTGTATGCAGGAGCACGCCCGCTGGCCCGCATCCTCTCCTGCAATATGGCACAGTCCTCCTCCAGGATATTGCAAGTTCAATTTCGACGGAGCCTCCAAAGGCAACCCAGGCCCGACTGGCATGGGAGGCGTCCTGCGCAATGAGAAGGGAGAAATTATGCATATCCTCTGCAAGAACCTAGGAGAAACTACGAACAATGATGCGGAATTCGCAGCTCTAGAACAAGGGCTAAGGCTTTTAATTCGACTCGGAAAAGGGCTGGCCATTGCAGAAGGTGACTCCCAGCTAGCCATCACCACTATTAAGAAAATTCAACATGGAACTCAGCCCAGTAAGGCTATAAAACACTGGCGCCTAGCTGCTGTCACGGAGCTTATAGCGCAACACCTAGCCTCCCTCGGTGGTATCATCCTGCAAGAAGTGCGAAGGAAAGCTAACTTTGCGGTAGATAACCCAAATAACGCCCTGGACACTTGTTGGCTGGATCTACCACATGTACAGCTTAGGGATCAGTGTTATATCATCTCTAGGCACGACTTAACTGCCGGTACTACCGTGGGGACAGACGACAGCCTATCCATCATCAGCAGATCATGAATACTCGTCTCGTGATTGATCATGTTAGACGGCACAGCCTGGTAAGAGTACCTAGCTATTCTTGGGTTCGACAGTCCATTATGAGAAGGGACAATTGTAAAGCATCCGCTCCTTATAATGGATTAAGAGGAGGTCTCAAGCGTGTGATAGGTACGCTTAGGGGACAGAGATCTCCGTTTATGACCCCGGCTTTAGTGGACGGATCAGATGGCGATCTGCCTTGCATCATAGCTTTGAATGGATACCCTGCAGCATTTATCGCTCCACCACCCGCCTTCCTATTTATGCGAATCTTTGCTCCCTCATTCTCATCTCTCATTCTCAATTCTCTCTTAGCTATGCGCTATCCCTGCTCTAGGCCTAGGTTTTACTCTTCTCCTCTCAGCAATCTCTCGGTTCTCTTTTACCTGGAATCCATGGCTGATATCAACCTCCGCAGCATTAAAGCATCGCAGGCCCTCAAGTGGGCCAAGGATAGTTACGAAGCTTTTGTTTCAAAACGGGGGAAGCAAACGATTGAATTGTTGGAAGAAGAGGTGGAACTCTCCCAGGCTCGGACTGACGACAATGCTATCAGTGAAGAGGTCGACTGGTTAGTCGACCCCAGGACACCTTCCACTCGCCACACGCAATTCTTGCAGACCCAAGTGGTGGCTTGGCAGATGAAGACTATGCTGGCGAAGGCAATTGCCATGCAGGGCGCTGCGGTCAAAGAGACCTTTGCAGCAACCTCCATGGCGTCAGCTAGGAATACCGCGCGGTTGGACAAAATGGAAGTTGCCTTTAACTCACTCACAGAGGAGCTTCGTAAGCACGGCAAAGCGCTGGACAGTTTCGTTCGGCTGTTTGACATCTATCTCCGCCATGTCCTCAATGTTTCCATTGAAGTTCCTACGGATGACTCGCAGACCACTATCATCTGACGTTTCAAGCCCAGAACTCAATCGAAAGGTGACGAGGCAGCAAATCCAAGCGTGGTCGGTCATTCTGGAGCTTCAACTCCCACTCAATGATGTTTATGCTCTCTCCTTGGTTTTATGTTCGGACTGTATCTATGAATAGGTGTATTTCTATGTCTATATTTGCCACCAGTCGCAATCGGTATGTAACGGGGACTCTCCGGCCCTCAGCACTATTTTGGTTAATGTCTCTCGTTTCACAGGCAACCCTGCGTGGTGGACCTGCAATTTTGTTTTTAGTTTCACGCCCTTACGAAGCTTGGCTATCCGTGGTCCAAGATTTCCTAGTTTAATAGTCAGCTCGTTAAGCAGCAGGCCTGTGGCGCTACATGGCTAATTGCTTTCAGGCCTTTGTACTCTTTTGTAATCTCTGGTTTTTGATATAATATAATATACTGATATTGACTTACAAAAGAAAAAGAAATATGAACGAAATATAAGGAGGGCAGAGGTCATCGTGATAAAAACACGTGGAGAGGTGACGTGGCGGCATGGGGTTAATGGGCGGGCGTGCATTTAATCTGGGCCGTCCAATTTCTGGCGAAGATCAACGGTGGAAAACACGTCGGAGGGCGATGGACAGTGGGCTAGGGGTACGGATGCTTTGGGTTAACTTCCGCGCAACTTCATGGAGCGATCACCGTTGGATGGACGATCGCAGATCGGACGGTGTATATGCATATCGCTCTGTGTCTTGTGCCGAATGATAACGCGTGATGGGTGGGTGGGTTTCAAACAGTGCCGCTGCCACACGTCGCGCGACGAGTGGAATCACTGGCCAAATGAAAAATACCGCCCACCTCTCAAAGGCGGTGCGATATAAACCGTCGGTTTCTGCACAGTGCGCGGTTGCGGGGACCACCGGGCGAGTGAAATACAGACCGTTGATCTGTGGACTGAATGGACGGTTGAGATGCGATCGGGCGGCAAACGGAGTAACGACGGGCGCATTGCGAAACAGCGCTGACCGTCAGATCTTACACATATCGACGGCTAAGATTACAGCGCGGGCCATTATAACAATAATTCAATCGCATCGGAGGTTTTTGAGTTTACAAAGGAAAAGGGCACGCATGAAACCTCTGATTGCGATAAGCGCCCTCGGGCTGGCAGGTGGTTCTAGCGCCAGGCCACATGGGGGGGGGGGGAATACGGTTCAGGGGCTAGCCGAAAAGGGCTAAGACCATTATAAGGTGGGAAATGGATTTTTGGCCCATTTTAATGCAATTTGAGGGCAGCATTGGGTAACGATAAAGGGAATAAGGAGAAATGGGCCAAACAAGGGGTGTGTGTAGGACGTAAAGGGGATTTTGGGAGGATTTAGGGGATTAGAGGGGAATTTGACAAGGGGAAAACAAAGGTTAAAAAGGGGCGTTCTGCAGGGAACAAGGGGCAAATGTAGACTTTTGGAGCACAGCTTTTGCAATCAGTGAGACCTTATAAAGGGAGTCAGCAGAGGGAAATTTATCAAAGGCAAAGGCACAGGAGACTTCAAGGATGATGTGTCTTCAGGGGAGATGCATTCCTTGAAGGCTCAAAAACAATTTAGCCCCCTACTTTGCTTGTCAAAAATTTATAGGGGGGCTAACACATCTTACAAAAACAAGCTAAATCCTACGAAAAATGCAACCGATATGCTTCCTTGTCCACGATCAAGAAGCATAAATAAATAGAAATAGCATAAGAAAACACAAATTCCCGCCATAGCTTAAATAGAGAAGGTTCTGCAACTACAAACATAGCCATTAATGGAGACGTTGAAGTGGATGACAAGAGGCTGCATAGAAACACCCCTCTTGGAAAAGGGATCTACCATGCCATTTTTCTCTCGGTAGATGTGGCTAAAGGTAATATGTTAAAAGGAATCTTTCAAAGCCCAAATTTGTTGTTGCCAATGATGTAAGGAGGGCATAACCGATGAATTTCAACCTTGCATTCATTCTATAACCAAACTGGAATCACCGACAATATGAATTTTATCAAGAGAAAGCTAAGACACACATTTCAATGCTCCACATAGCGCCACAACCTTTGCGCCGTAGCGAAAGTAAAAAAATAGAGTTATTTTATTGTTGTTAAAAAAAAACATTTTAACTAACTAAATTATAAATTTATTTAAAATTATTATTATTATTATTATTGATGATAAAAAACATTAATATATAAGTTAAACATATATAAATTAAAAAAACAAACATGTAAGAAGATTTTTAACTATGGATATTTGCCCCTACTTTATTATGGAGATTCTTAATTTATAAATAGAATTTATGACAATACCATGGTTCATCAATACCACATAACCAAAAAAAACATAACTTATTCATATGACACTCGTCCATATGATAACTTTTTTAATAAATTTAATTAAAAGGGAAAAAAAAATAATTACTTCCGAAATAAATCTCAATCTTTGATTTGTGTATATTACAAAAATATTCTATAATATTTTCTAAAGGTTAAATCCTATCGTCCACTTAATAATTATTAATAATTAAATTAAAATTGTAAAAGCTAAATTCCAAAACAAACATAGCTATCAACAAAATTAAAAATTATATAAAATTCAAACTCACATATAAATTAATGAAACAAAAATAATAAATAAAATATAAAACATGCATTAAAAATAAAATGGAAAATTATAATATAAATATATACAAATAAAAAAGAAAAGTAAAGAATAAAAAGAAAAATAAGAAAAGAAAAATAAAGATAAAGATGGAAGTATAGAAAATATATAATAAAAATAAAGGATAAAGAGAGATGTGACAGTCCATAAAAGTTGAAAAGAGAAAAAGGAAGATAAATATGTTATAATTAGAGGAGAAAAAAAGTAGTAATATAGAAATAATTCAATTTTTAAAAAGTGAAATGGAGATTTCAGAAAAGTCTACAGCCTTTTTAAAGTGTGTTTCCCTGCTTTAAAGTGGGATTGTAATGATTATAATTTATCAATCTGGAAAAAAAAAAAGTGGGATTGTAATGATTATAATTTATCAATCTGGAAAAAAAAATCTTATTTATTATGATGTAGCTTATTTTTTCAAATCGTGTTAATAGTTATAATTTTTTTATAAATAAAAACTTTATTTTAATTTCTAAACAAAAATAATGATTATTTGAACCATTGAGATTTTACACGATTTAGAGCTTGATATAAATGCATAAAAAATAAGCTCGAAGATGGGCAATAACCTAGTATTATTTCCTTTAACAATGGATGAGCTATTTAAATTGATTTTGAATTATGTACTTAGAAGCATGAAGCTTCACGCCTATGTTTTGTTTAAGATATATTTTTACAGCTGCTAAACAAAAAATACCAAATATTGATTTATTATATAAAGTATTGAAGCATTAAAAATATATATTTTTGATATTTTATATGGTTTAAACTTTTAAATATTTATTAGTGGAATATATATTTTTATATTTTGTTCTAGTTAAATTTTATCAATTATTTTTTTTTGAATTATATTTAATTAAAATATGTATAGCCAAAATATTGAATTATTATATGAAGTATTGAAGCATTAAAAATATATGTTTTTGATATTTTATATGGTTTAATTACTTATTAGTGGAATACATATATGTTTTTGATATTTTATATGGTTTAAATATTTATTAGTGAAATACATATTTTTATATTTTGTTTAGTTAATTTTATTATTATTTTTTGAATTATATCTAATTAAAATATGTATAGCCCAAATATTGAATTATTATATGAAGTATTGAAGTATTAAAAATATATATTTTTGATATTTTATATGGTTTAAATACTTATTAGTGAAATATATATTTTTATATTTGTTAAGTTAAATTTTATCAATATTTTTTTTTAAATTTATATCTAATTAAAATATGTAATATGATGTAAACTAATAAATCCAAAATTCAAATCTTCAGCGAATAGCCTATTCCTCTATTTACAATATAGATATGATGAAGGAATAGAGATTTTTATTAAAATTATATTTTAAAACAATTATAAAATATAAACTAAATAAGAGATATATAATATTAATTTTAATTTTAATTTAAAATAAAAAACTTCTTAAAGTGGTTATAAAATATTAAATAAATAAAAATATATGATAAAGGAGTTGTTTATAGAGGCAATATAATAGTCTTGATTATAGTTTTTTTTGCTGAAATAAGTTTTAAAAAAAAAATTGTGGGAAGGTAAAAAAATTTCAAAAAATCAGATTGTTGGAGTATTTGAATTGCATTTTCTTTTTTATAGTGGATATAGATTCAACACAATCAAAAACCCTAGGACACCCGAAATACTAAAATTTAATCACTATAACTCAAATTTTCAAAAATCTTTGTCTAAATTTTTCATAATCCTACTAACCGGCCACACATATGTAGGGGGCCGTGCAAATGAAGATTTTTATATATACAGCAAATGAATATTTGCTTACATATATTATGTGCAACGGTGGCCATATATTAAGCATACGCAGTCAGGTAATAATTGTATGGTCGGTGTAATCTCCACCAAAACATAAGATTCCACCAGTGTCCCGTCCCTATAAAGAGGAAGTCGCTGATGCAGACCAGATTACCAATCTCATCACACCACACCACACCACACCACAATACTCACGGAGATGGATGGTTCTAGATCTGGATAGATCTGCAAGGACAACGTACACTGCCATATCTAATATAAATATCAGTGTATCCATACATAACATCAACAATATCGATCCTTTTTTACTGTCGGAGACGACAGAAAAGTGACCAATTTTATCTACGAATAACAACAGAGAGCTGAGGTGACAAGTTTTATCAAATGAATAGCGATCCCTTTAACCTGTGGATCTAGATCCATTTTAACGGTGGGGGACACAAAAGAAAGGCGACATGTTGATTTTGGTATCTCATATTTATGGAAAAATATCAGGTCTCATTTTGTCCCACCACATAAATACAGACCAATTCGGTACATCCCCACGCCTACCAACATCCTCCAATAGGCCACGCCAGATGGATCTCTGCGCCACGTCACATATCTCTCTATGCCACGCTGTTACAAACGAAAGAACCGAGTCACTTAAATATTTAGAGGAACATTTTAAAGGTTGCCCATTGGCTGCACTACTCTTTTCCTCACTCATAAAAAGTTCTGTATTTTATGAGATAATGTTGAGTGACACAGGAGCAATTCTCATTTTAAGTAATTGCCATGGTGCAGCACATAAGATATCTAAAACAAATTGAGCAAATGGGAGTAGGTAGATGGTCTAATGTTATTTTCAAGGAAGACATGAGTGAAAGAAAGAAAACACGGATGAGACAACACTACACATGGATGCAAAAATGGAATATCTACCTCAATGCTTGTCCCACAAATAGCAAAGAGCTAAAGAATTTTGTTATGGATAAGTTTTTTAAACATGTATGGGAAAAGAGTTGGGTATAAAGAAGAAGTACTACATTGAAGAATTCAACCCTATGTATGATCTCCAACAAAAAGAGTACATTGGAGCTAACATTCCATGGAGGGCAAAGGTTTTTATTGCTCAATTAAGAACCAACTTGCATCATCTTCGGCCTGAAACAGGACGGTGGAAAACGAGTGTGTACATTTTGCACGTCTAGGGTAGTGGAATCAGAAAAAAACATTTCATTTTGGAATGTGATGGGTTCAAAGACATCAAAGAAAGTTATGGGAATATGTTTGCATTGGTTTCTTGGCATTGTCTTTTCAGCTATGAGATAGTTGGAAGGTTGGTTCACCTCCTCATCAATTTGAATAAGAAAAGCACTGAAATGCAAAAGGCTAAAAACAGGAAACTCAGAGTCCCATGACAATTTTTTTTAAGTCCCGTAGACGTTAAAATTTCTTTCATTCATTCATTCATACAGATTTCAGGGAACACCTTAGGCTGCCAGTGCCCATTCTTTGCACTACCCTTTTCCCACACACAGATTTTGGGGAACACTTTAAAGGCCGCTTATTCAATGCATTACCAAATTTTGGGGAATAAAAAGAGTACATTGGAGCTATGGGTTAAATTTGACGAGCTTTCCTACCATTACAGAATTTTTGTATGACAGTTTTATTTTTAAATTGCTCTTCATATGACTTTTAATTTTTACTTTTACCTATTTTTTCTAATCTCTACAAGTTATATTTATAATTGCTCTTACATGAAAATAGGAAATGTAGATATTGTTGCAACTAAATTAGACAATAAAATTTTAACTAAAAGATATTGAAATACACATACCATGTTTTCCATTTAAATAACTTCAATGCCAATCCAATTAAAAAACAATATTTGTGAAATAAGTTTTAAACGAAAACAAAACAATATTTATGAACTAAATTTTAAACAAAAACATAATGTTCAAAAAATATATTCGAAAAGAACTAAATTTAGATTCACCAAAAAATTGTATATATCTATATATACACCTGAAAATACTTCATATATTCAATAGTGTCATCAAACATCCCTACAATGTTTGTTTGCTATATTGAGTCCGAAAGTGAAATTTATAATTATTCATAAACTACAAATTGTAATAACTTTGAGTTCACCTCATAACATATTCATAATATTAAGCTTCAATTTTCTTATTTTTTCATATTTGGTACAAGTTATTAGTTATTCGTGTTCTTGGCATATGCAAATATGCTATTATAGAAATACTCTGTGTTTGTGAGAAAAGATTAAAAAAACACCACATATTATGGCATATATAATTTAATTTCCCAAAGAAAAACATTTTGGTTTTACAAATAATTAAACTTTAGCAACAAAAAAATTAAAAATTTAATTGTATAAACATCCAAACATAACAAAATGAAATCATATAAATATTCCAATTATATAAATTTTTTTTTCAAATTAATTCAAAAAATCATACAATAAAATGAAAAAAATCAATAAAAAAATTATACAGTAGAATATAATGACGGCCAAAGAAAGTCCCATTTGTAAAATGGTTAGACAAAATGGTTAGACTTCTCTTTCAAAGATTAATGGGAATTTTTCCTAAAATACATTGAAATTTTGTAAAGTATTTTGCAACAAATGCAGGCGTTGGTCCCTGGGGAGGCAATGGCCTCGGCTCCGAAGTGTACCGTGTCCATAGACCAGGATTTGTTTCTTGAAATGGTCGGCCCTGACATGAGGGCAAGGGGTCGATACTCACGCACAAAACGAAGATATTTCCCAAACGAAGATTTGGGAGAGGCTCAATTAGTCTTTGAGCAATTCCGTGTTTTGAATGAAATACCAGCGTTTTTTCTGATTACCCTAGTTTATTCATCTTAGGTTCCACAGCTTGGACATGGTTGAAGTCATTATGGAGAGCTTGTACTCTTTTTCTCTGACGGTGTTTCATCTGCGTTGGATTCTGTTAAAGAATTAATCATTCGGTTAGTTTAGAAGTAGTTCTAGATTAGTTAGCAATCAGTTTCCAGATTCAGTTTATGCATCACTGTTTCTGACTTGTATAAATACACATTTCTCCTTTCAATAAATATGTATGTAGTTCCGTTGTGCTCTGTCATTCTCTGCTGTCTCCTTTTGTTAAGTTGACATGGTATCGGAGCTAAGAGTCGATCTTGTCGATCTTTTTTGTGAATTTGTTTTCTGTTTGATCGTTGGAGTAGCAGAGACAGAGATCAGGGCACAAGACTTTCCAGAGCGTTGGGGTTCTACGCATTCGAACTTGCTGGAGCGGCTTAATGCTGGGCATTCGAAGGAGCGGAGAAGAAAGAGCCGCCTATTTGTTGTAGAATCAAGGACTTACGGTTGTCTGTTGTATGTCGCTGCTGCGTTCGAGTGTGAGGGGACTCTGTTCCTCTTCTTGCTGCGTTCGAGAGTGAGGAGACTCTGTTTCTCTGCCTGAAACCAGTGGAGTGTGCCCTGTAGCAGAAGTTGTAGAATTCGACGGAATTGACGAAGTCAGCGAAGTACGTGTTGAGCTGACCTGGCAGATTGGACGTAACCTAGTGAAGTTGTGTGAAACAGAAACAAAAACAGAAGCATTGGTGGTGGAAGCGTGAGTTTTCTTGGACGACGAAAAATTGACGGAGTCAGTGGTTTTGTCAACCACAACGGCACCACCTTTTGGCGGTTTCAAAAATCAGGAACACGGGATTTCTCATCAAAGGTGTCCCCATTAATGTTGTCTCCCTTTGTTAATTTGATTTGTGTACGCGGAAGCGAGAACTACAGGTTATGGTTGATCTGAAACGCTTGTGGTAGAGATTTGAGTTGAGTCCGCGTTGAGAAAACTGTTGGTAGTAGGGGAAGGCCCCGAGGGAGCAACTTTTGGTATTCCATCTTTTCGTTATTGGAAATGTTACCAACTTCCGCTTGCAAAACAATTTGACCCTGATAACTACTCAAAGTTTGTAGCTCTTTGACCATCAACACGGCCCATGTGAAGCCTGTAGACATAAAGGGGGACGTGGATATTCCAGCATTTGAATTTTGTATAATTTGTCCAACGATTTATAATTATACATTTTAGTTTGGAGATTTAAAAGAGGGCTGTAATTTTTAAAAGATATTTTTAAGTTTTTAAGTGAAAAAGTGAAAGTGTGAGAAAGTGAAAATGTGAAAGCCTATTGTCTTACTACATAAATTTTGGAAGTTTTTGGAAGCAAGGTATTTGATGCATATGTAGGCTTGTTTGTTTGTGGAAGTCAAGCAACGAGGTCATGGGAAAAGCCAAGAGGCTAAAGTATAAACAGAATATGTTCGAAATCTTTTTAGATCTTGAAATAAATAGGCAAAAAGACGCTTATGCATTAAAATGCATAAAAGAATCAGTCGATAAAAGTATACTTCCCTTGATTTTAGATGCCAAGACAGCCAAGGAGGCTTGGGATACCCTTGAGAGATGTTTTGGTGAAGGTGGATCTGCAGCAGCAGATCCAAAACGAGATGAAGAGTTTGTTGAATCCCATTGTGCTCAGTCACGGGTGGATGAAGAATGCGAAGAAAGTGCAGAAGCAGCAGAGAGAGAGCACGAAGATGTTTGTGAACCCCACTGTACACAGTTACAAGTGGACGAAGATTTGTTGATACCAGCAACATGGATTGCTGATGAAGATTTGGGGATTCCAGCAACAGAGCTTGCTGACGAAAGTTTGATGAAACCAGCGACACAGTTTGCTGATGATGACTTGTTGATTCCAGCAACACAGCTTGCTGATGATGAGATGGTGAATCCAGCAATGCAACTTGCTGATGAAAATTTGATGGTTGATGTTAACTTTGATAATGAATTTTTGACTAATGATGACTGGTTGCAGATGATGCAACAAAAGTATGATATTGACATGATGTTATTTGGTGAGATAACCCCACTGCAGTTAGTGGAAGACAATTTGTTTGCAACATTACAGGTTAGTGGAAAAGAGACAGAGACAGAAGCAAAGAAAGAAGTCTGCAAAGTAAAAGCAGAAACAGAGAAAGATGCAGAGGCAGAGAAGGAAGCACAACAGGAGAAAGCTCTCATTGCAGAGCAGAAAGACCAGAACCAATGTCGCTTTCTCATTGCAGAGCAGAAAGACTAGAACCAATGTCGTTCTGAAAATATTTTGGATTTTGATATTGATTTCCAATGTGCAGGTACACAAAATGATTATGAAGAAGAATTAAAGTTTATTGAAACATGGCTTGCAACACCATGTCTGGATGAGATCTACACAGAAGATGTAGAAATGAATGTTGAAGATGACATGCATGATGAACATGTCAATGAAATTTTCATGCATTGGAGTTTTGAAGAAATAAGACATTATTCTAATATTATGTTGCAGTAGATTGATCATGAAAACCATAATACGGAAGACAATATGTGGCAGTAGCCCACATTTCTTGAAGATGTCCAGGACATGCTTAGACAACTTGGAATAGTAAAAGACCTGCACCAGCAAATGAAAAGTCTGAAGTTTGAACAATACAATAAGACGAATATGAGGAAACGATTTAGAGGCTACAGAATTTGGAAGAAAAGAAGAAGAAAACCAAATCTAGTTGAAAGTAAAGAGACTTCTCTCTGACTTCCGAAATATAGAATGAATTTCAATGTCAAAAGTTAGGAATAAAATAATGTAACCCTCAAGATTAAGAGGGGGTGTTAAAGAATTAATCATTCGGTTAGTTTAGAAGTAGTTCTAGATTAGTTAGCAATCAGTTTCCAGATTCAGTTTATGCATAACTGTTTCTGACTTGTATAAATATACATTTCTCCTTTCAATAAATATGTATGTAGTTCCGTTGTGCTCTGTCATTCTCTGCTGTCTCCTTTTGTTAATTTGACAGATTCATTTACATTAAGAAGTACAAATTTCAATTAAATCTGTATGCAGATTCCTTGGATTCAGATTACGTGTTTATTTTGAAATAAATAATATTTGACCGTTAAAAAAAGGAAAAACTTGTATATGGGTGTTAATTTTAAAGTCTGATTGAAGCTAGTATTTTGTGGAGAGCAAAGATTCTTATTGCCTAATTAATAACTAACTCACATCAACTTTTGTAATATTCCCAATTAGCTTTGCTAATTGGAATATTTCATTTTTGTTTAATTTTGCCGCTTTAGCTAGAAATAATAAATAAAGTGAGAAATAAGAGGGGTTACCTCACTTTAGTCACCTCACTTTATAAAATGAAGTGTTTTTCCTAGTTGATTGACGTTATAACTTAGAGAGGGGGCCTTGGGGGTCCACATGAGTATGAGGGGGAGGCATCAGGCTGACCCAAGGTTAACTGCGCAGGCCAAGGAGAGGGAAGGACGCAGTCAAGGTTTTGGAGGGAGTTTAGCACTATAAAAGGTGGGGTTCTCACCTCATTTTGGGTATGTCGGATTTGATATTGATATTGAGAGCTAGACTTCTGTCTGCTTCAGCACGCCGGTTGTTTAGTCGGTCTGCAGCACTGTTTAGTGCAACCGAGTGTCTCCGTGCGGAGATCTCACCCTTAGCCTCGGGGGACTTCGAGTGCCTGCCCTGGTAAGGTTATTTTCTGAGTATCACCCTTAGCCTCGGGGGACTTCGAGTGCCTGCCCTGGTAAGGTTATTTTCTTAGCACCATCCTTCAGTTTCAGTGGTAATTTGCAGTAGTTTACGGCGGGGGGTGGCGAGAGGAGGGCCCCTTGCGGGCTTGCGCGGTCCGGGGGGGAATGGGGCCCGATCCGGAAGGAACGGGGGACGCGGTCCGGCGGGGGGAACGAGATGCGGGCCGAACCCGGGACGCGGATCTAGCGAGATCTAGCTGCGGAGAGTCGCGGTCTGGAGAGAGAGCGCGCGGTGGAGCCTTGGAGGACGGTGCGGAGAGATAGCACGGAGATGCGCGCGCGGAGGGACGCGGTCCGGACGCGTGGTCGCGCGGAGGAGCGCGGATGCGGAGAGATAGCGGCCAGAGATGCGGGGCGGGGGAGGACGCAGATCCAGCAGATCTAGCCTTGGAGGACGCAGATCTGGAGAGATAGGACGCAGATCTGGAGAGGGAGGACCCAGATCCAGCAGATCTGGGCAGAGAGGACGCAGATCCAGTCAGGGAGGACGCTGATCTGATGAGCAGGGTCTTTGTGTGAGGGTTTGGCAGCGTTTTTCAGTGTTTCCAGCCCTGAGGAGTTGGTCATCTCATTTGGAGGACTTGTGGCCAGCGTTTCATTTGTCTTCTGCGCTGTCACTAGCAGAGACAGCGTTTTCACTTGTGAGGGCTTGACTGGTGGTGGAGCATCAGTTTCACATTGTCTGGGGTTTGTCTGGAGGATTGAGATCAGCCATCTTTCTAGTTTCCAGCTCATAGTTCCAGTGCATTCCAGCAGCAGTTCTTCATAGCAGTTCTTCAGCCAGCTAGGACGCTGTCCTTATTTGCAGCCATTATTTGTTCTGAGAGGGTCTCCACTTGCTAGGGCAAGGATAGGTGCACTCATTCTCCGAGCTATCTCTGCATCTTCTATCTATATAATTCCGAGATTAATAAAATGGCTCAGTTTTCTGGCATTCTATGTGTACTTGTTCCATGATCTGGTTCCAGCATTGTATTTTCTATATCTGTTTGGCATATTTCTGTGTATTACCGGTTATTTCCCTTTGGGGATACTACAGTGGTATCAGAGCATAGATCTGGCTCAGCCTGTGGTGCTAGCAGTCTATGACGCCCGGGGATAACCCCTACATCTATCGAAGGGAGCGCAGAGAAGCTGAGAGTGGGTGGAAGTTTCCTTTCGGGGGAAGTGATTCTGATCAGGAGCCACCTGGTAGCGTATCTAGAGAGCAGAGGAACGAGAAGGGGCCCGTGAGGCAAATGTAACCCCATGTAATGGCGCATGATGATGAGGTTTAAAGAGGCGTCCCCCTCCACGCCGCTACGTGTGAGACGCTCGCAGGCTCTTGGCCATGGAGATCGCCGAGAGAACTCCCCAGAGTTCTTCAGACGGGCGGAGGGACTCAGTGTGTCTCGCCACGTACGCTGCACGATGCCATCCCCCATTGTGACGGCCCGCCGATCCACTATGCCCACATTCTTGCCAGAAGACACAGGGACAGGAGTGCGGGGAGGTGCACAGAGGGATAATCCAGCACCCACACGTCCCACCATGCCTACCTTCCTGGTAGAGGACGAGGGGTCGACAGCACCGAGAGAGTTGAGTCCAGCTCGATGGGCAGCCGTTTTTGCAGAGTGGCAGGCCTTAGGACAGGCATTCATGGATACTCTCCCCTTCGAGCGCTATCTCCAGTATCGATGCGGCATCAAACCCCCTGAGCAGCACCAGCACAAGGGGCACGGATACCACCGTGATGACCACCGTGCGGCTAGTAGATTCCATTTGCCTATGTTTGATGGTTCATCAAAGACTTCGGCAAAGTCCTGGGTGGAGAAGCTGGACATCTATTTCCAGCTTAATCAGATGTCGGAGACGGAGGCCATTAAGATGGCTACATTGCATTTAGAGGGTGAGGCTCAGGATTGGTGGTTTCATGGATTGGCGACACTTGGGCATTCCACAGTGACGACATATGCCGAGTTTACCAGGAGAGTGGTAGAGCGTTTTGACAGGAGGGATCCGGAGCAGCATTTTGTTGAGCCGACCAAGCTCAAACAGACTGGGAGTGCAGAAGCATACATCTCGGATTTCTTGAGGGTTTCAGTGATGGTACCTGACTTATCGACAGCTCGGATGGTCTATATGTTTGTGGAGGGGCTGTCAGAGCCACTTCGTGGCCTAGTCCGGTCAAACAGACCGGCTACACTGCAGGATGCTATCAGTAGGACTCGAGACTTACAGGATGTCTTGCCCAGGACTCGGCCACCTTATCCCCAGAGACAGGCTTTCCAGCCTAAGGGTAAGGACACGAGGGCCCCGCCTCCCAAGGCGAATCCGGGACGAGGGCAGATTGATGATGAGGCCAGGAGAGAGCTGAGGCGGAAGCGATTATGCTTCACTTGCCAGGAGCCATGGGCACCGGGACACAAATGTGCGGCAGGGAAGGCACATTTCATAGAGGTCTTCTCCGAGAGCAGCGAAGAAGAGGATGAGGAGGATGATGAGGAGGCAGGAGGATGTTATGCAGCACAGAGTACCTTACCACCTCCACCACCCGCGACAGGTGGGGCATCATTCGCACCTACTGGGGGAGCTCTAGCAGCATTGCGGGGAGTCCCCAAGTATTTGACTTTGCGCGTACGGGGGACAGTGCGCGGACAGCGAGTTTCAGTCTTAGTCGATAGTGGGGCCACCCACAACTTCATTGATGCCCAGATGGTTGAGCAGAGAGGCATACCGACGGAGGGCTTTGATGGGTTTTCTGTTTTGGTACCAGGAGACCAGACCATGGCATGTGCTCGATATGTACCAGAATTATCAGTGACGATGGGCACTTATACATTGACCGATCACTTCTTTGTGGTGGACATCCCGGACACCAACGTGATATTGGGAGTTCAATGGCTTATTACTCTGGGGAAGGTCACGACGGATTGGAAGGCCCTAGAGATGGAGTGGGATGATCCCAAGACGGGGAAGCATGAGAAGATACGAGGGCAGAACACATATCCACCCCAGACAATATCGGCACACAGCATGGAGGCGACTTTCCGCAAGGGAGATATAGAGTGGGCAGTAGAGTTGCGGGCTTCAGAGGCAGTGGATACAGGGCGGACGGTGCACCCTGATCTGCAGTCTATTCTCGATAGATATGCAGTAGTTTTTGGGGACATTCCGCCAGGACATCCACCGGATCGGGGGTTTGAGCACACGATCGAGCTTGAGCAGGGGATACAGGCCGTGATTACCACACCGTATAGGCATCCCAAGGCCTATCGGGATGAGATAGAGCGAGCCATTCAGGAGTTGCTGGCCCTTGGTCACATTCGGCCTAGCACTAGCCCTTTTGCTTCTTCAGTAGTGCTGGTGAAGAAGAAGGACGGCACATTACGCATGTGCATTGACTATAGGGCTCTGAACAAGAAGACCCTGAAGAACAGGTACCCCATTCCCAGGATCGACGAGCTGATGGATGAGTTGAGAGGAGCACGGTTCTTCTCAAAGATCGATTTGAGATCCGGGTACCATCAGATACGCATGAGGGAACAGGACATTCCCAAGACTGCTTTCAGGTGTCATTATGGGCACTTTGAGTTTCTGGTCATGCCATTTGGGTTGACCAATGCACCTGCTACTTTCCAGTCTTGTATGAACCACATTTTCAGGGATCATCTGAGAAAGTTTGTGCTGGTTTTCTTTGATGACATCCTTATATACAACAGTACTTGGGAGGAGCATCTCCAGCATATTGAGACAGTCTTGCACATTTTGGAGGAGCAACAGTTCTATGCCAAGCTCTCCAAGTGTGAGTTTGGGTTGACGGAGATACTGTATCTGGGACACATTATAGGAGTGGACGGGGTGAGAGTCCACGAGGAGAAGATCAGGGCTATCCGGGACTGGCCAGAGCCACGGAATGTGACGGAGCTTCGGGGATTTATTGGTATCTGCACCTACTATAGGAAGTTCGTCAAGGGCTTCTCTCAGCTTGCTGCACCCCTCACGGATCTGACGAGGAAGGGGGCATTTAGTTGGTCGGACACAGCACAGCGAGCTTTTGACAAGTTCAAGGAAGTGATGAGCAGTTGTCCCGTATTAGCACTGCCAGATTTTACGCAGCCCTTTGTCCTAGAGTGCGATGCATCAGGAGAGGGGATTGGTGCAGTTTTGATGCAGGACGGTCATCCGATTGCTTTCGAGAGCCGGAAGCTCCTTCCACACGAGAGGTTATATCCCATATACGACAAGGAGATGCTGGCCATCATGCATGCATTGGCCAAATTCCGGCAGTACCTGGTAGGTGGCAGATTCAGGGTGAGGACAGATCATAACAGCCTGAGGTACTTTCTGGAGCAGAAGCAGTTGCAGGACAGACAGCAGAAGTGGATCAGCAAGATCCAGGCTTACGACTTTGACATAGAGTATGTCAAGGGAAAGAATAACGTGGTAGCTGATGCCCTTTCTCGTAGACCGGCCACATTATCACTCATGAGCATGGACGCTGACTGGAAGGCTCGACTACTGGTTGAGTACTCCAAAGATAGATTTGCATGCGAGGTTCTGGATGGGCAGGTAGCGGATAGCAGATACAGGGTGGCCGATGAGGTCATCTATTACAGGGACATGATCTTCTTGACTGAGGGATCTCAGCTCAAGAAGAAGATACTCCAGGCTTCACATGATTCACCATTGGCGGGCCATCAGGGGTTCACCAAGACATACAGGGCCATCCGGGAGAGATTTGCATGGAAGGGCCTCAAGGAGGACGTACTCCAGCATGTCAGGGAGTGCGAGGTTTGCCAACGAAACAAGGGAGAGATGAGTCATCCTGCAGGGTTGTTGCAGCCTCTTCCCATTCCGCAGGGGAAGTGGGAGAGCATTTCGATGGACTTCATCACAGGGTTGCCCACAGTGCAGGGCAAGGATTGCATCTTCGTGGTGGTTGACAGGCTGACGAAGTATGCTCACTTTTTCGCCATTTCAGCACATCACACGGCGGCACAGGTGGCAGAGTTATTTTTCAGGGAGGTTTTCAGATTGCATGGTCTACCCAAGACCATTGTCAGCGACAGGGACAGCCGCTTTATGGGCGGATTCTGGCAGGAGCTCTTCCGACTAGTGGGGACAGAATTGACACCGAGCACTAGTTATCATCCCCAGACGGACGGGCAGACGGAGATAGTTAACAAGTGGCTGGAGGGCTACTTGCGTAACTACGTCAATGGGCAGCAGAGAGCATGGCTGAAATGGCTACATTTGGGCGAGTACTGCTACAACACAACGCACCATATGTCCATCGGTATGACACCTTTCTATGCTTAATATGGCTATCATTCCTTATCTTTTGTGGACATGATGTTCGGTGTTAGCAGGGCTCCGCGAGCCAAGTTATGGATCCAAGAGAGCCAAGACATCCTCCGAGCTCTCAAGGACAACATAGCCACAACACAGAATCAGCAGAAGTTGTATGATGATAAGGGTCGGGTGGAGAGACACTTTGAGGTCGGGGACCTGGTCTACCTACGGCTACAGCCATACCGACAGTCTTCGCTCAAGTAGAAGGGGGCGGAGAAGCTAAAGCCTTGTTTTTATGGACCATACAGGGTGATACGCAGGATCGGGCAGGTTGCGTATGAGTTGGAGCTGCCCCAAGGCAGCCGGATTCATAACATCTTTCATGTATCATGCCTGAAAAAGGCACTGGGGCCGCATGTGAGGGTCACCGAGGAGCTACCGCCTACAGATGATGAGGGGCATCTGGTGTTACAGCCGGAGGCTATTATCGACACTAGGGAGAGACAACTGCGGAGCAGGAAGATCAGAGAATTCCTGGTGAGATGGAAGAATTTGCCGGATGAGGATGCCACTTGGGAGGATGAGAGGATCTTACAGCATCCATCACTTCAGTTGCTTGAGGACAAGCAACGTTTTGCCGGGGGAGACTGTAATATTCCCAATTAGCCTTGCTAATTGGAATATTTCATTTTTGTTTAATTTTGCTGCTTTAGTTAGAAATAATAAATAAAGTGAGAAATAAGAAGGGTCACCTCACTTTAGTCACCTCACTTTATAAATAAAGTGTTCTTTTCCTAGTTGATTGACGTTATAACTTAGAGAGGGGGCCTTGGGGGTCCACATGAGTATGAGGGGGAGGCATCAGGCTGACCCAAGGTTAACTGCGCAGGCCAAGGAGAGTGAAGGACGCAGTCAAGGTTTTGGAGGGAGTTTAGCACTATAAAAGGTGGGGTTCTCACCTCATTTGGTATGTTGGATTTGATATTGATATTGAGAGCTAGACTTCTGTCTGCTTCAGCACGCCGGTTGTTTAGTCAGTCTGCAGCACTGTTTAGTGCAACCGAGTGTCTCCGTGCGGAGATCTCACCCTTAGCCTCGGGGGACTTCGAGTGCCTGCCCTGGTAAGGTTATTTTCTGAGTATCACCCTTAGCCTCGGGGGACTTCGAGTGCCTGCCCTGGTAAGGTTATTTTCTTAGCACCATCCTTCAGTTTCAGTGGTAATTTGCAGTAGTTTCTGGTGGAGATTTGGCAGAGGAGAGACCCCTTCTTGAGACTGCGCAGATCCAGGAGATAGGACGCTGATCCAGAGAGACAGGACGCAGATCCAGCAGGAGAGACTCTGGACATGTAGGACGCAGATCTAGCAGATCTAGCTCTGGAGGACGCAGATCTGGAGAGAGAGCAGCAGATCAGGCCTTGGAGGACGCAGATCTGGAGAGATAGCAGCAGATCTAGCCTTGGAGGACGCAGATCTGGAGAGATAGCAGCAGATTTAGCCTTGGAGGACGCAGATCTGGAGAGATAGCAGCAGATCTGGGCAGGGAGGACGCAGATCCATCAGATCTAGCCTTGGAGGGCGCAGATCTGGAGAGATAGGACGCAGATCTGGAGAGGGAGGACCCAGATCCAGCAGATCTGGGCAGAGAGGACGCAGATCCAGTCAGGGAGGACGCTGATCTGATGAGCAGGGTCTTTGTGTGAGGGTTTGGCAGCGTTTTTCAGTGTTTCCAGCCCTGAGGAGTTGGTCATCTCATCCGGAGGACTTGTGGCCAGCGTTTCATCTGTCTTCTGCGCTGTCACTAGTAGAGACAGTGTTTTCACTTGTGAGGGCTTGACTGGTGGTGGACCATCAGTTTCACATTTTCTGGGGTTTGTCTGGAGGATTGAGATCAGCCATCTTTCTAGTTTCTAGCTCACAATTCCAGTGCATTCCAGCAGCAGTTCTTCATAGCAGTTCTTCAGCCAGCTAGGACGTTGTCCTTATTTGCAGCCATTATTTGTTCTGAGAGGGCCTCCACTTGCCGAGGGCAAGGATAGGTGCACTCATTCTGATTATCTTGTACTCCTATCTATGTGTTCTGAGATTAATAAAATGGCTTAGTGTTCTGGCATTCTATGTGTACTTGTTCCATTATCTGGTTCCAGCATTTTGTTTTATATATCTGTCTGGCATATTTCTGTGTATTACTGGTTATTTCCCTTTGGGGATATTACAACTTTGGTGTAAAATCGGACAATGGAAGAAACCTAAAGAAGTTTGGGAAGAAAGGGTGTGTATTTTTTGCACTTCTGGGAAATCAGAAAAACATTTTATTTTGGAATGTGTTGTTTTCAGAGACATTAGAGACAGTTAAGTATGTTAGCATCGGGAAATCAGAAAAAAAACATTTTATTTTGGAATGTGATGTTTTCAGAGACATTAGGGACAGTTAAGTATGTTAGCATCAATTCAGTAGCATTGTATTTTCAGGAAGGAAACTGCTAGAAAGTTGGGTCAAGTCATCATCAATTTCAGTGAAAAAAGATTGAATTAGAAGGCAAAAAAACAAGATTAATAGTCTTACTCTAGTAGACTTTAAAATTTCATTTATTCATTTATATGTTTTCCGCACCCAACACATACAGAGAGCGAACATGGCAGCAATAGTCTAATGAAAATTATGGCAGTAGTAGTCTAATAAACTTGTGAAAATTATGAAACAATTTAACCATGATTTTGATAAAATTCAAGAATTTTTGTAATTAATATAGTCAACTTCAAGATTTTTGTGTGCCTCTAAATTTTTTAATGATTCTGAATCCTTTTCCACCATTAAAAAAAACATAAACATATGATTAAAAACTTCTACCACTAATTTTTTTGAAATTTTTTTCACGAAATGCCAACCATTTTGACCATCCCAACCATTCTTCCATGCTGGCAAACATATATTACCCATGGGCGCTCTTGTGGTTCTCCAAGCGTCGTGCTGCGCTGAAAATGACGTCACGACGAAGACCGCGAACCTGGTACGTTAGCGATTGGGCTGTTTATGTTGGCTTGTGCCGACTTGGCCTTAATTAGTGAAAATGACGTTATCCATACAGTTAGTCGAACACGTAGCTTGAATGTTTGAAGGAAATTTGATCTCCAGAACGCGAAGTTCGTGTGAGGACGGATAAAAGGAATGAACCTTGGGTAAAATGTGACTTCAATACAGTTCGAATTGGCTTTATGTTCGCGTAGTTTGCGTGACTCTTGTCTTCCATTCGACGGTATAAAAGATTTTGGATGCGGACAAGAAATGTTATTAGTGGACGGGGCCACTCCTCGCAGTTGACATGTCCGTTGCCGTGCCTCAAAGGCTGAAGGGGACCCAAAGTCTCAATTACTTGTTATCTTCTTTTCTCTATGGTAAGCAAGTAACTCTCAGGTCCGTGACTTTTAGCAGTAGCGTGGTACTTTTTGACTGATTTTGGTTATAGTTATTTGTTGTTTGTTTCTATATTTAAACATAACGGTAACCTTGTTTTTCTATTAGAAAAAACGGGAGGATACCAAGGCCAGAAAACGTGATTTGGGTTAGTTATATGAAAGGAATGCAATTTGCGTTTTTATTTATTATTTATATTAAACGCAGAAAACGAACTTTCATCGATATGTCGCCTAATAGTTGACTCGCCTCGCCGTAGTCAGGCAGAGGAAAATTCCTTATATGTTTCCTCAGCCGAGTTCTCAATAATCGATATGTCAGCTTCTCGTTATGATTCTTCTTGATCCCCGATTAGGACGGATGGATAGAATTTTTACCACCTTTATGTTCCTTCATGTTCTCGAGGTGACCACCTACAAATTATAAAAGTCCAATTAGTATGAGATTACATGTTGTTGCTTATAAGTCTCTGACAGATAAGGTCCCTAAAGCATGGACTTGCAGTATTTTCTAAACAGATTACGGTTCTGTTCATCAGCTCTATACCGATACTCGAGATATCAGACTTACAGTCGAGCTGTTGTGTCAAATCTTCATTTTGATTAGCACTTCTGAGGTATTCGATCGAAGTTTTTGCTAAATTGAAAAGTTCTCTGCTGGGCCAAGAACAAAATTGACCTAAAAAGGAGGTATTTGTATGTAAAGTTGTTAAAATAAACTTCAAATATGTTTCTTTTGTGCACGGGTCTTCCGACTTCAGTAGCCTGTTCTTTTATGCGGAGGAAATATTGCCAATCAAGAAATATCGCCGTGTATTGTTCCCATTTCAGTAGGAAACAAGCAGATAGCAACATGTGGACATCCTTCTCCTGGAATTCCTAGCTCTCGCCGATCAATACTACAAATTGTTACCTGTTGCACCCATGTCAATCATGCTAAGTTAACAAATAGCGTAGAAAGATTATATGTTCCCCATTTTCAGGATCTAAGCACAGGATCCGCTTAGAGTACAAATGCAAAGCTTAATTTCTGCAAATTGAAGTTGTATGTTGAACTGTTGTAGGTCAGGCAACAAAGTGCTGACATTATTGAATAGGTGTGGCATAAATTATTAAATAGCAGTGTTTCATGGGATATTTTAATAATAATAATAATTTAATTTTAAGGTCAGACTCAATTTATATTCTACAAGGAAATACCACTAGACCTACTCAAACTGTATTATTGATGATGTCCTGGCTTAACTTAAAAGTTGTTTGGATAAGATCTTCTGATACATGTCTGAACTAAGTTGTTATCTCTGTGACTATGTCTGATGCTTACATAATTTAAAGTTGCTTACATAATTTAAAGAATTTCAATTTAGGCAGATTTGTAACCAGAGCATTTCTTTCTATCTGGCATTCCGAAATTTGACAGTCAAGATATGCTGCTTAAGGCACAAAAAGAAGGATGAGAAGACGTGGAGAGGTACATGTGATGGGCATTTTATCTTATTAATGAATCATTTCAAGTTATTATAGGCTTGTTTTGCATTTCCCGTATATTATAGATGGGAAGAAGAATGGCTAGGAATGATTTTCTCCGGTTTACATGTCTGCAGCTAATTTGGCCTACCCTTATAGTGAAGAAATGGTTAAATATCAAACCGAATGTTGACGAGTTCAGTCAGGATGAATCGGATAATGAAAGTTACCCTGAGGATGATGGTATGATACATTTTCTTGGATACTTGGAAATTGTCACAATTATTTGAATTTATCTATTGTATTTCAATTTTTTTAGAGCAAATAGCTGATTAAAACCTTTGTCAAAATTCAATTGTTTTTGTGTGAGTTGACAGATTCAAGTAGTGTAGAACAAGACCCACTTAGCGACAATGAAAGGAACCAAACTATATTCCACTATCAAACTTCAGGTACAGCTATGGATTTTAGTTTTTGAACTGTTGGTTTAGGTTTTCTTGAACAATCTTCCTTTTTGATTTTTTTTTGGTTATTATATTGTTTTCGCCGGTATTGCCATGTTCTTCCTGCGTGGAATAACTCGCAATTATTTTTAAAAGTGGATTGCATTACTCTTATTGTAATCTGAATTCCATGGAGAAAATATCCGTGATATATATACATCCGAAGAATTTCAAAGTTTCGAATGCTATCCAATGCACGAATGGCTTACATACATCTCCAGCATTAGAGAAATTCATGGTATCCGTGCAATTTCAATCCGAAAATTGTTTCCATGGTTTTTCTTCTAGCCATTCAATCTATTTATTGGTTTCAAAAAAGCTCCATGGCTTTTTCTGTCTTCAAGTTTTCACAACGCAATGAACAATCTAGTGAATGCTTCCTGTACATAATGAAATAATTGTTTGCGCTGTTTTTTAATATGATTACGCTTCCTGTACATAGTGAAATAATTGTTTGAGTTGGTTTTTAATATGATTATGCTTCCTGTACATAGTGAAATAATTGTTTGAGTTGGTTTTTAATATGCTTATGCTTCCTGTACATAATGAAATAATTGTTTGCGTTGGTTTTTAATATGCTTGCGCTTATTATGCAGGAACGCCATCAAAAATTCTTTTGCGGAGGCTCAGAAGACGCAAGTCAGAGACCCTAAGAGTGCAGTATATAGACACCAAAGAGATCAAGTGTGTCTAATGGATTTTTTCTAAGATTTTGTGATCAGCATCAACTGGAACAAACATTAATGGGCTTTATCATTTTCTGGCGTTTTGCAGAATATCAGTAGGCACTTGGAATGTTGCTGGTAGGCTCCCACCTGATGATCTGCAGTTTGACAAGTGGTTGGATATTAAAGAACCTGCAGATATGTATGTGCTAGGGTATGTGATTTTGCTTCCATCCAAACCGATCTTTATAATTTTGTGAATGACGCATTCTATCTTGACATTCTTCAAAACCTGCTTCTTTATTTAACTGTTACAGATTATGTCCTGACATCAATCCTTAATTAATGAGTACAAGAAACCTAAGCTAGATTTCTGTGCTCATCCAATAGAAACAAATCATGCTTTTCTGAAAGGAGAGGTAGGACAGGTAGGAACAAATTTAGCAAGAGAACACCCTGCACTAAAACTTAATCAGCATTCAAGGGTACTTTAGGTTGGAAATACAAACCAGCAAAAGGGTAAATTGATGATATGATAACTTTTGGAGAACCATGTGTGATTCTCAAATTAGCATAACGATAGGATACTTGGTTTCGATGAGTTATTGGCTAGAGGCACTCAAGAGGAGACAAAGATGATGGAGAGAGATAAGCCTTACAATGGAAATGAACCTATTGCCTTCTCCGCTCATGCAAAAAGGAAGAGTAATGTTGGACCAAGGAGACAAGGTCAAGGATCTAAGAAGGGATTCAAAGAAGGAAGAAAAGGAAGGTGCTGCAATTGCAACAGGTTCGACGACTACGCTAGAGAGTGTCCTTACAAGAAGAATACTCCAGGGGATGATGACAACAACAACCACAACAATTTCAAAGGCAATGGAAATCAAAGGAACAACATGTTCAACATCAAAGGAAAGAGGAATGCTACAGCTGCTCAAAATGGAAATGGTCGACCTCCCAAGAGGACAAGAAATGCTAGGTATGATGAAAGTAATGTTGTAGAAAAACAAGATGAGTTTTATCTTATTTCCGCTCTATTTATTGTCTCTCCTTCAGATACTTTGGATCATTGGTTGATTGATAGTGGAGCCTCAAGGCACTTCACTAGGTACAAGGAGGCCCTCTCGAATTTGGCTGAAAAGAAGACTAATCTAAAGATCATACTTGGAGATATTGCCACCTACCCCGTGAAAGGGATAGGTACTATCACTCTTCACTTGAATCAAGGTCAAGCAATTCACCTAGAAGAAGTATTGTATGTGCTCGATTTGAAGAAGAACCTGGTGTCTATTTCTGTGATGGAAGATAAAGGCTTCAAGGTAGCATTTGTTGATGGAAAGGTGTAATATTCCCAATTAGCAGCAGCTAATTGGAAATATTAATTTTGATTAATTTTGCCTTTATAAAGTTAAAATAAAAATAAAGTGGGTGAAAGGAGAATATAACTCACTAAAATAAAGTGCACTCCCTAGTAGACTCAACGTTGTGACTTAAGTGGGCCAAGGGGGGCCAAGAGAGCACGTAGAGGGGGACCCACTTAGACCACGTGGGCCATGACAGCGCAGTTTAGTTGGCAACGTGGGCCAAATGGAGGCTACGTAGGAGATGGTGGGGCCTAGGGTTGAGAGAGGCCCATTGCTATAAAAAGGAGGAGAGCCTCCTCATTTCCTCATTCGATGTTTATGATATTGAGCTGGTCATTTCGACTTCTTGAGCACACTGGTTGTTTAGCTAGTCTGCAGCATTGTTTAGTGCACCGAGTGTCTCTGTTCGGAGATCTCACCCTCAGCCCCGGGGGACTTCGAGTGCCTGCTCGGGTGAGGTTGTTCCATCAGTATTTTGCAGGAGGATTGGTGTTTGGCTTTTGTGGAGGAGCAGTGCATTCAGAGACCGCGCAATCTTGAGAGGGAGGACACAGTCCATTCTTGGGGAGCTCCGGATTGGGTTTCTTTTGGAGGATTCGAGCCTGGAGATTGAGCAAGGGGCCAGCCCTTGCCCATTGGAGGATTTTGGTAGAGTTTGTGGCCGTATTTTGGTGGTTTCCATTCGGCCTCAGTGCAGAGCCTTGGAGGATAGCGTAGATCCTCAAGGGGGTGATTTTTGGGGGTCGGCCATTTCAGAAATGCTTTCTTGGCTTTTCTGTGTTTGGTGAGCAGAGGCAGATTCCAGAGTTTCAGCTCATTCTTAGGAGGGGAGCAACCCCAAATCCTAATTTTGTTTCAGCAGTAGCAGCTACACGGCAGTTTTCCAGCAGCTTGGACGCAAATCAGAGAGCAGCCATTTTCTTGTCATTCTGAGAGTATTTCTTCACTTGCCTTGAGCAAGTCTAGGTGCCATCACTCTGATCACCTATTGTACTCCCTTATATTTCTCGGTATTATAAAATGGCTTAGCATTCTCTCTATATTTTTGGAGTATTTGTTACATGTTCGATATATGTTATTGTATGCTTGCACTACTGTTATTTCTCTCTCTTTGAGCATTTCAGTTACTATACCATTTGATGTGTTTTCCCCATACTCTTAGATAGAGTCTGGAAAGGGCCAGGTAGCCTCCAGATCTCACCCTCTTTTCAGAGGTGAAATATCTGGTAAACACCCTCCCAGTCCATCTCTGGTTGGAGTTTGCTTGTGTTTGAGAGATATCCTTGAAACGGGATATTACAAAAGGTACGTATTTGGAAAAGAAATCTTAAAGATGCATTTACTCTTGGATTTAAGGTTGATGGTCTCTATCAAGTTGGTGCAACTCCTTTGGGAGCTTTGGGAAGCGATACTTCTCTTCAATCTGAGCTATCGCACCGGAGATTTTCCCACTTACATTACAAAGCCTTACCTGGGGTAAGGAAGATGGTCACAAGGATGCCCGAATTCTCTTCAATTTGAGCTATCGCACCAGAGATTTGCCCACTTACATTACAAAGCCTTACCTAGGGTAAGGAAGATGGTCACAGGGATGCTCGAATTTAATATGAACCATGAAGGAGTTTGTTAGGGATGTGCAGCTGGGACACATACAAGGGGACCATTCCCTTTTAGTGAAAGAAAGACAACCAATATTCTTCAATTGGTCCATGCTGACCTTTCTGGTTTGTTTCCCTTAACATCGTTGGGAGAATACTCATTATGCAAACTTTGTGGATGGCTACTCTCGCAAAACATGGATCTATTTCTTGAAGATGAAGGATGAAGTGTTCAAATGGTTCTTTTCTACCAACAATCGAACCGAATATGAATCAAATGAATTCAATGAATTTTGCTGAGATGTTGCCATTAAGAGGGATACAATTGTTCCATACACTCCTGAGCGGAATGGAGTTGCTGAAAGGAAGAATCAAACAATCATGGAAGCCACCTGTGCCATGTTCCATAATCAAGGTCTGCTGAAATTATTAAGTGGAGAAATTGCCAACACTATTGTATATGTTCAAAATAGGAGCCTGCATCAAGCTTTGGATTTCAAGACACCTGAAGAAGTCTTGTAATATTCCTAATTAGCAGTTTCGCTGATTAGAATATTGAATTTTGATAAATTTTTCTATATCTAATGTTAGGCGGAAATAAGGTGGGTCGAGGACCCACAAATATTATTTTGGGAAAAGATAAAGTCAATTCCTATAGTTCCTAAGAGAAAATTGCGGCTTTAGTGGGGTCCGAGTGGCCAACATCGAGTGAGTGGCAGCTCCTTAGGTGGCAGCGTGAGGGAGGCTCGAAAGAGGTAGTGCTCGGTTGCCTCGAAGGAGAGTTTGCGTAGTCTATGGTGGGGCCCAAGAGGAACGTTGAGGATCACTTGACAAAAGGAAGGAAGGAAAACATCATTCCTCATTCATTCACTTATTTTTCTGATTTTCATTTTGACAAAGAATGCTTGTGTCAGGTGCCAAGTCTGCAGTGTTGTTTAGCACACGAGATTTTCAGGCGAAGATCTCAACCTCTACCTCGGGGGACTTCAAGTGCCTACTTAGGAGAGGAGATTTACCATTTTGGAGGAGCATTTCATAGCCAGGATTACAGAAGGAGCGTTATCACTCCAGGGACTCCGTGGAGGACGCAGTGGAGGATGCAGTCCAGTGGGAAGGTTGTTCTGAGAGGTAAGAAGAGAGTGAGATTGCAGCTGATATTTGGTGGGGAAGCTGAGTGCTTCCTAATAGGGTTATTGCTCATCCTTGGGGCAGTTTGTAGTGGATTCTTCAGCTAGCAGCGCAGTGGATCAAGCCCAATAGCGACAACTTTCCGAAGTCGGCCATTCCACATTTCCTTCACGGATTTTTGTGGGTTTCCTAAGTAGAGTCTGGTGTTCAAGTCCCAAAATTTCCTAGTGCTAGAAGCAACCCAACCAACCATCTGAAGTTTGCAGCAGCTGTATTTCTTGGCAGAGCAACGCAGCACTAGAGCCACGCAGAGCCATTTCTAGAGGGTCATTCCATCTTGTTTGAGATAGATTTCACCCTGTCTCGAGCAGGCCCAGGTGCACCCATTCCAACACCATTATTGTACTAATTTACAAGCATTAATAAAATGGCTCGGATAATGTTTTTGACTCCAATTTTCATGTGTTAATGGTGTGATTTTATTTGTTGTAGTTTCTAGTATATTTTTGCTTTTTATTAATGTCCTTTTCTCATTTGAGATATTACAGTGGTATCATAGCTCATAAACTTGGCTCAACCTGTGGAGCACGATGTCGATGACACTGGAGAGAAAACATAACGTGACTTACCAGAGACAGAGATATAGGAGCAGGGAAAGGAGGCTTGAAATCAATCCAGATTAGGTTGATAGCATCCCGGAGGTTGTAGAAAGGGAGATGGAGAACGTAGAAGATGGGAGGAATGAGGAGAAATAATTTTCTCACCTTCTGCTAAAGTTTGTACAAGACCTCTCCAAGAGGATTGAGGAGATGGGTCAGAGGCTTAGCAATTGTAGAAGAGGGAAAGGAGTACAAGGAGAGTTTCAGGTTGGAGAGGGGTCTGGAACTTGGAAGCACCAGGCAGTACCCCACACCACATTGTCAGTTGTACCATACACTCCACCACAGTCCACTATTCCCACGTTCCTAGCTTCAGGGACAAGAGGGCAGCAAGAGTTGGAAGGGGCGCAGATGATGCAGTGTGCCCGGTATGTTCCAGAGTTAGCAGTGCGATGGGTACCTACACCATGACCGACCACTTTTTCGTGGTCAACATATCGGATACCAATGTGGCACTGGGTGTTCAGTGGTTGATTACTCTGGGGAAGTTCACCACAGATTGGGAGGCCTTAGAGATGGAGTGGGATGATAAGAAGACCGGGAAGCATGAGAAGATCTGCGGGATGCACACTTACCCACCTCAGACTGTTTCGGCTCACCGGATGGAGGCAGATTTCCAGAAGGGGGACATAGAGTGGGCGGTTGAGTTGCGGGCATCAAAGGTAGGGACCACCGGTCAGGCAGTTTATCCTGATATACAGGCCATCCTTGACAGGTATGATACAGTGTTTGGGGATATACCACTAGGTCGACCACCGGACCGAGGGTTCGAGCACACCATTGAGCTTGAGAAAGGCATTCAGGCAGTGATTACTACCCCCTATAGGCATCCCAAATCCTATTGGGATGAGATTGAGCGGGCCATCCAGGAGTTGCTGGCTCTTGGGCACATCAGACTGAGCACGAGTCCGTTTGCTTCTTCCGTGGTGTTGGTGAAGAAGAAGGACGGCACCTTGAGGGTGTGTATTGACTACAGGGCCCTAAACAAGAAGACCCTGAAGAACAGGTATCCTATACCCAGGATCGATGAGTTGATGGATGAGCTGAGAGGAGCCAAGTTCTTCTCAAAGATTGATTTGAGATCAGGGTACCATCAAATTCGCGTGAGGGAACAGGACATTCCCAAGACCGCCTTCAGGTGTCATTATGGGCACTTTGAGTTTTTGGTTATGCCTTTCGGGCTAACCAATGCCCCAGCTACTTTTCAGTCTTGCATGAACCATATCTTCTGCAGTCATCTGAGGAAGTTTGTATTGATCTTTTTCGATGACATACTCATATATAGCAGGACTTGGGAGGAGCATCTCCAGCAACAGTTCTAGGCTAAGCTCTCCAAGTGTGAGTTTGGGATGACGAAGATGTTGTATTTGGGTCACATTATTGGAGTGGACGGAGTGAGAGTCCACGAGGAGAAGATCAGGGCCATCAGAGATTGGCCGGAGCCGAGGAACGTGACGGAACTTCGAGGATTCATTGGCATATGTACTTATTACAGGAAGTTCGTCAAGAGTTTCTCACAGCTTGCTGCACCCCTTACAGATTTGACGAAGAAGGGGGCATTCAGTTGGTCGGATATAGCGCAGTGAGCCTTTGACAGGCTCAAGGAGGTGATGAGTAGCTGCCCAGTGCTTGCATTGCCGGATTTTACGCAGCCATTTGTTTTGGAGTGTGATGTGTCGGGAGAGGGGATCGGCGCAGTATTGATGCAGGGAGGACACCCTATAGCCTTTGAGAGCCGGAAGCTCCTTCCACACGAGAGGTTGTATTCTATATACGAAAAGGAGATGTTGGCCATTATGCATGCATTGGCAAAATTCCGGCAGTATTTGGTGGGGAACAGGTTCAGGGTGAGGACTGATCACAACAACCTCAGGTTATTTTTGGAGCAGAAGCAGCTACAGGAGAGGCAGCAGAAGTGGATCAGTAAGATCCAAGCATATGACTTTGACATTGAGTATGTCAAGAGTAAGAACAACGTGGTAGCAGATGCCCTTTCACATAGACCAACCACGTTATCTCTTATGAGCTTGGATACAGATTGGAGGGCTCGACTCTTAGTGGAGTACTCTAAGGACATATTTGCATGTGAGGTTCTGGATGGACAGGTGGCGGATGACAGGTATAGGGTGGTCGATGAGATCATCTACTACAGGGACTGGATCTTCTTGACTGAGGGATCTCAGCTCAAGAAGAAGATACTTCAGGCGTCACATGATTCACCATTGGCCAGCCATCAGGGGTTTACCAAAACCTATAGGGCCATTAGAGAGAGGTTCTCATGGAAGGGCCTCAAGGAGGACGTACTCCAGCACATCATGGAGTGCGATGTTTGCCAGAGGAACAAAGGGGAGGTGATCCATCCCGCAGGATTGTTGCAGCCTCTACCCATCTCGGAGGGGAAATGGGAGAGTATTTCGATGGACTTCATCACAGGGTTGCCCATGGTGCAGGGAAAGGATTGTATCTTTGTCGTCGTTGATCGACTGACAAAGTATGCGCATTTCTTCGCCATATCCGCGCATTACATAGCAGCACAGGTGGTCGAGCTGTTCTTTAGAGAGGTTTTCAGGCTACATGGTCTTCCTAAGACCATCATCAGTGATAGGGACAGCCGCTTCATGGGCGGATTTTGGCAGGAGCTTTTCCGGTTGGTGGGGACGGAGTTGACACCGAGTACCAGTTATCACCCACAGACGGATGGGCAGACGGAGATAGTTAACAAGTGTCTGGAGGGCTACTTGCGTAACTATGTGAGTGGGCAGCAACGAGCATGGTTGAAGTGGCTGCATTTGGGGGAACACTGCTACAACACTACACATCACATGTCCATTGGTATGTCTCCATTCTACGCTTTATACGGATATCACTCTTTGTCTTTTGTTGACGTGATGTTTGGTGCTAGCAAGGCTCTGAGAGCCAAGATTTGGATCCAAGAGAGTCAGGATATTCTCTGAGCTCTCAAGGATAATATGGCCACAGCGCAGAACCAGCAGAAGCTGTATGCTGACAGAGGTCGGGTGGAGAGACAGTTTGAGGTAAGGGACTTGGTCTACCTACGATTACAGCCATACTGACAGTCGTTGCTGAAGCAGAAGGGAGCTGAAAAGCTCAAGTCCCGCTTTTATGGGCCATACAGGGTGATACCCAGGATTGGACAGGTTGCATATGAGTTGGAGCTGCCCCAAGGCAGCAAGATTCATAACGTTTTTCATGTATCATGCCTGAAGAAGGCACTGGGGCAGCAGGTGACAGTGACAGATGAGCTACCACTCACAAATGATGAGGGGCATTTGGTGTTGCAGCCAGAGGCTATCATTGATACCAGGGAGAGGCAGCTACAGAGCAGGACAATCCGGGAATTCCTAGTGAGGTGGAAGAATTTGCCGGATGAGGATGCCGCTTGGGAAAGTGAGAAAATTTTGCAGCATCCGTCATTTCAGTTACTTGAGGACAAGCAACATTTTGCCGGGGGAGACTATAATATTCCTAATTAGCAGTGGCTAATTGGAATATTCGATTTTGCTCAATTTTGTCGTCTATAGTTTATTAATAAATAAAAAGATGAGTAGAGAGGGTCTAACTCACTTTTGGAATAAAACCCACTCCCTAGTAGCACAACGTTGTGACTTAAAGGGAGCCAAGGGGGCCCAAGCACCACGTAGAGAGGGGGCACCACGTAGAGAGGGGGCCCACGTATGCACTAGGAGAGATTGCGCAGATGAGGAGGAGCACGTGGCAAGAGGGAGGCTACGTTGAGGAGATGGGCCTTAGGGTTTGGAGGAAGGCAAACATTATAAAAGAGGGAGGAACCTCCTCATTTCATTCATTTGTTGTTGATGATATTGAGCTGGTCATTTTGACTTCTTGAGCATGCTGGCTGTTTAGCCTATCTGCAGCACTGTTTAGTGCGTTGAGTGTCTCCGGTCGGAGATCTCGCCCTTAGCCTCAGGGGACTTCGAGTGCCTGCTCAGGCAAGGTAGTTTCTTCAGCATTTTGCGGGAGAATTGGTGTTTGGTTTTTGTGGCGGAGTCGTGCATTCAGAGTGACTGCGCAGTCATTGAGAGGGAGGACGCAGTCCATCCAGGAGGAGCTCCGGATTGGGATTCTTGCAGGGGTTTTGAGCCGGGAGATTGAGCAGAGGATCAGCCTTTGCCTTTGGGAGGATTTTGGTGGAGTTTGAGGCCGTATTTCATTCATTCCTATTCAGCCTCTGCGCAGAGCCTTGGAGGCCAGCGTAATTCCCCAAGGGGGTGTTTTTCGGGGGTTAGCCGTTTCTGATATGATTTCTGGGTTTTGCCGAGATTGGTGAGTAGAGGCAGATTCCAGATTTTCAGCTCATTCCGGTGAGGGGATCAGCCCCAAGTCATCAGTTCATTTCAGCAGTAGCAGCGACACGGCAGTTTTTCCAGCAGCTGGGACACAGTTCAGAGAGCAGCCATTTCTTGGATATTCTGAGAGTATTTCTTCACTTGTCTTGAGCAAGTCTAGGTGCTATCACTCTGATCACCTATTGTACTTCATTATATTTCTCTGTATAATAAAATGGCTTAGCTTTCTCTCTCTATATTTCTGGATGGTTTGCCGTACATTCTGTCTATGCTATTGTGTATCTGCTTTACTGTTATATTTATGTATTTTCGGGCATTCTAGTTATATACCACTTGGTGTGTTTATCTCATACTCTTAGACAGAGTTTGGAAAGGGCCAGGTAGCCTCCAGATTTCGTCCTCTTTCCAGAGGCAGCATATCTAGTAAATGCCCTCCCAGTCCATCTCTGGTTGGAGTTTTCTTGTGTTTTAGAGATATCCCCGAAACAGGATATTACAAGTTTTTCGCTTCGACATTTTTTAGCAGAGATGGCCTCGCACGGATTGAGAGATCAGGACAGGTTGGAGAGTGTGTCTAACTTTGTCATCTGGAAAGCTAGGATCCTGTCAGTCCTTGACGAGTATCATATCAAAGACCATGCCGAGAAGGTTGTGGCCGTTCCGATCGATGTTGATCCTCTAAAGAAGTATGAGGAAAATCAGGCGTGGACTAAACGCTTGATCATGGATGGGGTGAAGGATCACGTGGTCCCACATATTGCTGAAAAGAAGACGGCAAATGAAATGTGGTAGGTACTAGAAACGTTGTATCAAGGTAGCTCCACCCAGGGGAAGATGCTTCTGGAGAATCATATGCACAAGGGAGAGGAGATCGATCCTTTCCTCTTTAGATTGAAGGCTATTCGAGATCAACTGGTTGCAATGGGGGCAACTCCTGATGATAGTCTCATGGTGAGGACTGCCCTGAATGCAGTCACTGATGATTGGGAAACCTTTGTCCAAAGTATTTTGGGCAGAGCACAACTTCCAAACTAGGAGGACATGTGGGCAATCCTCCGTCAGGAAGAAATCAAGAGAATAACCGAGAGGGGCAGCAGCAACGGAGGAGCCAAAATCAAGAAAGAGGGGCAGGAAGATGCAGCTCTCGCATCAAAGGGACAGAGGAAACAACAAGGGAAGAAGAAGAAGGACCTCTCAAAGGTTAGGTGCTTCAGATGTGGCGAATTGGGACACTTTGCCAATACTTGTCCTTAGAAGAAGAAGGGCAAGGAAGATTTAGATTCCAAGGCTGCGGCAACCAAGGAGGATGATGGCAGTGATGATGATGTGGATATGAGTGCTCATGTACCTCGATAGAAGAGGTGGGGCGACATTGATTTGTAGTTCTCTTGAACTGTAGATGAGGGGTAGGATCCTTGAGGTGCCCAAACTCTTGGATCACATACGAGCTACGGGAGCCCTTAAAGACAGTAGCAAGATGACTGGAGTTAGTTGGTGAAAAGGATCATGGAGGCACTTTGGCAATGCTAGGACGCTGAAGACTGGAGCAGCGCAAAGGAGAGGCAGTAGCAGCGTGGAAGCAGCAGCATAGAGGCTAATGGTAATTCAGTAGCGCAAAGGCAATGCTTACGCAATGCAGAGCAACAGACAACGCAAAGCTTCAGAGGGTCAACGCAGAGCAACAACAGAGGGTCCTTCAATATCGAGATGCAACCAAACTGACTTGTCTGTCAGTATTTTGGGTGATGTCCTTCAATTTCTTACTTCTCAGCAACTGAGTTGCAGTGCAGCAGTTAGGAGTGGTAGTGCTATGGGAAACATGATGCAGCATTTGAGAGGGAGTTGCAGTACAGATGAGGCAGTGACTGTGGCAGAGTCATGAGCAGCAGTACAGAAGGTAGCAGTGCAGTGGATGAAGGGCAGCAGGCCAAGCATCAGCAGTGTAGGGGACCAATGCCATAGATTAGAGTAACGCTTCTAGAGTGAAGTGTTGCTAGAGCACATTCCTCTCTAAGAGGGATTGTTGAGATTTTGGGTAGCATTGGATGTGCTCTAGCTCCGAAACTTTGTGGAGGGGCTAGAATACATGAGATCTCCAAGACCCAGAAATCGTTTGGAGAAATTCCACCCGGAATCTAAGTTATTCAAAATATTAATTATTTTAATGGAGACCCTAAGTCTAACTTAGGGAAATTAAATAATTAAAGTGAATTAATTTAGACATGTGGGTGAGAATGTTCTAAGTGACGTGGATCAAGTCTTTTCTAATCTTAGCCTTCGATTAGAGATTAGATCACAGACATTGAATGTTGAACGAGAAAAGTATTAAAGGAAGGTTTGGGGTTAGCTGGAGAAGACACACAAAGCAGTAGCACTTGAGCTAAGTCGAAATTTTGGGGCATGGTTTGCTGATAATTTTCGAGTGATCTTGCAGGTCTAGTGAGGGGTAGATTGACAAGGGATAATTCAGATCCAAGGCCGAGAATACATAGGCAGAGATGCAGATTCGTACCAGGCAGCGCAGAGACCCAGCAAGAGGGACGCAACCCAACTAGGCTCACGCGGAGGTAGCACAGAGGTTGACGTAGGCCCTTCAGGGTGATGCAAAGGTAGCGCTGAGCCCAAAGGGGTGACACAGGAGTAGGCTGTGCTCCGCAAAGGCTCAAGCAGGGACGTAGTGCCAGGAGAGACAACGTTGGGGTTCCAGTGGGCCAGAAAGGGCTCATTTTTAGCATTTCAGAAAGACTAAAGCAGCCACACAGAAGGGTGATGCAGTGACTGCATAGGCACCCGTTGGGGTTCTTCATCTTCAGCTAAATCAGCCATATTTTTTGTCTCTGAGTGATAGAGGTACATCTGTTGTGATTTCTCCATTGGGAAAACCACTACTGGTGCCCTTGATTGTATTTAGACATTTTGCATAATAATAAAACCCTCTAAGAGTTGTTGCGCCGGTTTTCTCGCATTGGGTTTTTCCGGGGACATTGTCCAAAAAATATTGTGTCCTTTTTCATGTATGCTTTATCCTTCAGTACTTGATCTATATGTATGTGTAGATCTGCAGTGTGTTTACTTCGCTATTTTCTGAATATTTTTGAAAATAACTTGTATAATTAAAAACACAAGTAGGAGAAGTAAACCAGATTTCTACACATTTGCATGTATGTGTAGATCTTCAGTGTGTTTACTTTGCTATTTTTTGAATATTTCTGAATATAACTTGTATAATTAAAAACACAAGTAGGAGAAGTAAACCTGATCTACACATCTGTATGTATATGTAGATCTGCAGTGTGTTTACTTCGCTATTTTTTGAATATTTTTTAAAATAACTTGTATAATTAAAAACACAAGTAGGAGAAGTAAACCAAGTTTCTGCAGTAGAAATTTCTGTCAAGTAGTTTTAGAAATTTTCACACAAGACAGCTCGATGGCCGAGGATTCGAGCACACCATCGAGCTAGTGCAGGGGATCCAGTTTGTGATCACTACCCTGTATAGGCACACCCCAAGGCTTATCGGGATGATATTGAGAGGGCCATACACGAGCTCTTAGCATTGGGACATATCTGGTCGAGTTCAAGCCCTTTTGCTTCATCGGTTGTTCTGGTGAAGAAGAAGGACTGTACATTGAGAATGTGTATCGATTACAGGGCCTTGAACAAGAAAACGATGAAGAACCGCTACCCCATTCAGCGGATTGATGAGCTGAGGGGAGCCAAGTTCTTCTCCAAGATTGATCTGAGGTCATGGTACCATCAGAAATCGGTGAGGGGCAAGGATGTCCCTAAGACAACTTTCAGGTGTCACTATGGGCACTTTGAGTTTTTGGTGATGCCATTTGGGCTAACCAACGCTCTAGATACCTTCCAGTCGTGCATGAACCACATATTTCGTGGGTAGATGAGAAAGTTCATGTTGGTATTCTTCGATGACATACTGATCTACAGCCGAACTTGGGAGGAGCACATACAACATGTGGAGACAGTGCTTCATATATTGGAGGAGCAACAGTTTTATGCGAAGTTGTCCAAGTGCGAGTTTGGGTTGACAGAGATGCTCTACCTAGGGCACATCATAGGCACTGATGGTGTGAGGGTGCATGAAGAGAAGATTAGGGCCATCTGGGATTGGCTAGAGCCCAAGAACGTCATTGAGTTGAGAGGGTTTGTGGGCATTTGAACCTACTACCGGAAGTTTGTGAAGGGGTTTTCACAACTGGCACAACCCCTCACAGATTTAGCGAAGAAGGGGGCCTTCGCTTGGACTACTACAGTGCAGGAGGCATTTGACCGCCTCAAGCAAGTGATGAGTAGTTGTTTGGTCCTTGCACTTTCGGATTTTACCAAGCCCTTCATTTTGGAGTGCGATGCATTAGGTGAAGGAGTGGGGACCGTACCGATGAAGGAGGGGCATCCTATAGCCTTTGAGAGCCGGAAAATATTGCCTCATGAGAGGCTCTACCCCATATATGACAAGGAGATGCTAGCCATCATGCATGCGTGTAATATCCCCAAAGGGAAATAACCAGTAATAAACAGAAATATGCCAGACAGATATAGAAAATACAATACTGAACCAGATCACTGAATCATGACACATGTAATACCAGAAACTGAGCCATTTTATTAATCAGAAAGTACATAGAGAGGAGTAAATCAGAATCAGTGCACCTATCCTTGCCCTAGGCAAGTGATGATCCTCTCATACAAGAAAATGGCTGCAACAAGGACAGCGTCCTAGCTGCTCTGAAGACTGAAGATGAACTGCGCTGGTACTGGGGCTGATCTCAAGCTGCAACCCTCACAAATGGAAAACGCTGTCTCTGCTAGTGACAGCGCAGAAACAGGTGAAGCACAAATCCCTCAACCCTCCAGACAGATGAACCTGCTACAGAATACTGGAAAACTCTGTTGAGCTCCTCTCACAATAGTTTGCTCCTCAGATCTGCGTCCCGACTCCCACCTGATGGATCTGAAGCCTCCAATCAAATCTGCGTCCTTCCCTTCCTGATCTGCGTCCTCCAATACCAGATCTACTGCCAAACCTTCAGATCTATGCTAGATCTGGAACTATCTCCTCAGATCTACAGCCTCTAGGGCTAGATCGGGTGTTATCCCTTCAGATCTGGACTAGATCTATCAATATCTCCTCGGATCTGTCACTCCTCAAGCTGGATCTAGTGCTAAACCTCCAGATCTGCAACATACAAGACTAGATCTGCAAGATCTATCCTTCCCAAAGCTGGATCTAACAATAAGCCTTCAGATCTGCAACCCTTACCTTCAGAAATGGACAGCGTCCTCACTCTAGGGCTAGACAGCGTCCTTCTGCCTCCCTAAACAGCGTTTTCTCTGCCAATCCTGAACTGCGTCCTCCTTGGACAGCGTCCTTCCTCTCCTGCAAGGATCAGCGTCCTCTCTCCGGATGAGACAGCGTCCTTCTCCTTCAAGTATCAGCGTCCTTCCTTCTCTTGCTCTGCGCAGCCACAAGAGGGCTTTCTCCTCCTCAGATATGCTTCAGAAACTGCTGCTGCTGCTACTGGAACTGAAAAGTATACTCAGGACAAACCTTACTAGGGCAGGCACTCGAAGTCCCCCGAAGCTAAGGGTGAAACCAGAAAAACCTTACCAGGGCAGGCACTCGAAGTCCCCCGAGGCTAAGGGTGAGATCTCCGACCGGAGACACTCGTGCACTAAACAGTGCTGCAGACCGACTAAACAACTGGCATGCTGAAGCAGACAGAAGTCTAGCTATCAATAATAATATCAAATCATGAATGATCAAATGAGGTGAGAGCCTCTCCTTTTATAACATCAAACTCCCTCCAAAACTTAACTCTCCCTGGATCTGCGCAGTTTACCTTGGGTTAGCCTGATGCCTCCCCCCATCATATCCACGTGGACCCCCAAGGCCCCCTCTCTAAGTTACAACGTCAATCTACTAGGAAAAAGAACACTTTATTATAAAGTGAGGTGACTAAAGTGAGGTGACCCCTCTTATTTCTCACTTTATTTATTATTTCTATCTAAAGCGGCAAAATAAAGCAAAAATGCAATATTCCAATTAGCAAAGCTAATTGGGAATATTACAATGCGCTAGCCAAGTTCAGACAATACTTGGTGGGGAATCGGTTCAGGGTGAGGACAGACCACAGTAGCCTCTGATTTTTCTTAGAGCGAAAATAGCTTCAGGAGAGGCAACAGAAGTGGGTCAGTAAGCTAAAGGCATACGACTTTGACATCGAGTATGTTAAAGGGAAGCATAATGTGGTGGTTGATGCCTTGTAGAGGAGGCCAGCATCCCTCTCTCTGAGGCCAGCATCCCTCTCTCTGATGAGTATCGAGGTGGATTGGAAGGCCCGACTACTAGTTCAGTACTCTAAGGATTGGTCTGCATGCGAGATTGTAATATTCCCAATTAGCAATAGCTAATTGGAAATATTAATTTTGATTAATTTTGCCTTATATAGTTAAAATATAAATAAAGTGGGAAAAAGGAGAATGTGACTCACTTAGAATAAAACACACTCCCTAAAGTCACCTGGGAGACATAACATTGTGGACAAGGTGGGCCAAGGGGGACAAGTGACAATGGAGGGGGTGACACACTTAGGTAGCGTGGGCCTAGCCAGCGCAAAGGAGTTGGCAGCGTGGGCCAAAGAGAGACAGCGTGAACGTGGTGGGGCCAAGGAGAGAGGGAGGCTCACCAAAGATAAATAGAGGGGAGGCTACCTCATTTCTCTCATTGATGATTATGAATTTTGGAGTTTGTCTCTAGACATTGTGCACGCTTGTTGTTTAGCTAGTCTGCACGTACTGTTCAGTAGACCTGGTGTCTCCGTGCGGAGATCCCAACCTCAGCCCCGGGAGACTTCGAGTGCTTGCTCGGGTGAGGACTCCTACATTATTTTGCAGGGAGAGATCGAAGCTTCAGTCATTGGGGAGCATTCCTTGGAGAGATTGTGCAGTCTTGGAGAGGGAGGATGCAGATCTAGTTGGGGAAGTTCCGGATTGAGGTTATTTCGGTGGATTCAGACCGGAGGATTAGGGAAGGGATCAACCCTTACCTATTGGAGACATTTTGCAGAGGGAGAGGCTGTATTTTGCAATGTTGTCATTAGGGTCAGCGTTTTCTCTTGAGGGATAGTGTAGTGCCTCAAAGGAGGTATTTTCCGGGGTCAGCCATTCTTGAAAAGATCTCTGGGATTTTCTGGGTATTGGGAGTAGAGGTCGTTCCCATAGTTTCAACATTTTTCGATTTGGGGAGCAGCCCCAAGGACTCGTTTCATTCTAGCAGTTGCAGCAGCACGGCAGCATTTCCAGCAGCTTGGAGATTACACAGTTGATAGAGGGAGCAACCATTCCACATATTGTTCTGAGAGTATTTCTACACTTGCCTTGTGCAAGTCGAGGTGCCATCATTCTGATCACCTTTATACTTATTTCTTATTTCTCAGTATTAATAAAATGGCTCGACATTCTCCATATTGTGTATTTTGTCTCATGATTTGTCTCTAGTTGTTGTGTACCTTGTTTGTGTGCTTTATATCACTGTTTATTTCCCTTCGGGATATTATAGTGGTATCAGAGCTCATAGACCTGGCTCAACCTATGGAGCAAGTTGTCTATGACATCGGAAGAGAATCCATATATTTGCTACAGGGGTAGGAAGTACCGTGACTGAGAGCATAGGTTGCAAATCACCTACAGAGAGGGTGACTTCGTTCCAGTAGTGGACGCAGAGCAGGAGGAACTGATGGCAGAGGAGAAAGATGCCGAGAAGGAGTTTGGGGACCTGCTCCTCAAGTCAGTACAGGATCTGTCTAGGCGGATAGAGGAGATGGGGCAGAGATTCACAACAGCAGAGTCCAGACAGCATGATACGCCGAGGGGTTTCCACATTGGAGAGGGATCGGGTACGTCCCATCATTTGTAGGAGCACCACGCAGCACAGCATGTGGCATCCCATACACCCCCACGCTCCACGATGCCCACTTTTCTGGCAGCAGATACAGGGGTGGGAGTGCAGCAGGAGCAGGAGCCAACCCACATGGGTGATTACTTTGCTGAGTACCAGGCCTATGGACAGGAGTTCAGAGATGCACTCACATTTCACGATTTTGTCTTGCTCAAGCGGGACAGTAGACCCCGCCATCATCACAGGGGGAACAGACATTCTCAGGACGAAGATATGCATCGTACTGTGGGCAGGTTTCACTTGCCAAATTTTGATGGTTCGTCAAATAGTTCGGCAAAGGCATGGGTAGAGAAGCTGGATATATACTTCCAGCTCAACCAAATGGCGGAGACGGAGGCCATCAAGGTGGCAGCGCTGCATCTAGATGGCGACGCCCAAGATTGGTGGTTTCACGGGATGGTTACACTCGGGCACTCGACAGTGACAGCTTATGCCGAGTTCACTCGGAGGTTGATAGAGAGGTTTGATCGGAGGGATCCGGAAGAGCATTTTGTTGAGCTAAAAAAGCTCAAGCAGACTGGGAGTCCGGACACATACATCTCAGATTTCTTGAGACTCTCAGTGATGGTGCCAGATTTATCTGCAGCACGGATGATCTACATGTTTATCGACGGGTTAGCAGAGCCTCTCCGAGGTTTGGTCCGGTCCACTAGGCCAGCCACACTTCATGATGCAGTTGGCAGGACCCGAGATTTACAGGATGCTTTACCACAGACCAGAGCGCCTTACCCTCAGAGAACAGCTTTCCAGCCAAAGGGGAAGGACGTGAGGGTTCCACCTCCAAAGGAGAGCCAGAGCAGAGGACCGATAGATGATGAGACCAGGAGGGATCTGAGGAGGAAGAGATTGTGTTTCACCTGCCAGGAGCCATGGGCACCAGGGCATCGTTGTGTCGAGGGAAAGGCACATTATATTGAGGTCTTCTCCGAGAGCAGTGGAGAAGAAGATGAGTATGACGACATAGGTGCAGGGGGGAGCCATGCAGCGCAGAGAGAGGATCATCTGCCGCCTCCACCACCAGGAGCAGGAGGTGCATCTTTCGCACCTACCGGAGGAGCCCTTGCAGCCTTGCGAGGAGTTCCCAAGTATTTGACACTACGTGTTCGAGGTACAGTGCGAGGGCAGCGAGTGTCAGTAGTAGTAGACAATGGGGCAACCCACAACTTCATTGATGCACAGTTGGTAGAGCGGAGAGGCATTCTGACGGAGAGTTTTGACGGGTTTTCAGTGTTGGTTCCAGGGGATCAGACCATGCAGTGTGCCAGATACGTTCCAGCGTTGGCAGTGATGATGGGCACTTACACACTGACCGACCACTTCTTCGTGGTGAACATTCCAGATACCAACGTGATATTGGGGGTGCAGTGGCTGATCACTCTAGGAAAGGTCACCACGGACTGGGAGGCCTTGGAGATGGAGTGGGATGATAAGAAGACAGGGAAGCACGAGAAGATACGGGGCATGCATACTTATCCACCTCAGACAGTCTCAGCTCACAGGATGGAGGCAGACTTCTGGAAGGGAGATATAGAGTGGGCAGTAGAGTTGCGTGCTTCAGAGGTAGGATCTACAGGGAAGGTTGTGCACCCAGAGGTGTAGACCCTTCTTGACAGGTATGCTACGGTATTTGGGGAGATACTGCCAGGACAGCCACCGAATCGGGGATTTGAGCACACTATCGAGTTGGAGCAAGGCATACAGGCCATCATCACTACACCCTATAGGCACCCCAAGGCCTATCGGGACGAGATTGAGCGGGCTATCCATGAGTTTCTAGCTCTTGGACACATTTGGCCTAGCACCAGTCCTTTCGCTTCTTCAGTAGTATTGGTGAAGAAGAAGGACGACACATTGAGGATGTGCATTGACTACAGGGCCCTGAACAAGAAAACAATGAAGAACAGGTACCCTATCCCACGGATTGACGAGCTGATGGATGAGTTGAGGGGGGTGCAGTTCTTCTCGAAGATTGACTTGAGATCCGGGTACCACTAGATCCGCGTGAGGGAGCAGGACATTCCCAAGACTGCTTTCAGATGTCACTATGGCCATTTCGAGTTTTTGGTGATGCCCTTCGGGCTAACCAATGCACCGGCCACCTTCCAGTCATGTATGAACCACATCTTTCGTAGTCATCTGAGGAAGTGTGTACTGGTGTTCTTTGACGACATATTGATATACAACAGGACATGGGAGGAGCATTTCCAGCACATAGAGGCAGTACTGCATATTTTGGAGGAGCAGCAGTTTTATGCTAAGCTCTCCAAGTGCGAGTTCGGTTGACAGAGATGCTCTATTTGGGGCACATCATCAGAGTGGACAGAGTGAGGGTCCACGAGGAGAAGATCAGGGCCATCAGGGATTGGCCAGAGTTGAAGAACGTGATGGAACTTCGAGGGTTTGTGGGTATCTGCACCTACTACAGGAAGTTCATCAAGGGATTTTCCCAACTTGCTGCACCCCTTACAGATCTGACCAAAAAGGGGGCATTCAGTTGGACGGATACAACACAGAGGGCTTTTGACAGGCTCAAAGAGGTGATGAGCAGTTGTCCGATGTTAGCATTGCCAGACTTCACGCAGCCTTTTGTTTTGGAGTGTGACGCGTCGGGAGAGGGGATAGGCGCGGTTTTGATGCAGGGAGGCCACCCCAAAGCTTTTGAGAGCTGAAAACTCCTACCACATGAGCGGTTGTATGCCATATACGACAAGGAGATGTTGGCCATCATGCATGCATTGGCCAAATACCGACAGTACCTGTTGGGCAACAGGTTCAGGGTGAGGACAGACCACAATAGCCTTAGATTTTTCTTAGAGCAAAAGCAGTTGTAGGAGAGGCAGTAGAAGTGGGTCAGTAAGATCCAGGCTTACGATTTTGACATCGAGTATGTCAAGGGGAAGAACAACGTGGTGGCTGATACACTCTCACGCAGACCAACAACGTTCTCCCTGATGAGTTTAGACACGGATTGGAGGGCTCGGTTGTTGGTGGAGTACTCCAAGGACCGTTTTTCCTGTGAGATTTTGGATGGACAGGTGACGGATGACAGGTACAGGGTGTTGGATGAGATCATCTATTACAGGGATAGGATCTTCTTGACTGAGGGCTCTCAGCTCAAGAAGAAGATATTGCAGGCTTCTCACGATTCACCACTATCAGGCCATCAGGGGTTTACCAAAACCTACAGGGCCATCAGGGAGAGATTCTCGTGGAAGGGCCTCAAGGAGGACGTACTCCAGCATGTCAGGGAGTGCGAGGTTTTCCAGCGCAACAAGGGGGAGATGAACCATCCGGCAGGTTTATTGCAGCCTCTTCCCATACCAGAAGGGAAATGGGAGAGCATTTCGATGGACTTCATCACAGGGTTGCCCACGGTGCAGGGCAAGGACTGCATATTTGTAGTCGTTGATCGACTAAAAAAGTATGCTCACTTCTTTACTATGTCCGCACATTACACAGCAGCATAGGTGACGGAGCTATTCTTTCGGGACATTTTCAGGTTGCATGGTCTCCCAAAGACCATCGTTAGTGACAGGGACAGCCGCTTCATGGGCGGATTTTGGCAGGAGCTCTTCCGTTTGGTGGGCACAGAGTTGACACCGAGCACTAGTTACCATCCTCAGACAGACGGACAGACCAAGATAGTGAACAAGTGGCTGGAGGGCTACTTGTGCAACTATGTCAGTGGGCAGCAGAGGGCTTGGTTGAAGTGGCTGCACTTAGGGGAGTACTGTTACAACAACACTCATCACATGTCTATCGGTATGTCTCCATTTTATGCATTGTATGGATATCATGCTCTTTCTTTTGTTGATGTGATGTTTGGTGCTAGCAAGGCTCCTAGAGCCAAGGATTGGATCCAAGAGAGTCAGGACATCCTCCGAGCTCTCAAGGACAACATGGCTACAACACAGAACCAGCAGAAGCTGTATGCAGACAGGGGTCGGGTAGAGAGGCATTTTGAGGTAGGGGATTTGGTCTACCTATGCTTACAGCCATACCGACAGTCCACGCTGAACCAGAAGGGGGCTGAGAAGCTCAAGTCGCGCTTCTACGGTCCATACAGGGTGATACACAGAGTAGGACAAGTTGCTTATGAGTTGGAGCTACATCAGGGCAACAAGATTCATAATATCTTTCACGTATCATGCCTGAAGAAGGCACTGGGTCAGCAGGTGACGGTAACAGAGGAGCTTCCACCTACAGACGATGAGGGGCACTTGGTGCTATAACCGGAGGCCATTATTGACACCAGGGAGAGATAGCTGCCGAGTAGGACAGTCCGAGAGTTCCTAGTGAGGTGGAGAAATTTGCCGGATGAGGATGCCGCTTGGGAGAGTGAGAAGATCTTATAGCATCCATCATTACAGTTGCTTGAGGACAAGCAACATTTTGCCGGGGGAGACTGTAATATTCCCAATTAGCGATAGCTAATTGGAAATATTAATTTTCATTAATTTTTCCTTATATAGTTAAAATATAAATAAAGTGGGTAAAAGGAGAATGTGACTCACTTAGAATAAAACACACTCCCTAAAGTCACCTAGGAGACATAACGTTGTGGACAAGGTGGGCCAAGGGGGCCAAGTGACAACGAAGGGGGTGACACACTTAGGCAGCGTGGGCCTAGCCAGCGCAGATGAGTTGGCAGCGTGGGCCAAAGAGAGACAGCGTGAACGTGGTGGGGCCAAGGAGAGAGGGAGGCTCACCAAAGATAAATAGAGGGGAGGCTACCTCATTTCTCTCATTGATGATTATGCATTTTGGAGTTTGTCTCTAGACATTGAGCACGCTTGTTGTTTAGCTAGTTTGCACGTACTGTTCAGTACACCGGGTGTCTCCGTGCGGAGATCCCAACCTTAGCCCCGGGAAACTTCGAGTGCTCGCTCGGGTGAGGAGTCCTACCATATTTTGCAAGGAGAGATCGAAGCTTCAGTCATTGGGGAGCATTCCTTGGAGAGACTACATAGTCTTGGAGAGGGAGGACGCAGATCTAGTTGGGGAAGTTCTGGATTGAGGTTATTTCGGTGGATTTGGATCGGAGGATTAGGGAAGGGATCAGCCCTTACCTATTGGAGACATTTTGCAAATGGAGAGGCCGTATTTTGCAGTGTTGCCTTCAGGGTCAGCTTTTTCCCTTGAGGGATAGTGTAGTGCCTCAAAGGAGGTATTTTCTAGGGTTAGCCATTCTTGAAAAGCTCTCTGGGCTTTTCTGGGTATTGGGAGTAGAGGTCGTTCCTAGAGTTTCAGCATTTTTTGAGTTGGGGAGCAGCCCCAAGGGCTGTTTCATTCCAGCAGTTGCAGCAACACGACAGCATTTCCAACAGCTTGGAGATTACGTAGTTGATAGAGGGAGCAACCATTCCACATATTGTTCTGAGAATATTTTACACTTGCCTTGTGCAAGTCGAGGTGCCATCATTCTGATCACCTTTATACTTATTTCTTATTTCTCAGTATTAATAAAATGGCTCGGCGTCGTAGATCTAACCACTACACCAAAAGCTTGAACTGTTAATGAGGGCAGCATCCCACGGTGTTAAGGGTGGGCCTAACCCCACTGGAGCATCTGAGGGCGAGGGCCCTTGCACAACACCCCTCATTACACAGACCCGGACACGTGGCTGCGGGCCCTACCCGCACACAGGATATTACAACCCACCACGCTCCTCGAGTCTCGACCTTGAGACCTCGGCTTTGATACCATGTAGATCTAACCACTACACCAAAAGCTTGAACTGTTAGTGAGGGCGGCATCCCAGGGTGTTAAGGGTGGGTCTAACCCCACCGGAGCATCTGAGGGCGAGGGCCCTTGCGCAACACCCCTCATTAAATAGACCCGGACACGTGGCTACGGGCCCTACCCGCACACGGGATATTATAGAGATTTTGGATGGACAGGTGATAGATGACCGGTACCGGGTCATGGATGAGGTGATTTATTACCGGGACCGGATTTATTTGACAGCTAACTCCCAATTGCGGGAGAAGATTCTGCGTGCAACACATGACTCTCCATTATCTGGGCACCAGGGGTTCACCAAGACCTACTGGACCATTAGAGAGAGGTTCTCATGGAAGGGCCTCAAGGACGATGTTCTGAGACTTGTCCGGGAGTGTGAGGTTTTCCAGAGGAATAAGGGGGAGTTGATCCATCTCGCAGGATCGCTACAACCGCTTCCAATCCCTGAAGGGAATTGGGAGAGTATTTCGATGGATTTCATCACCGGGTTGCCCATGGTGTAGGGCAAAGACTGTATCTTTGTCGTGGTCAACAGATTGACAAAGTATGCACATTTCTTCTCCATTTCAACTCGATACATGACATCTCAGGTGGCCAAGTTGTTTTTCAGGGACATTTTCAGATTACATGGTCTCCCCAAGACCATAGTCAGTGACCGGGATAGCAAGTTCATGGGTGGATTTTGGCAGGAGCTACTCCGATTGTTGGGCACAAAGCTCACCCTAAGCACGAGTTACCATCCACAGACAGATGGGTAGATCGAGATAGTTAACAAGTGGCTAGAGAGCTACTTGTGTAACTATGTCATGGGGTAACAGAGGGTCTGGTTGCAATGGCTGCACTTGGGGGAATACTGCTACAACACGAAGTTCCACATGTCTATAGGTATGACTCCCTTTTGTGCTTTGTACGGTTACGATGCATTGACGTTTGTTGATGTTATGTTTGGAGCTAGCAAGGCCCGCAGGGCCAAAGACTAGATCCAAGAGAGCCAGGACATTCTCAGGGCTCTCAAGAATATCCTGGTGATAACCCAAATCAACAGAAGATGTACGCAGAAAGAGGCCGTGTGGAGAGGCAGTTTGTGGTGGGGGACTTGGTTTACCTTTGCCTTCAGCCTTACAGACAATCCACACTGAAGCAGAAGGGGGCTGAGTAGCTCAAGCCTCGCTTCTATGGGCCATACAGAGTCATCCGGAGAGTGGGAGAGGTAGCATACGTGTTGGAGGTATCGCAGGGAAGCCAGATACATAACATTTTTCATGTGTCTTGCATGAAGAAGGCCTTGGGGCAGCGAGTGACAGTAGTCACCGAGTTGCCTCCTACAGATGATGAGGGGCACTTGGTGCTCCAACCACAGGCCCTTTTAGACACCAATGTTTTTGTGGGTTTCCTGAATAGAGTCTGGTGTTCAAGTCCCAGAATTTTCTGAGCGCTAGAAGCAGCCCAACTAGCATTCTGAAGTTTGCAGCAGGTGCATTTCTGGGCAGAGCGACACAACACCAAAGCCATGCAGAGCCATTTCGAAAGGGTCATTCCAGCTTGTTTGAGATAGATTTCAGCGTGCCTCGATCAGGCCCATGTGCACCCATTCCACCACCATTATTGTACTCATTTCCAAGCATTAATAAAATGGCTTAGATCATGTTTTTGGCTCCAATTTTCATGTGTTAATGGTGTGATTTTATTTGCTATAGTTTCTAGTCTATTGTTGCTTTATATTACTGTCAATTTTTTCATTTGGGATATTACAAGTCTTCATTGGTAAGAAACATGATGTTTCTCATTTTAGAATATTTGGTTGTCCTGTGTATCTTCATGTGGCTAAAAAGAAAAGAAATAAGTTGGAAGCTTCTGGGAAAGAAGGTATATTCGTTGGCTACAGTGAAAATTGAAAGGCATATAGAATCTATGTGTCTGGTCAAAGAGATGTGGAAGTAAGTCATGATGTCATCTTTGATGAAGATACTGCCCTTGGGAAAGCCAGAGATTTGCCTATCCCAAGGAAGGATGATGATGTTGCCGAAAAACAGGATGAACCTCCAACAGATGAGCCTATGCCCGATGTTGATGGTCTGATGGATCCTATTGATCCACCTCCTGGTGATTACCTCTATGAAGATACCACTATGGCTCAAATATACTCTCGAAGATGCTGAAAGACATATTGCTCCAAGAGGGACATTTCGCAAAAGTAAGAAGTCGAAAATGTATCAAGGGTACTTGGCTGCCATGAGTACTATCATTCAAGCTAAACCATGCATGTTCGAAGAGGTTGTAAAACACCAAGTATGGAAGGATGCGATGAATGGGGAATATGAATCTATCATGAAGAATGATGACTGGGACGTGGTGCCTAAACCCAAGGAAAAGTCTGTGGTCACCTCAAAATGGATTTACAAAATCAAACATGGAGCTGATGGGAGTGATGAAAAATATAAGGCCAGGTTCGTTGCTCGAGGCTTCTCTCAAAAGGAAGGAGTGGACTATGATGAAATATTTGCACTGGTTGCTCAATATACCACTATTCGATCTATTATTTATCTCACTACCAATCAAGGATGGAGCTTGTTGACCACTGGAGTGGCACCTGATGATAATGAGAATACTCCATGCCCAAGGATGAACCAAAAGACATTTGTACCATAAGATATCATCAGATATCATTAGTTCAACAGAGTTTTTAAACTCTACTTCTTCTTCTTATAATTTTCTCTTGTACCCAGATTCCACGCGCTATGAGGAATTGTAATAAGTGATGCTAGTAATGATGAATTTGAGTCAATATTGAGTCTGTAACAGACCTAGGTAGCTTGGGACCTTGCCAACAAGTGAGTATTACTCTGAGAGGTTTTTTTCACTTGGTTAATTATCATCTCCCTATTAGGACTTGATAATTAATTGAGTTTTTTCTTCAATTTTACCCCAAAGTCGGAGTACAGCTTGATGGTGAGGCCTTGGGTGAGTCTTAGTGTCTAGAGTCAATGTATTTTACCATACTAGTGTTGAGATTTTGTGTATTTGGGGTAGCATCAGTTGTGCTCTAAGTGCCAAATTTTGTGGAGGGACTAGAGTACACTTGATCTACAAGACCCAGAAATTGATTTGAGAAATTTCATCTGGTTTAGGAGATATTAAATTAATTAATTATTTAATGTATTTCCTAAGTTAAAACTTAGGGAACTTAAATAATTAAAGTAAATTTAATTAAACATGTGATGAAATTGTCTGAAGTCACACGGATCAAGCTTTCTTTTAATCTTAGCCATTGATTCAAGATGTGATCATGGCCGCTGGTTTCCCAACGAGAAAAGTATAAAGGAAAGGCTTGGGGTCATTTGTAAAGACACACGGAGGTAGAGCACTGAAGCTAAGCTGAGATTCTAGGGCAGGGTTTGCTAAGAATACTCAGAAGTGTTTCAGCTGCAGAGAGGGGAATTTAGGCCAAGGGGATGATCTGATCCCGGGGTCTAGAATACACAAGAGGCAGAAATCATCTTAATGACCGCGCAGAAGAGGAGAACAGAAAAAACAGCAAGGACAACGCAGTCCCTCCAAGGACAGCGTGATTTTCAGTAGGAAACCCTCAGAGGGTTACGCAGAGACCCTAAGGGGCAGTGTAGTGATTGCGTCACCCAGTCTAGGGTAACACAGTCTCTTCCAGAGCAGCGTTGAGGGTTTGAGGGGTTTCAGAGGCTGACGCAGAGGCTTTCAGGGGCAGCGCTGGGGTTTCTAGGCCCTAATCTTGGCTGAGTTCTGTAAATCCCGTTTGAGGGTGTGGATCAGTCATTATTTTGGCCCTAGATCAGCCAGTGAGTTGTAGATCTAGTATATTCTCTGTCGGGTTTTCCAGATCTGGTACCCAGATTTGTGTATTCAGAAAAATTCTTAATAATAAAACCCTCTAGCAGCCAGAGACTGGTTTTCCCGCATTGAGTTTTTCCGGGGACTATTTGTCCAAAAATAACTATGTCACTTTGTCTATGTGTGCATGAACTTGTTCTAGATCTGGATTGGTAGAGATCTGTTATGTGTTTTGCTTCAATTTTAGCTTGAATTTATTTAGTTAATAACTTGTCTAAGTAGGAGGAGCATAACCAGATTAACAGTAATAATTTCTGCATAAAGAGTAGGGATTCATAAATTTCTACATGGTATCAGAGCAATTGCGGATCTAGGAGGGTCACCAGCAGAAGAGACTGAAGGTTCTAGCTACAGAAAGCAGCAGAAACGCAGATCTGAAGGGACAACGCAGTTTTCAGAGGCAAATTCATGCAGAAGGAAGGGTGATGTTGTCTAACGCTGTGTCCTAGCAGGCCCACGCAAATTACTGCATAGAGGTAGCTCAGAAATAGCGCTGGATTGGTCTGAAGCTAGCCAGTGTGATTTAGATCTGAATCTGTTAGATCCAGAAAAGACTGCAGAAAAGCTGCAGAAATTCAGAAGGTGCTGGTGGGGTTAATTTTCTGAAGTTTTCAGATTTTTAGCCTTAGCACAAGTGACAAAGAGCGGGAGGAGATCAACTTCTCAGAGAGTTCCTAACCAAAGGAAACTTGCAGTTTGATCAAAGGATCAAAGAAAAAGCTGAATCATAGTTGAATTGGTAGATTTCCAAGGTGGGAAATCAATTGTCAGAGGGAGCAAAAGGTGTTTGTTTCACCAAGGGCCTTAGATCCATTTCTCTAGCAAAGAGAAAATGAAGTTCCGACAAATTCTGAGCAGATGGCCCCTCATGGACTGCGTGATCAAGATAGGTTGGATGGCCTGTCAAAATTTTTGGTTTGGAAGCCAAGGATTCTGATAGTCCTTGAGGCATACAATCTTAGAGACCATGCAGAGCAAACTCTGGCCACACCGACAGATCCGGATCTCCTTCAGAATCATAAGGAGGTTGTTGGGCATGCCAAGTGGCTGATTATGGATGGAATAAAGGACCATATTGTACCACACATAGTTGAGAAGAAGACAACTAACGAGATGTGGAAGGCCTTGACTTCCCTCAATGCAATCACAGATGAGTGGAAAACCTTTGTCTAAAGTATCTTGGGCAGAGCGGACCTCCCAGATTGGGACAGCTTGTGGTCAATTCTGCATCAAGAAGAACTCCGCAGATTCACCAAGAGGAAACACAACCCTGCATTGAGCAAAGTGAAGAAGGAAGATGAGGAAGATGCAGCCTTGGCATCAAAGAAGCAGCTAAAGAAGAAGAAGGATCTTTCAAAGATCAAGTGCTTCCAGTGTGGTGAAATGGGACATTTTGCCAGCAATTGTCCTTAGAAGAAAAGGGACAAGGAAGCCTCTTCTTCCAAAGTTGCGGTCGCAGATGATGGGTCGGAAGATGATGCAGCCATGAGTGCTCATGAACCATGGAGGTGGGGTGACGAGGATATGTAGAGAAGCTACATAGAAGTAAGGCGAGATCCTTGAGAAGCTCATCTCTTGGATCACATGCGAGCTATGGCAGCCTTAAGATAGTAGCGGGACAAGTGAAGCAGTGGGTGCATAGATCACAAATGAAGCAGAAGCAGAGGCAAATTTGAAGACTGGAAGGAGTAGCGCAGAGCAAGGCAGCAGCAACGTTGAAGCAGCAGCAGCATAGAGGCTGATGTGACTTCAGCAGCGCAGAGCAGAGTTGCTTACGCAGTGCAGAAATCTTCAGAGGGACAGCGCAGTGCAACAGCAGTGTGATAGATTTCAGCACAAGGGGCTGATGTGACTTCAGTAGTGCAGAGGGAGTCTGATTACACAAGAAGAGTGGTAGCTGTGCATCGTTCTTTAGATGCCAGCACAGATCTGTAGCCTATGGAGCTTCAGTGATGAGGATGCAGCCCATTTGACTTGTCTGTCAAAGATTGGGCAGGAGATTCAGTTGTTTCTCTTAACAACTGAAGTTGCAGTGCAACAGATCAGCAGTGGCAGTGCTATGAGCAACACAGATGCAGCATATTGAGAGGGAGTTGCAATACAGAGGTTGCAGTGGCAGTGGCAGAGTCATGGGCAGTAGTACAAAATGGCAGAAGTAGTGCAGAGTTGAGTGGCGGCAGGCAAAGCATCAATAGAACAGAACCAAAACCCAAAGTCTTGTAATGCACCGTGTGATGTATTGCTAGAGCACACCCTTGATGCTAAGAGAGAGTGTTGAGATTTTGTGTATTTGCAGTAGCATAAGTTGTGCTCTAAGTCCCAAATTTTGTGGAGAGACTATAGTACGCTTGATCTACAAGACCCAGAAATTGATTTGGAAAATTTCATCTTGTTTAGGAGATATTAAATTAATTAATTATTTTAATGTATTTCCTAAGTTAAAACTTAGGGAACTTAAATAATTAAAGTAAATTTAATTAAACATGTGATGAATTTGTCTTAAGTCACACGGATCAAGCTTTATTTTAATCTTAGCCATTAATTCAAGATCTGATCATGGTCGTTGGTTTCCCAATGAGAAAAATATAAAGGAAAGGCTTGGGGTCATTTGTAAAGACACACAGAGGCAGAGCACTGAAGCTAAGCTGAGATTCTAGGGCAGGGTTTGCTAAGAATACTCAGAAGTGTTTCAGCTGCAGAGAGGGGAATTTAGGCCAAGGGGATGATCTGATCCCAGGGTCTAGAATACACAAGAGGCAGAAATCAGCTTAACGACAGCACAGAAGAGGATAGCAGAAACAACAACAAGGACAACGCAGTCCCTCCAAGGACAGCGTGGTTTTCAGTAGGAAACCCTCAGAGGGTTACGCAGAGACCCTAAGGGGCAGTGTAGTGATTGTGTCACCCAGTCTGGGGTAATGCAGTCTCTTCCAGAGCAACATTGAGGGTTTGAGGGGCTTCAGAGGCTGACGCAAAGGCTTTCAGGGGCAGTGCTGGGGTTTCTAGGCCCTAATCTTGGCTAAGTTCTGTAAATTCCATTTAAGGGTGTGGATTAGTCATTATTTTGGCCCTAGATCAACCAGTGAGCCGTAGATCTAGTATAATATTTGTCAGGTTTTCCAGATCTGGAACCCAGATTTGTGTATTCAGAAAAGTTCTTAATAATAAAACCCTTCAGCACCCAAAGACCGGTTTTCCCGCATTGGGTTTTTCCAGGGATTATTTGTCCAGAAATAACTGTGTCACTTTGTCTATATGTGCATGAACTTGTTTTAGATTTGGATTGGTAGAGATCTGTTATGTGTTTTGCTTTGATTTTAACTTGAATTTATTCAGTTAATAACTTTTCTAAGTAGGAGAAGCATAACCATATTAACAATAATAATTTTTGCATAAAGAGTAAGGATTCAGAAATTTCTACATGGTATCGGAGCAATTGCAGATCTAGGAGGGTCACCAGTAGAAGAGACTGAAGGTTCTAGCTGCAGAAATGTAGATATGAAGGAACAACACAATTTTCAAAGGCAGATTCACGCAGAGGGAAGGGTGACGCTGTCTAACGCTGTGTCCTAGCAGGGCCAGGGCCACGCAATTACTGCGCGGAGGCAACTCAGAAACAACGCTGGATTGGTCTGAAGCCAATCAGTGTGATTCAAATCTAAATTTGTCAGATCCAGAAAATACTGCAGAAAAGTTGCAGAAATTCAGAAGGCGCTGGTGGGGTTAATTTTCTGAAATTTCAGAGTTTTAGCCTTAGCACAAGTGACAAAGAGCGGGAGGAGATCAACTTCTCAAAGAGTTCCTAACCAAAGGAAACTTGCAGTTTGATCAGAGGATCAAAGAAGAAGTTGAATCATAGTTGAATTGGTATATTTCCAAGGAGGGAAATTAGTTGTCAGAGGGAGCAGAAGGTGCTTGTTTCACCAAGGGCCTTAGATCCATTTCTCTAGCAAAGAGAAAAGGAAGTTCCGACAAATTTTGAGCAGATGGCCCCTCATGGACTACGTGATTAGGATAGGCTGGATGGCCTCTCAAACTTTTTGGTTTGGAAGGCAAGGATCCTGATAGTCCTTGAGGCATACAATCTTAGAGACCATGCAGAGCAAACTCTGGCCACACCGACAGATCCGGATCTCCTTCGGAAGCATAAGGAGGCTGTTGGGCATGACAAGCGACAGATTATGGATGGAATCAAGGACCATATTGTGCCACACGTATCTTAGAAGAAGACAGCTAACGAGATGTGGAAGGCCTTGACTTCCCTGTATGAGGGAAAGTCTATACAAAGAAAAATGTTGTTGGAGACTTAGATGAGGTCATTCATGATGACCAAGGGAGAAGACATGGAGCATTTTCTCTTCAGATTGCAGTCAATCAGATATCAGCTGACTGCAATGGGTGCAACGGTGGGTGATGATGTGATAGTCAGGACTGCCCTCAATGCAGTCACAGATGAGTGGGAAACCTTTGTCCAAAGTATCTTGGGCAGAGAGGACCTCCCAGATTGAGACAGCTTGTGGTCAATTCTGCATCAAGAAGAACTTGACAGATTCACCAAGAAGCAGCACAACCCTACATTGAGAAAAGTGAAGAAGGAAGATGAGGAAGATGAAACCTCGGCATCAAAGAAGCAGCCAAAGAAGAAGGATCTTTCAAATATCAAGTGCTTCCAGTGTGGTGAAATGGGACATTTTGCCAGCAATTGTCCTCAGAAGAAAAGGGACAAGGAAGCCTCTTCTTGCAAAGATGTTGTGGCAGATGATGGGTCAGAAGATGATGCAGCCATGAGTGCTCATGAACCACAGAGGTGGGGTACATGTAATATTCCTAATTAGCGACAGCTAATTGGAATATTTGACTTTGTATAGTTTTGTCATCTATAGTTTATAAATAAATAAAAAGTGAGTAGAGAGGGTTTAACTCACTTAAGTGAAATAAAATATCCTCCTAGTAGCATAATGTTGTAACTTAAGGGGGAGCCAAGGGGGGCCAAGCACCATGTAGAGAGGGGGCTCACGTTAGCTCTAGAAGCTTCTGTGCAGGAGAGGTTGGACACGTGGCAAGAGATGGAGGCTACGTTGAGGAGATGGCCTTGGGATTGGAGGAATTCCAACGTTATAAAAGGAGGAGGAGCCTTCTCATTTGATTCATTCTGTTGTTGATGATATTGAGCTAGACGTTTTGTCTTCTTGAGCACGCTGGCTGTTTAGCCTGTCTGCAGCACTGTTTAGTGCATTGAGTGTCTCCAGTCGGAGATCTCGCCCTTAGCCTCGGGGGACTTCGAGTACCTGCTCGGGCAAGGTTATTTTTTCAGTATTTTGTGAGAGGTTTTGTTGTTTGGGTTTTCTACGGAGCTGGGCTTTCATAGAGATTTAGCCGAGATTTTGAGCAGAGGATCAGCCTTTGCCAATAGGAGGATTTTGGTGGAGTTTGAGGCAGTGTCTCAGCTATTCTCATTTAGCCTCTGCGCTGAGCCTTGGAGGCTAGCGTAATTCCTTGAGGAGGTATTTTCGGGTGGTTTTCAGGGGTTGGCCATTTTTCATATGGTTTCTGGGTTTTGTCTGGATTGGTGAGCAGAAGAGGTTTGTCGATTTTCAGCTCATTCCGGCAAGGGGATCAGCCCCTAGTCTTCAGTTCATTCTAGCAGTAGCAGCTACACGGCAGTTTCCCAGCAGCTGGGACGCAGTTCAGAGAGCATCCATTTCCTGTATATTCTGAGAGTATTTCTTCACTTGCCTTGAGCAAGATTAGGTGCCATCACTCTGATCACCTATTGTACTTCATTATATTTCTCAGATTAATAAAATGGCTTAGCATTTCCTCTCTATGTTTCTGGATGAGTTGTCGTATTTGCCGTATTTCCTTTCTATGCTATTATATGTTTGCTGCACTGTTATTTTTATATATTCTTGAGCATGCTAGTTCTATACCACTTGGCGTGTTTATCTTTCACTCTTAGACAGAGTCTGGAAAGGGCCAGATAGCCTCCGGATCTCGTCCTTTCTTCAGAGGCGGAATCTCCGATAAATGCCTTCCCAGTCCATCTCTGGTTGGAGTTTGCCTTGTTTTAGAGATATCCCCGAAACGGGATATTACAGTGGTATCAGAGCATAGTTCTGGCTCAGCCTGTGGTCTATGACACTGGGGAAGAGACCATATATTTGTTACAGAGGCAGGAAGTACAGAGACCATGAGCGTAGGTTGGAGAACACCTACGAAGAGGGAGATTGTGTTCGGGTGGTGTACACCGAGTAGGAGAGAGCCTGTGACAGACACAGAGCAGGAGGAGCCCGTATTAGATTCAGAGCAGAGAGGGCCGATGGCAAATGACACAGAGGCCAAACAGTTTGGGGAGGCACTCCTCAAATCGGTGCAGGATTTGGCTAGACAGATTGAAGTGATGGGTCAGAGATTCACCGCTGTGGAGGCTAGACAGCGTGATACCCCAGGGGTTTTCCAGGTAGGAGAGGGATCAGGTACATCCCATCATTTGCCGGAGCATGGTGCTGCTCAGCGTGATATTCCTCAGCTGACGGCTTCACGTGCACCTACCCGCTCTACTATGCCCACTTTCTTGGGAGAAGACACAGGGGCAAGAGCCCAGCAAGAGGCACAGCCCGGACACATGGGCGAGTATTTTGCAGAGTATCAGGCCTATGGGCAGGAGTTTAGGGATGCTCTCTCATTCCGGGATTTTGTTCAGCTCCAGCGGGACAGTAGACCCCGCGAACATCAAAGAGGGCACCGACATTATCATGATGGAGATACCCACCGCACATCTAGCAGATTCCATTTGCCTACGTTTGATGGCTCATCAAACAGTTCGGCAAAGTCTTGGGTGGAGAAGTTGGACATCTATTTCTAGCTTAACTAGATGTCGGAGACAGAGGCCATCAAGGTGGCGACATTGGATTTGGATGGTGAGGCCCAGGACTGGTGGTTCCATGGGATGGTGACACTCGGGCATTCTACGGTGACGACATATGCCGAGTTTACTAGGAGGTTGATGGAGCGTTTTGACCGGAGGGATCCGGAACAACACTTTGTTGAGCTGACGAGGCTCAAGCAAACTGGGAGCCCAGAGACTTACATTGCAGATTTCTTGAGGATTTCAGTGATGGTGCCAGATCTATCCGCAGCTCGGATGATCTATATGTTTGTGGAGGGATTGGCAGCGCCACTTCAGGGTCTAGTCAGATCTACTAGACCAGCTACACTCCAGGATGCTATTAGCAGGACCAGGGACTTACAGGATGCATTGCCCAGGACACGGACACCTTACCCCTTGAGACAGGGTTTCCAGCCCAAGGGGAAGGATGTGAGGGTTCCTCCTCCCAAGGGGAATCCATGTCGGGCACAGATAGATGATGATGCCAGGAGGGAGTTGAGGAAGAAGCGGCTGTGCTTCACTTGTCAGGAGTCGTGGGCACCAGGGCATAGGTGTGCTGCTGGCAAAGCACACTTCATTGAGGTCTTCTCCAATGATAGCGGGGAAGAGGATGAGGAGGATGATGAGGAGGTAGGAGATAGTCAGACGGCCCAAGATCAGTTGCCGCCTCCACCTCCAGGGACAGGAGGTGCAGCTTTTGCACCCACTGGAGGGACCCTTGCAGCCTTCTGAGGAGGTCCTAAGTATTTGACGCTGCGCGTACGAGGGACAGTACGTGGCCAACGAGTATCAGTCTTGGTTGACAGTGGGGCGACCCACAACTTCATTGATGCACAGATGGTCGAGAGGAGGGGTATACCGACCGAGAGCTTTGACGGATTTTCAGTCCTGGTCCTAGGAGCCTAGACGATGCAGTGTGCCCGGTATGTTCCAGAGTTGGCAGTGGCGATGGGTACCTACACCGTGACCGATCACTTTTTCGTGGTCAACATACCAGATACCAATGTGGTATTGGTTGTTCAGTGGTTGATTACTCTGGGGAAGGTCACCATGGATTGGAAGGCCTTAGAGATGGAGTGGGATGACAAGAAGACCGGGAAGCATGAGAAGATCCGCGGGATGCACACTTACCCACCTCAGACTGTTTCGGCACACCAGATGGAGGCAGACTTCCGGAAGGGAGACATAGAGTGGGTAGTTGAGTTGCAGGCATCAGAGGTAGAGACCACCGGTCGAGCAGTTCATCCGGATATACAGGCCATCCTTGACAGGCATGATTTAGTGTTTGGGGATATACCACTAGGTCGGCCACCAGACCGAGGGTTTGAGCACACCATTGAGCTTGAGCAAGGTATTCAGGCAGTGATCACTACCCCCTATAGGCATCCCAAAGCCTATCGGGATGAGATTGAGTGGGCCATCTAGGAGTTGCTGGCTCTTGGGCACATCAGACCGAGCATGAGTCCGTTTGCTTCTTCCGTAGTGTTGGTGAAGAAGAAGGACGACACCCTGAGGATGTGCATTGATTACAGGGCTCTGAACAAGAAGACCCTGAAGAACAAGTATCCTATACCCAGGATCGATGAGTTGATGGATGAGTTGAGAGGAGCCAAGTTCTTCTCGAGGATTGATTTGAGATCAGGGTACCATCAGATTCGCGTGAGGGAACATGACATTCCCAAGACCGCCTTCAGGTGTCATTATGGGCACTTTGAGTTCTTGGTTATGCCTTTTGGGCTGACCAATGCACCAGCCACTTTCCAGTCTTGCATGAACCATATCTTCCGTAGTCATCTAAGAAAGTTTGTATTGGTCTTCTTCGATGACATACTCATATATAGCAGGACTTGGGAGGAGCATCTCCAACATATAGAGGCAGTACTACGCATCTTGGAAGAGTAACAGTTCTATGCTAAGCTCTCTAAGTGTGAGTTTGGGATGACGAAGATGTTGTATTTGGGACACATTATTGGAGTGGACAGAGTGAGGGTCCATGAGGAGAAGATTAGAGCCATCATAGATTGGCCGGAGTCGAGGAACGTGACAGAACTTTGAGGGTTCATTGGGATATGTACCTATTACAGGAAGTTCATTAGAGGTTTCTCACAACTTGCTGCACCCCTTACAGATTTGACGAAGAAGGGGGCATTCAGTTGGTCAGATACAGCGCAGCGAGCCTTTGATAGGCTCAAGGAGGTGATGAGTAGCTTCCCAATGCTTGCATTGCCGGATTTTACGCAGCCATTTGTCTTGGAGTGTGATGCGTCGGGAGAGGGGATCGACGCAGTATTGATGCAGGGGGGACACCCTATAGCCTTTGAGAGCCGGAAGCTCCTTCCGCACGAGAGGTTGTATTTTATATACGACAACTAGATGTTGGCCATCATGCATGCCTTGGCCAAGTTCTGGCAGTATTTGGTAGGGAACAAGTTCAGGGTGAGGACTGATCAGAACAACTTCAGGTTCTTTTTGGAGCAGAAGCAGCTAGAGGAGAGGCAGCAGAAGTGGATCAATAAGATCTAAGCATATGACTTTGACATTGAGTATGTCAAGGGTAAGAATAACGTGGTAGCAGATGCCCTTTCACATAGGCCAACCACGTTATCTCTTATGAGCTTGGATACAGATTGGAGGGCTTGACTTTTAGTGGAGTACTCCAAGGACAAATTTGCATGTGAGGTGCTGGATGGGCAGGTGGCGGATGACAGGTACAAGGTGGTTGATGAGATCATCTACTATAGGAACAGGATCTTCTTGACTGAGGGATCTCAGCGTAAGAAGAAGATACTCCAGGCATCACATGATTCTCCATTCGCAGGCCATCAGGGGTTTACCAAAACCTACAGGGCCATTAGAGAGAGGTTCTCATGGAAGGGCCTCAAGGAGGACGTACTCCAGCACATCAGGGAGTGCGATGTTTGTCAGAGAAACAAGGGGGAGATGAGCCATCTCGCAGGATTGTTGCAGCCTCTTCATGCGGAAACTATCGATGAGACTTCATCCATACGGGTTGCCCATGGTGAGGCTGATTATCTTTGTCGTATTTCATCGTGACAAAGTATCTTTTTCGCCATATCAGCGCATTACACGGCGCCACAGGTGGCCGGCGTTCTTGGAGAGGTTTCCGCATTTGCATGGTCTTCCTAAGACCATCATCAGTGACAGGGACAGCCACTTCATGGGCGGATTTTGGCAGGAGCTTTTCCGGCTAGTGGGGACGGAGTTGACACCGAGTACCAGTTATCACCCACAGACGGATGGACAGACGGAGATAGTTAACAAGTGGCTGGAGGGCTACTTGTGTAACTATGTCAATGGGCAGCAGCGAGCATGGTTGAGATGGTTACATTTGGGGCAGTACTGCTACAACACGACACATCACATGTCCATTGGTATGTCATCGTTTTATGCTTTGTATGGGTATCATTCCTTATCTTTTACTGATGTGATGTTCGGTGCTAGCAAGGCTCCTAGAGCCAAGATTTGGATCCAAGAGAGTCAGGACATTCTCCGAGCTCTCAAGGACAATATAGCTATAGCACAGAATCAGCAGACGCTGTATGCCGACAGGGGTCGGGTGGAGAGACAGTTTGAGGTAGGGGACTTGGTCTACCTACGATTACAGCCATACTGACAGTCATCGCTGAAGCAGAAAGGAGCTGAGAAGCTCAAGCCTCATTTTCACGGGCCATACAGGGTGATACGCAGGATTGGGCAGGTTGCGTATGAGTTGGAGCTGCCTCAAGGCAGCAAGATCCACAATGTTTTTCATGTATCATGCCTGAAGAAGGCGTTGGGGCAGCAGGTGACCATGACCGATGAGCTACCACCCACAGATGATGAGGGGCACTTAGTGTTGCAGCCAGAGGCTATTATTGATACCAGGGAGAGGCAGCTACGGAGCAGGACAGTTTGGGAATTCTTGGCGAGGTGGAAGAATTTGCCGGATGAGGATGCCACTTGGGAGAGTGAGAGGATTTTGCAGCATCCATCACTTCGGTTGGTTAAGGACAAGCAACATTTTTCCGGGGGAGACTGTAATATTCCTAATTAGCGACAGCTAATTGGAATATTTGACTTTGTATAGTTTTGTCGTCTATAGTTTATAAATAAATAAAAAGTGAGTAGAGAGGGTTTAACTCACTTAAGTGAGATAAAACATCCTCCTAGTAGCATAACGTTGTAACTTAAGGGGGAGCCAAGGGGGGCCAAGCACCACGTAGAGAGGGGGCTCACGTTATCTCTAGAAGCTTCTGCGCAGGAGAGGTTGGACACGTGGCAAGAGATGGAGGCTACGTTGAGGAGATGGCCTTGGGATTGGAGGAAGGCCAACATTATAAAAGAAGGAGGAGCTTTCTCATTTGATTCATTCTGTTGTTGATGATATTGAGCTAGACGTTTTGTCTTCTTGAGCACGCTGGCTGTTTAGCCTGTCTGCAACACTGTTTAGTGCATTGAGTGTCTCTGATTGGAGATCTCGCCCTTAGCCCCGGGGGACTTCGAGTGCCTGCTCGGGAAAGGTTATTTCTTCAGTATTTTGTGAGAGGTTTTGTTGTTTGGGTTTACTGCGGGGTTGGGCTTTCATAGAGACTGCGCAGTCACTGGGAGAGAGGACGCAGTCCTTTTTGGAGGTACTCCGGATCGGGATTTTTGCAAGATATTTAGCTGAGATTTTGAGCAGAGGATCATCCTTTGCCAGTAGGAAGATTTTGGTGGAGTTTAAGGCAGTGTCTCAGCTATTCTCATTTAGCCTCTGCGCTGAGCCTTGGAGGCCAGCGTAATTCCTTGAGGAGGTATTTTCGGCTGGTTTTCAGGGGTTGGCCATTTTTTATATGGTTTCTGGGTTTTGTCTAGATTGGTGAGTAGAGGAGGTTTGCAGATTTTCAGCTCATTCCGGCAAGGGGATCAGCCCCTAGTCTTCAGTTCATTCCAGCAATGGCAGCGACACAGCAATTTCCCAGCAGCTGGGACGCAGTTCAGAGAGCAGCCATTTCCTGTATATTCTGAGAGTATTTCTTCACTTGCCTTGAGCAAGATTAGGTGCCTTCACTCTGATCACCTATTGTACTTCATTATATTTCTCAGATTAATAAAATGGCTTAGCATTTCCTCTCTATGTTTTTGGATGAGTTCCCGTATTTGTCGTATTTCCTTTCTATGCTATTATATGTCTGTTGCACTGTTATTTTTATATATTCTTGAGCATGCTAGTTCTATACCACTTGGTGTGTTTATCTTTCACTCTTAGACAGAGTCTGGAAAGGGCCAGATAGCCTCCGGATCTTGTCCTCTCTTCAGAGGCGGAATATCCGGTAAATGCCCTCCCAGTCCATCTCTGGTTGGAGTTTGCCTTGTTTTAGAGATATCCCCGAAACGGGATATTATAGTACATGGATATGTAGAGAAGCTACATAGAAGTAAGGCGGGATCCTTGAGCAGCTCATCTCTTGGATCACATGCGAGCTACGACAGCCTTAAGACAGTAGTGGGACAAGTGGAGCAGTGGGTGCATAGATCACAGATGAAGCAGAAGCAGAGGCAGATCTGAAGACTGGAAGGAGCAATGCAGAGCAAGGCAGCAGCAGTGTAGAAGCAGTAGCAGCACAGAGGCTGATGTGACTTCAGCAGCATAGATCAGAGCTGCTTACGCAGTGCAGAGCTGCAGCAGCACAGTGTTAAATTCTGAAGATGTTCTATGCTTAGATGCAAATATACTTTGACCTTCTAGGGTGCAATGAAAGTAATATGCAGATAGAACATACCAATAGATCGATGGAAGACAAGCCAAAAACAGAGATAAAGAATGGTGGCGTTACGGTGATCAGCAAGATGCTTCAACCAACAAATTCTTCATGATTTCAGCCACCCACATGTATCACACAAACCCAAGACGATTCATCAAGAGTGCTCCATGAAGACGCTGCACCAAGAAACCCTAAATGCAGAACCAAGAACGCAGCTCCATTGCCATCCAAGAGAGAAGAAAATGCCTCCACAAAAATGTGTGTCAAATGAACTCCAAGTCTCTCCAATATATAGGCATTTGTGGGGGTGTGTGACACATCTCTAATGCATGTGGGATAAAATAGGCCGACCTTACACATGTGGAATAAATTCAAAAATACATGTTCTGCTCATTCGATCAAGATGATCTTTAGATCGATCTTACACCTCTCCCAAAGAGGAATCCAATAAAAATATTGGCATCGTCATCTGAGCATCACAACCTGGAGTTTGGACCTAGTTGCCCAAAATTAACACTCCCTCTCAACTAGGGAGAACTCCATCCACCAGTGCCATCCAATCATCGTGCATCATCCCGTCGTAACTTGCTTTGCTGGCTTCTTTATTTCAAAACAAAAGGTGAGTCACAAAGAAATCACTCACGGCTAACCAGAAGTCAGCTCAGAGGTCCGAAACCTCTATAGGACTCAAAGGAGTCATATACTAACCCGAAGTTAGTTTCACTGACCTGAAGTCAGTTGGAGGTCCGAAGGACCGAAACCTCTCTTGGACTCAAGAGAGTCATATACTAACTCGAAGTTAGTTTCACTGACCCGAAGTCAGTTGAAGGTCTGAAACCTCCCTTGGACTCGAGAGAGTCATATACTAACCCGAAGTTAGTTTCAGTGACCCGAAGTCAGTTGGAGGTCCGAAACCTCTCTTGGACTCGAGAGAGTCATATACTAACCCAAAGTTAGTTTCACTGACTCGAAGTCAGTTGGAGGTTCGAAACCTCTCTTGACTTGATCCTAGATCAAGTGGTTGGACACGTGCTATCCTAGACATAAAGAGTATGGAAATCTCCGATGCGTCCATCGGTCTTGCTATGGTCTCTATTCATATTTCCCACCTCATTGGCCAAATGAGAGGTACTTCCCATGAGTCTGAAACTCCATGGGTAGGATGCATACGGGGCACAGATTAGAGAGAGGTAAACCAACTCAATATCATTACGGCGCGGCAGAAGCACAGCAACAAGGTTCGACAAGCCTAGCCCTGTGGTTGCTTATAGCTCCAAGAAGCTATCCCCAAAGCCCCCCTGGAGCTCCCAGAGCTCATCGTCCAACAAAACACTCCAAATAGGGTCGTTCCATGATTCCAAGATTCTCACGGAAGGTTAGGAACATGACCTTCCCCAAGGGCATTGTGAGAATAACTGCGACCTTCTCATCAGTTCCTATATGATTGAACCTTACGGCGCCTCGCTGTACCATATCCCGAATAAAGTGGTACTAGCCATCAACATGCTTGGATCGATCGTGAAACAAGGGATTCTTTGACAAACGAATCCCTCTCTAGTTATCACAAAGGATAACGGTGGCATCTAGCACATGCTCAAACAACTCACTGAAGAGCTTTCGCAATCAAGTGACTTCACAACAGGCCATACATTCTGCAATGTATTCAGCCTCTGTGGTGCTCAAAGCTACCGACTTCTGCTTCTTGCTCGAAGCAGACCTACGTGTGAAGTAGCCTCCAGATGTGCTCTTGCGATCCACCACACTGCCAACCCAATCGACATTAGTATATCCATGGAGTGTCATGCTCCCGGCAGTGTATCGCAACCCATGGTCTATCGTGCCCCAAAGATATCTCAAGAGTTTCTTGGCACCAACCTAGTGAATGTGATGAGGATCAACCATATGTTGACTCAAAGTGTTCACTGCACAACTTATGTCCGGACAGATGTTCCCTAAGAACATCAGGGTCCCTACGAGTTAACGATACTCAGTAGGATTTGCTAGCATAGGCCCAGTAGCGCTTTCACTCAACTTCTTAAAGTTGAGCTCCATCGGTGTCGACACGGACTTACAGTCCATCATTCTAAATTTTCCAGCAGCTTCACAATACATTTTCCATGAGAGAGGAAAATCTCGCCAGGTCTATGCCAGACCTTTAGGCCTAGGAAGTAATGTATCAATCCTGGGTCCTTTATCATAAGTGAGCTCCCTCTTCCACTGATGAATGAGAGGGTCAACATCTGTCAGGAAGAGATCGTCCACATAGAGAACCAGAATGAGAGGCTTTTTCTCTATCAACCTTGAAGTAAAGGTTCAGATCAACATTACTACGAGTGAAGCCCAGCTTCATCAAGTAGGTATCTATCCTCTCATACCAAGCCCTGGGGGCTAGCTTCAACCCATAGAGCGTTTTCTTCAACCTACAAACATGGGTGTCATGATCCTGGACTTTGAACCCCAGAGGTTGCTCTACATACACCTCTTCCTTTATCTCACCATGCAGAAAGGTGGTCTTCACATCCATCTGATGAAGATTCCATCCTTGCATAGCAGCAAGGGTAATAATAGATCACAGGTGAAATCATAATCAAAGCCTTCCTAGAGAGAAGTCTCATGCAACACATCTTGCCTTGTACTTTTTAGCACTCCCATCAGATCCATGCTTGATCTTATAGAGCCATATTGAGGTGTCAATAGCTTTGTCCTCCGGTCTCGGGACCATATCCTAGACATCATCCTTCATAATCGGCTCGTATTATTTGTGTATAACATCATTCTAGACTTGATGCTTAACGGTTTCTTCAAATTATTCAGGCTCATATTGTACTCATGGCAGTTAGATACCTCTGGTATCTATATGGCTTCTTGCTTTCTCGGAATGTCTCCCTTTGGAGACATATGTCTTTGAGCCATGAGGGTCTTCTCTTCTTTCTTCCAGCAATAATATTAGCTCAGGAGCATATACGGTTGTGCTCTCCCTCTTAATGCCAACTCCTCTTGGGGGAAGACATCTATAAGAACATCGTCTCAAAGATTTCACAAGTGGCATATTAGATAAGTCAAAGTGTATCAGATGTCTTTGTGGCACTTGAAGAAAAGTTGCCTAAGCTTTCCTTTGTTGCAACCTTGACAAATGATTATTTTTTGGAATTCGGGCATCCCAGACACCAATTGGGGGAGGGCTTTGAAATTTATTCTCCCACTGTTAAGGCCATACACGAATCATAACCATATACTGCCATATTTTGTCATTTTCGTACATATCACTATCATATTCATCACTGCCTGACAGAATGGAAGATATGATTTATCATATGCCTCAAAGATATCACTGATCAGGATTATATGGATTCTGCCATATGTCACTGTCCATATCTTCGTACACAGCAAGAACAAATAAAATGACTCCTCAAATGACTGTACATGGGACTTCAACAGGCTGCCTTTACTGAGTCCCCTTTACACCATTGGAGTGGCTACAAAACACTCCACAAGGTTCTTCAATAAGGTCTCCAAGGTCAGCTCTCAACAAGATGTCTGCATAAAATGTCCTTCAAAGTTGTCTTCAATATTCTTCATGATACCCAAACACTTTTCCCAAAGTTACTTCATAAGGCCTTTAATCAAGTATCAATACTGCTTTCAAGACTCTTCGAGACAACATTAAGAATGATTCTTAAACTTCTTCAGCAAGTATCTGTTGTTGAAAAGTGTAACTAGGTCGGTCTTCATATTGAATATGTAATTATATGTAAAGAAGAAGACAAAGATAATAAAATGTATTTTGTACTTGCTTCATAGGTTTCATGAGCAAGATTTTATTATAGGTTAAATAGACTTCTTCTTGATGTCTATATAGGGTTTTGTCTTCCAATTAAGTGCCATGTATATGAAGTGGCTAGTGAATGCTCCAAGAACTTGCTATAGACCTCGTGAAGAAATGATACTACAAGCTACACTTACAACAATGGAATACAAGTCCTCCATGTCGGCCTATGAATAGAAGAAAAAGTCGGCCTTCTAGCTGTTTGAAGGGTCGGCCTAAAACAGAGTCATGGAGACTATATATACAAAAAGTTTTGCGGTCACTTGAATAAGAAAGTTCAAAACAGATTCTGATGTGTTCGAAGTATGGATTGAGTCAGCATAAAGATGCGGATCTTTTTGGAATATTACAGCATTTTGAAATGCGGAATGTCTTGAAGGGTATGCGGATATAATGCAGCATATATAGACAGTGAAATGCGGATTTCTCTGTGATTCGAATAGTATAAATTGCGGACTATTATATGAAGAGAATTGCAGATATGTCTTGAGTTCGTGTAGCTATTGATGCAGATTAAAGAGAAGAGATATGCGGACATTTATGGAGACAATCTTCGGTCATCTCTGAAACAGTTTGCTGAAGAACCTCAGTGCGGATCATATCACTGAAGTGAAGTGCGAATCGTATCTTTGAAGTGCAGTGCAGAAGTTTTGAAGGATTGCAGAACTAGTCTTTATATACATATATCGGTATATCAGAAGGTGCTGCACTTTGGTACTGGTTTATATATATACATATCTGTGTATTCTCTAAGTGATGCGGCATACTGAAGCAGGAGTGTGGATCCATCAAATGCATGAGCATGAGAATGATATCCTCTGAAGTGCGGATCTAAAGTGAATCATAGTTTGCAGAATGATCTGAAGTAAAGTTGTTGGGATAGTAACCTCACAATAAGAGAATTTTTAATTAATCAGTGGCCCTCCAAATTCTCAACATGGTATCAAAGCTTTGGTTACAAGAAAGGGCTATCAGTGATACAAATCTAATGCAGGGGCATTAGAGTTAGCCAGCAATGTGAAAGATTGTTCACATGTTGTGGCTAGATGAGCTAAAAATTCATTGACTGATGGGTCAAAGCCGGTTTCACTGAGAGGGTTGGATCTCTCAACAAATTGTTATCATTTATTTCTGTAATAAATTAAGAGACTATATTTAATTAGATTTAGAGATAAGTTGTTTGAATAGGTGTGAGATTGTTGAGCATATCTAGCTTCTGTTGATAGATTTAAGGAGAAGATTATGTAATTAGGATTTCCTTAAGATAAGAGAATTCGATCCTCAAGAGGAGGATCTCTGTTATGTAATAATGATATATAAATTGTAATCTCAAAAACAGAGGAATTTGGATTTGGCTGTAGAAAATTGGATTGGGAGGATTTTTTTGCCTCTATCTTAATAAAATTGTAGAATTTTGTTATCTGAGTATGCTGGCAAGTTCCCGGAGGATTCCACCTTCATAATTTCAATTGATTTTATATCTTCTGTGTAGACTTGAGCGTAAGTTGAATTTTTATGGTTGTCTCTGTGTGAAGAGACTTTTATCCCTTCGAAATTTCATATGGATATATATTTTTGTGTAGAAGTTTAGCGCAGATTATATATTCCGTGTGGAAATTGAACCATTAATCCCGTTTAGAAGGGTCCGAAAGAGGTTGAAGTTCTTTGGCTCTTCATTTGAGAGCACAGTAAAATCCGTCTCTGATTATTGAATTACGCAGCAAGATGGGAGTTTCTAAGCGAAACCGAAATTAAATCTGAACACAGCAAATTGTCCCGTTTACATGCGTTCGGATGCAAGTTGAAGAGTGAGCGGTTTTGTAGAACAAAACCACTGTTTTCGCATAATTTTTGAGCTGAGAACGGGTTTGCATTTTAGAACGCGATCCAGTTAAAGTGTGACACGTCATAATATTAATACCACTGGTCTCGCGTTGCATCTGGGAGATAAATCGTGGTTTCCAAATGAACGCGATATCCGTCGATTTGGTGTGAGGCAGCATCCAATGGTGGTCACATGAATGATTACGTGGAGGTTTAACAAAGGTATGGACCAACGTTTTTTTTTTTCAATTGGTAAGTGTTTATTAAATATTTAAAGGTCCTAATATGTGGGCCCAAGAGAGTTCAAACACTGATTAAACATGCTACAGTGTTATAATTCCGAGAGTTAAAATAGTCACTCCAATGGTTTTAATATCGTAAGGTGAAGGTTTGGATATTTGTTCCAAAGGTTTTGAAATGTTGATTTAAATGCATTTTAATGCTATGTTCCGAAAGGTTTAACCACTGCTTGAAAGTCAAAGTATTATACTTTCGAGGGATCTTAAACCTTGGTTTTAGTGAGCTTGAATGATTGCAAGGAATTATAATATTTTTTTCAAAAGGTTAATATTGTTTAAAGGGACTTTTAAAACTATTGTGAATTTCATTAATCAAATTTCATAAATTTGATGAATGAAAGTGAAAACGAGGAACTGGAACAAATTCCCCTAGAATTAGAAAATATTGTACAGAAGTTTGAACAGCTCTTCTTAACGCCTGTACCCACACTGCCATCAAAATCCACTTCAGTTTGGAGGTTACAATCTCAGCTTGGTTACATTGCAGTGCTTATAGCACAAATATTACGAAACATGTCACCTACACCACAAGTTCGGTGATACTTCAGTTCGGCATGCATGCATATGAGGTAATATTACACAGTCATCCTAAACACAGTCTCAACATACATACAATATTACAGTTCACAGGTTCGGATCTCATCTGAAATTTCGATGATGGAGTATAGGTAACAATTCGGTAATATCTCCGTTTTGTATGGGTAAGACAAAAATTGAATCTTTGGTATAGTAAGAGAGTTCAGATTCTTTTAGAAAATGATCATTGTCAACAACTCAGATATCTTTCGGATAGAGAACAGTGATGGGCTCGACCTCTATTACAATCATCAAAGAAAAGGGACTCGGTGAAGGAACAATGAAGTATACCTCTATCTCAGTGCAGTAAGGTCTCATTGATAACATTGTAACTACAATTCGTTAAAGGTATTATCTCTATGGTGATGATCTCGGTGTCTCAGAAATCATGATGCAAGTCTAGAAGAGATCTACAAGACAAGGCAACTCAAAATATAGAGAAGCATTTCTGATCTACATTAATTCACTACCAAAGAAGTCGAAGTATCTTGAAGACAAGAAGGCATTATCATCTTCAAAAGCTATATGGAAAGCTCTGTTTCATCCCAGCAAGGACCTTATCCTTGAAGAAGATCATCCGAGAAAGCACCAATACATCATCCGAGAAGATCCATAAGTTGGTTGGGTCATCAAAACTTCTTGCATGAAAAATAAGGATAGACATAATCCTCGAAGTGAAGTCATGAAAAGGGGTCTCCTATGAATAGTAATACATGAAGAGGATTCATATGAAAGATCCCATCATATAGTTGGATTGGAGACCTCAAGGGAATATATGATAAGCTGAAAGAAATATTCTTTGAAGATGCAGTAAAGAAGGTCATATCTCTTACACTTGATCTACATAAAATTGAAGAAATATCTTCATAGAATCTCAATTGTGAGATCTGGAGAAATGATAAAAGAATAATCATCACTATTCTAACTAATGAGCAAGGTAAAAAATGTCCATGGGACAAGAAAGTTACCTCATCCAAAAACTTGTGGCTTCTATAATATATAGAAGAAGACAAGTTGAGGGAAAATTGTTGAAAGATAAAGGATTCAAACATTACGGAAAGAAAGCTCATATCACTAGAAAGGAGGAGGAAGTTGAAGAAAAGAAGGTCAAGGAAAGAGGGATAAGAGGTCTCTACTATGATTAAGATAGTCTCTCTATGTATATTAAGTAGCATCTCGATAGAAGCATTCAGTGAAACAGCTTTTGGAAAACCTCTCTACTAAAAGTAAAGCAGTCATCAGATCAAGGGTCATCATGGAGACAGAATTTTGGGATGAGATGACATATTGTTGAAGCAGGTCAAAGGGAATGAAGCTCTTCATTCTTGATAAATTGCTAGAGGATGACTCAAGGTATGAGGTATGTATATATTTATATGCTGACATTGGATGTTGTGAAGTCATGTCATATGGTTGCAGGTAATGGACTTCTGTATTTAGAATGAGGGAGTATCTCTCTATGCATGGATAGACGAAATCAACATAATATGTCCTCATGAAATATGAGGTGGCTGTATATGAATGAGGAACTGGAAAATGTGTAAGTTCCTGGGAATGGAGAATGTGCAGAGAGGAAGAGATCATGAAATGCAACCATGACAAGAGGCAGTTATCATCCGGAGGCCAAGAAGATGTGACTAGAATATCTCCTGGAAAGATATGTAGAATCTGACAGAAGTCTCGTAAAGAAGAAGACCCTTTGAAAAACATATCATTAGGAGATGTGTCAATCTGTATGAAGGATTCCGATGCTTAAAGAAAGATGTCATGGTGAAAGATCATCACTAAGGTAACTTTTGTTTTAAAAGGTTCATATGTAAATATTTATCTGGATGAATTTGTGCAGTGCTACTTACCATGAGAAAGGATATATGATCCTGGGAGATGATTCGAAGGAAAGCAGCATGGCACAATATTGGACCAGATAAGGAAGTCTGATGAATCACTTTCTGATAGCTGACATGACTCAGGATGGAAGTGATGGGTGATCCGTGCCCTATGAAGTTAAAAGTTGAAGATTCCTCAATATTGAAATCCATGACATCGAGGACAGGAATTCTTCATGAGCATCTGGGTGTCTCACCATTGCTGTTGGAGGTCCCTGGTTAAGAGGGAGCTTGATGATAAGTTTATTACTTGGAAGAGCTTAGGTAATTCCTAAGAATGAGCTTAGGTACATTACTTGTATTGGAATGAGTACATTCCCTTGTGGAATAGGTCCTCCCTGGTTGAGAGGGAGAGATAGACACATCATTCTTGTCTTGAGAAGACAGAATGGAGGATTGGGTAATCATCTGGTATTCGATACTCTTTGAGAATGTGTTAGGGCATTCAAGATAAGAGTAGTTGGGGACCAATATTCTTTGAGGGTTAGCTACCCAAGAGAAGAATAGTCCAAGAAGGTCATACTTTGGGAACACCCGGGTGGAGTATGTACCTTGGAGAGACAATGACGAAGGTGCTTATCAGTCATGTGTCTCGTTGAGAGATGGGGCTGTTAGTCAAGGCCTTGCACTAGGACAATGCTGGTTGATATGATGCTATACAGATGCGATTACCAATCCGATTCTTCTTATGAGATTCTTCAGTTTGAAAGTGACCATGTACCTGTATGAATACCTCCCTAGTTATGAGGGAGTGTTGAAAAGTGTAACTAGGTCAGTCTTCATATTGACTATGTAATTATATGTAAAGACGAAGACAAAGATAATAAAATGTATTTTGTACTTGCTTCATAGGTTTCATGAGCAAGATTTTATTATAGGTTAAATAGACTTCTTGATGTCTATATAGGGTTTTGTCTTCCTGTTAAGTGTCATGTATATGAAGTGGCTAATGAATGCTCCAAGAACTTGCTATAGACCTCGTGAAGAAATGATACTCCAAGCTACACTTACAACAATGGAATACAAGTCCTCCATGTCAGCCTATGAACAGAAGAAAAAGTCAGCCTTCTAGTTGTTTGAAGGGTCAGCCTAAAACAAAGTCATGGAGACTATATATACAAGAAGTTTTGCGGTCACTTGAATAATGAAGTTCGAAACAGATTCTGATGTGTTCGAAGTATGGATTGAGTCAGTATAAAGATGCGGATCTTTTTGGAATATTACAGTGTTTGGAAATGCGGAATGTCTTGAAGGGTATGCGGATATAATGTAGCATATATAGACAGCGAAATGCGGATTTCTCTATGATTCGAATAGTATAAATTGCGGACTGTTATATGAAGAGAATTGCAGATATGTCTTGAGTTCGTGTAGCTATTGATGCAGATTAAAGAGAAGAGATATGTGGACATTTATGGAGACAACCTTTGGTCATCTCTGAAATAGTTTGCTAAAGAACCTCAGTGCAGATCATATCACTGAAGTGAAGTGCGAATCGTATCTTTGAAGTGCAGTGCAGAAGTTTTGAAGGATTGTGTTAGCCCCCTATAAATTTTTTGACAAGTAAAGTAGGGGGCTAAATTGTTTTTGAGCCTTCAAGGAATGCATCCCCCCTGAAGACACATCATCCTTGAAGTCTCCAGTGCCTTTGCCTTTGACAAAATTCCCTTTGCTGACTCCCTTTATAAGGTCTCACTGATTGCAAAAACTGTGCTCCAAAAAGTCTACATTTGCCCCTTGTTCCCTGCAGAATGCCCCATTTTTTAACCTTTGTTTTCCCCTTGTCAAATTCCCCTTTAACCCCTAAATCCTCCCAAAATCCCCTTTACATCCTGCACACACCCCTTGTTTGGCCTATTTTCTCCTTATTCCCTCTATCGTTACCAAATTCTGCCCTCAAATCGCATTAAAATGGGCCAAAAAACCATTTTGTTTATGTGTATGGGTTTAGCACCTTTTTGGCCAGCCCCTGAACTATATTTTCCCCCATGTGGCCTGGCGCAAGAACCACCCGCTAGCCTAAAAAAGGCGCCTATCGCAAAATCCATATCGGGCGCATTTTAAACCATCGATCTGTATAGATCGGACGGTTGTCGCGTCCCCACAACGTCCACCGTTCACTCCGTTTGCCGCCCCGTACATCGCATCTCCGCCGTTCATTTACCTGCCACATCAACGGTCCGTATTCTACCCGCCCCGGTGGTCCCCGGTCACTGTTCAAAATCCGGCGGTTTCTATCGCACCGCCTTTGAGGGATGGGCGGTATTTTTCGTTTGGCCAGCGATTCCACTCATCGCATGACGCGTGGCACCGGCACTATTCCAAAACCGCCCCCCCATCGCGCGTTATCGTTTGGCAGAAAACCTGGCGCGATATGCACGTGCACTGTCCGATCTGTGATCGTCCATCCAACGGTCATTGCACCCCGAAGATGCGCGGAAGATAACCCAAGGTATCCGTACCCCTGGCCCGCCATCCGTCGCCCTCCGATGCATTTTCAGCCGTCAATCTCCTCCCGAGATCGGACGGTCCAGATTCAATCGCCCTCTGCCATTTTCCACTGTCGATCTCCTCTTAAAGATTGGACGGTCCAGATCTGATTGCATGTCCCGCCGTTGACCACTCCCGCCACGTCACCCATTCCACGTGTTTCATCGTATTTCTCGCCCGTCCATGTAGATATATGCATTCAAATGTCAAATTTTAATGTTTTACATTGAATTTCCATTCTGCGCCACCATTCTGCAAGTCTCCCACTGCATTTTCCGTCATAATCCTACAGTTTTCCGCCATCTCACCAGTCTGTACAGCCATTCTCGCCGTCCCCGGTGCATCCAACACCTCCATGCATGGTTTTTATTAACAGGTTTTCGTGTTTTGCAGGGTTACAGGCAAGCGGAAAACCGCCATGATTCATATGCGCTATTGTAAAGGCACAGTGCACAGAAGGAGCTGAATTTAGAGCCTGATTTTACAGAAAAATGTCCGGAAAGGTGTCTGCATTGTAAATTTCATCAAAGGATAGAGTTCAGACTCTGCAAACCCTCTCCGGCGCCATTAAAGCTCGGATTGCATAAACAAAGACAGTACGGGAGCAACAGAGAGTTCGAGGCAAGAAATAGAAGATTTTTGAGTTTTTTCAGGGATTTTAGAAGGCAAAGGTACTAGTTCAAAGACCCCGTGGATCACTCAGAAGGTCCAATGCACAGAAAACCATGCTATAAGGGTTTCAAATCAGAAGAATGTTTCTTCCTGAGCAAGGACATGGTACACATTATTGTTCCAGTCTACATTGTGTCCAAGAGAAGATTTCCACCCTGACAACAGTCCTGATGCTATCAAAGCGTTTGATTCACAGTATGGCAGACCCTAGCATCATTTATTTACCTTTTGTTTATTCACCAGAAGTACTACCGAGTACTGCAGCCAAAGTACATCGGAGACATACCGGAGAAAATTGAAGCCTGGAGAAGACCACTCTTTCACCCAAAGAGTGCCATAAATAAATGCATAGAATTTAAATATAATGGGCCTCGACCCTCTGCCTCTCCTGAGTTTTAATACTGCATTTAGTTTTCACCTACTTTCTCTGCTCCACTTGAGCTATAAATTCATGAAGAAACTCATTGTAAAGGTTGTTGATCAGTTATCAGAGAATCGCAAGCTGTTGCTTTTGAGACATAGTCTCTGTGTAAAGTTGTAAGATAGGCTGTGGAAGATGTTTTCTAACTGAGTATCCAGCTATTGGCAATGTTGTACTTGAATGGTGTTGCTTTTTAATATGACAAGCACATTTCTTTGGATCCTGATCTAAAGCAGCGGTGATGTTTTTCTATCTCTGTATTTGTTATTAACTTGCATTCCATTTCATTTCATTTCTACTGGCTTGCATCAGAAATCTGGCATAGGATTTACCCTTGTTAGGTACCCTATGTTTCTGCTCTCCTTGCCTTTGATGTTTTCTACTAAATGTGTTATCTAAGAATTGTTTTCAGTTGATTTAACCAGTGTAGTGGATGTTATCTGCTACTAGTTGATGTATGAATTAAATGAGTTTGTTCTTAGATGTTCTTGTTAGGGTTTAGCTGGAAGATTTGGGAACACTGGGGATTAGAGTTAGCCTTGTCCACTAGGATCCTTGTGCAACCAGCTGGCCTTTCTAAGATCCCTCAAGCTGGAGGTCGAAGCATTGAGAGTTCAAAGTCTCTCCCTGATCTCAGGTCTTTAACTTTGTGTTCTAAATCTTTATTGTTTTCTCCTCCCTTACCATTCCATACCACACTATCATCTTTAAGATCCAATGTTTTAGATGACTACCCCAAATGAAAGCTTGCATATTGATTAGCAAGCAAATCCTTTCCTGACTCCATTGCCCAATGGTTTTGAATGCTCCCTAGAATACTTCACCTCTGCCTAAATCCTCTTTGCTCATCCTTGTCTTATATTGAACCCTTCATTCCGGATGACCAGCAACCAAACCAATAATCAAACAAACAAACTTTGTGCCTATAACTAGCCTAATATCTTAACCTTTGAGCTTCAAAGACATAAAACCTTTTCTTACATAGAGAGATCCCTCTCTGGACCCAGGAGGGCTAGATCCTGGGGTCTGAAAGTGGTTTGATGTTGTCTCATCTTTTGGTATTGCCAATCTTGCCAAAACATGGGAACCCCAACATAATGGCGACTCCGCTGGGGAACATCTGAGTACCTTCCATCTTACTACATCATAAGAACCTCAGAAACGTATAATCTCTGGTTAGGTTGGCAGTTAAACACTCCTATTCACAGATCAACCTCTATACCATTTGTTGTGTTTCTCCCACACTCTTAGACAGAGTCTGGAAAGGGCCAAGTAGCCTCTAGATCTCACCCTCTTTTAGAGGTGACATATTTGGTAAAAGCCCTCCCAGTCAATCTCTGGTTAGATTTTGCTGTGTTGTGAAGATATCCTTGAAAAGGGACATCTCATAAGCACTGTGGTGGACAGTGTACCCTCCAAAAGCATCCTAAACCTTCCACCTGGCGACTCCATAATTCCTAAACGATTTAAAGACTCCACTGGTGATCAGTAGGCCTGTTGATTATCTTGGTTCACATAAGACTCCACTGGGAGACCAGAGCCCAATACAACATCAACCATTATAAAAGTAACATGTAGGGTTAAGCTGCTTGGTTAGAAAACAACATTATGGCTTCAAGAACCATTCACACAAGAGCTTATCCTAACTCAAACCCACCTGAAATAGTTGATAACCCTGAGAGCATCTTCAAGATATCTCCTACACCCAAAAGATCAACTATTTCTAGCCACATCCATAGAGCTAATTCTACACCAGAATACTTTACAGCTCTATCAGACCCATTTTTTGACCTAGGCACTCAAACAAGTTTACCAAGAACTGGGTCATTCAGTGTCCTAGACCAGCCAGATTTTGAGTTCCCTGGTTCACCACCTCAAAGAGGTAAACACCCTGGTGATAGACAGACCCCTCCATCTACACCTCTTGATATCCACTTCATTCAAAACTTGGGACTCAGTCATCCTAGATCTGCTCATCAGTCTTCTGCTAGTCATAGCATCCCTGTCATCCATATACCAGTTGCTCAAGCCAACCCTTTACCTCATCAAAACACCATCATGGCAGCCTGGTATGCACCTCTGGTTTTACCCCAGCCTTTAGTACCCTTACCAAATGATTATCAATCAAAGATCCCACACTTCACTGCAAAAGAGTCCACCACAGCTCAGCACCATGTAGATAGGATGGAAGATTCCTTTGACTACATGAAAATAGATGATGAAACAGTCAAAATGAGAATCTTTGCCCAGAGCTTAGGAGGTGACGTGAAGAAATGGTTCAAAGGCCTACCTCCTAATTGTATCCAAGACCTCCCAACCTTATATCAGACCTTCATAAACAAATGGGAAGTTAAGGCAAATCCTCTCCAAATCCTAGCAGAATATAAGAACCTGAAAATAAATGTAGGAGAAAGTGTCCAGGACTACTCTACAAGGTTTTACAGCGTTTAGAATGCTCTTCCACCACACATGAAACCTCCCCTAGGTATGGTCCTAGTGAAATATCCTGAAGGCCTGGATGCTGACATGGCCTACCAGCTTAGGGAGAGGGATTACAACACATTGGAAGACATGTAAAAAGGAGCAGTGAGTGTAGAGGCAAATCTGATTGAGAAAAAGGAAAGATTGAGAGCTAAGAAAAGGGTAACATATAGAGATGACAATGTAGCTTCCACATCTGACCCCAATAATGACCGCATATCCAAGAACGTAGAAAAGCTACAACAAATGGTGGAAAAAATGGTTGTCACAGTTAGTAACCTAAGCAGAAATCAAAACCATAACCAGAACCAAAACTTTAGAAGAAATAATGCCACTCCCAACAGACAAAGAGAATCAGATCAGCAAGTTATTCCCCCATTCCAAGAGAACTTTCTTGATGAAGATGAGGGAATCATAGAAGAGTCTGAGGGAAATACAATAAACATGTTTGAAACAGAAAATTCAATCCACAACTGTTACACAGAATAAGATCAGCCCTCACCCTCGTATTGGGATGAGGAATGGTTAGAATCTGAAGATTACAGGTTAGGATTTGAAAATGCCATGATGCAGGTCAGAGAACAATATGAACTTAGAAGCAAAAAGAGCCTAGACACTGCCAAACCAAAAGATTCTAAGGTTACCATCAAGAAAAGGCCTGAGAAAACTTCTAAAGTGACTGCTGAAAGTAACAAATCAACAGTTGAGAGTTCTGGAAAGAACAAGGAAAAAGACAACCAAAACACTGATAAACAAGGTAAACCAACAGGCAGTACTAACACTGCAGTTAGTACTCCTGATAAAACAGTTCCTAACACTGTACATAGTGAGAATCAGCACACTGATTCAGCCACTAAGGTGGTGACTAACAAAACAGAGTTGAACATTCCAAAGAGTCAGTCCACTTTCAATTTGGAGAGTGAGATTGCAAAAATTAAAATCTCTGTCCCACTCTCTTAGCTGGCCACTCAGGATGTATATAAAGGCCAAATTTTGAAAGCTTTAAATTTAGGTGAGAGCAGTGACACTGTAAATCTGAGTGATGATCAACCTGCCCTCCTGTTTGGTCCAAAGATAGAAGGAAAGTTTCAGGAAGGGGTAGTGCCCCCTTTTTATATCAGTCTTAATATCCATGATAAGATTCTCCACAATGCAATGCATGATTTTGGGGCATCACACAACCAGATGCCTAAAGTAGTGATGGAAAGATTAGGCCTAGAGATAACCCGTCCCTATAAAGACCTATATTCATTTGACTCTAGCAGAGTAAAGTGTCTTGGCCTGATCAAAGATCTATGTGTGAGCCTTACCCAGATTCCAGCAAAATGTATGGTCATGGATGTTGTTGTGGCAGATGTGCCACCCAAGTATGGCATGTTATTATCAAGATCATGGGGAGCCAAGCTGCAAGGAACAATGCAGATGGATGGGGCTTATGCCACAATCCCAATCTTTGGCCAACTTAGATGACTGTACAAAGAAGCACAAATGAAATTCCTGGTTAGTAGCCCCGAAAAGCCTGAAAATTCACCTTTATACTCTGTAAATACAGACCTTGACTCCTTTATCCTTTGTAATGATGAATCCTCAGAAGGGTCAGAGTCCAAAAACAGAGATACAAACAAGGAAACAGAGCCCATGGACTTTAACATAATGGCTACTCTAGATTCAGAGGAGAATGATATAGGAAACTCGGAACAGTGCACTGAAACAAGAACTCAAAGTGAACTAGAAGCAGAATGCAGTTAGCTGATTAGTCACCCTTCACAAACACATACACCACACCAAGAACAAAACGATGATAAACCCGAGAATGAAACCTTATGGGAAATGAATTTCGATGGGTCATGCACCAAGAGAACTGCTGGGGTAGGAGTGTGGATACATAACACAGAGAGTGGTTACGCAAAGAGCCATGCATGTAACCTGCACTTCAAATGTACAAACAACATTGCAGAGTACGAGGATCTTATCCTAGGCTTAAACCTGTTGAGAAAATTAGGAGCCCGTAGGATAACTGTGCATGGGGACTCGGAGCTGATCATTAAACAGTTGAATGGTGAATACACAGCGAAACATCCTAGACTGAGAGCATATAGGAATGACACTACGGATCTATTGAAAACTTTTGTAGAATACAATCTGGTGTTTGTCCCTAGAGGTCAGAACAAAATTGCAAATGGACTAGCCTGCATGGCTAGTTCGTATCATAAGCCTCCCAGCGACCAACAGATCATCATTCAGACCAAATTCAGACCTACAGTACCAGACAATGAAAAATATTGGCAGGTCTTTGAGGGTGATAAACAGATTGAAGATTTCCTGGTAGGCAGAAACGAGTTTGAATTTTTTGATTCAGACTCTAAATCTGACAGTAGCTGCCTAAGTGAAGAGTCCTCAGATGAGGAAGAAATACCCTGTAATATAGAAATAAACACTTTAAACGAACAGATTAGAAATCCGAACGAAAAATGTGAAAACGTAGATAGTGAAGAAGTAGAGGTGTTGCAGACCAAGGATAAGAACATACCTTGAGGTCTGGCACCTTTAGAAGACCTTTTTGACTTTGATGATGTAGCAAAAAAGCCCACTATAGAACATGCAGACTCTGATGTCGAGGAATGCAACATAGGTACTGAAGATAAACCTAAGATGATCAAATTGGCTAAGTCCCTGCCTGCAAACATGAAAAAGAAATACATTGACCTATTCAAGGAATTCATTGATGTGTTTGCTTGGAGTTATGAGGACTTAAGGGCCTATGACACAAACATCATACGACATAAAATACCCTTTAAAGAAAATCAGAAACCTTTCAGACAAAAACTACGCAGAATAAACCCAAAACAATTGCCTGCAGTGGAAAAAGAGATTAAGAAGATGTATGAGGCAGGCATAATTGTGCCTGTGAAGTTCTCTGATTGGGTATCAAACCTAGTGGCTGTGAGAAAGAAAATAGGGGAGATCAGATTGTGCATAGATTTCAGGAATCTTAATAGAGCCTCACTCAAAGACAATTACCCTTTGCCAAAAATGGAACATATTCTTCAAAGGGTAGTAGGTTCTAAAAGGATCTCCCTGCTAGATGGTTTTTCAGGTTATAAACAAGTCTTAGTAATCCCAGAAGACCAACTCAAGACAGCCTTTACCACTCCATGGGGTACCTTTATGTATGTAAAGATGCCTTTTGGATTGATGAACGCTGGTGCAACCTTCCAAAGAGCAATGGACATAGCTTTTTCAGATGAAATAGGACACTTCATTGTCATCTATCTGGATGACATAATAGTCTATTCCAAGACTGAGGAAGAACACCTAGAACACCTGAGAAGAGTGTTTGAAAAATGTAAAAGGTTTGGTCTGTCACTGAATCCTAAAAAGACTATATTTGGACTGCAAGAAGGTAAGCTTCTTGGCCACATCATATCTGAGAAAGGGATTAGGATAGATCCACAAAGAGTTGAGGGAATACTACAAATCACACACCCGAGAAACATCAAGGAGTTACAGTCCTTTATTGGGAAAATCAACTTCCTCAGGAGGTTTATTCCCAACTTAGCTGAACACCTTAGAAATATGACTAACATGTTGAAGAAAGGTGTAGGAGTTAAGTGGACTGTTGAAGCTAAGAAATCTTTTGAATCAGATAAACTTGCACTCACCCAGGCTCCTGTCCTAATCAGCCCAGATTTCTCAAAAGATTTCCTGATTTTTTCATTTGCCTCCAAGCATACGATAGCTGCAGTTCTACTGCAGAAAAATCCAGAGGGAATGGAACAACCCATTTCTTTCTTCAGCAAAGCACTCAGAGACGCACCCTTGAAATACAACATTATGGAAAAACAGGCCTATGCTTTGGTTAAGGCCTTAAAAGACTTTAGGGTGTACATACTGCATTCCCACACCATAGCCTATGTACCCAACATAGTGGTTAAAGACATCTTGTCCCAAGACCCAGATGGGAAGAGGGGCAAATGGATTGCTATGATCTTAGAGTACGACCTTGAGATAAAACCCACCAAACTGATCAAAGGTCAGGGCCTAGCTCAGCTAATGGCTGAATCAAATCTACAAGCCCTAGACATTAACATGGTAGATGCCTTGGATGAGCAGCAGGGATTACCTGATCCCACTGTTGAAGAGAAGTTTCAGAGCTCTCCTTGGTATTCTGACATTCTGTATGTGCTTACACACCTCAATGCCCCTCCTGAACTATCAAAGACCAAGGCCAGATTCTTAAAGCTAAAAGCCAGGAGCTATTGCATAATGAATGAAGGCTTATACTGGAAAAATCCAAATGGCCTATTGCTTAAATGTTTGCCTGAGTCTGAAGCAGAAAGGATTAAACAAGAATTCCATGCAGGAGAGTGTGGAGGCCACCTGAACTGGAAAGCCACTGCAAACAAAATACTCAGAGCTGGCTACTATTGGCCTACACTCTTCAATGATGTCCATAAGATGATAATTGCTTGCCACAAATGCCAGATTTTTGAAGGCAGAAGAAAACTCCTTCCCTTACCTCTACAAGACTACAACCCATCAATGTTGAAGGTCCCTTTATGCAATGGGGCCTAGATTTCATAGGAGAAATTCATCCTGCTTCCTCTGCACAACACAAATGGATCTTAACAGCCACAGACTACTTCACTAAGTGGATAGAGGCCATACCTACGAGGAATGCCACAGATTCAGTCATCATTAGGTTCCTAGAAGGTCATATCCTCTCTCGGTTTGGCTACCCAAGGAAAATAATCACTAATAATGCTGCTGCTTTTGGAACCAAGAAAATGGTTGATTTTTGTCACAGGTATCAAATAGCACTCGGTCATTTAACTGCCTATTACCCTCAAGGTAATGGATTAGCTGAATCATCAAACAAGAGCTCGGTGACCATCATCAAAAAGTTGTTGGAAGAGAACAAAAAGTCATGGCATAACAAGTTAGTGCATGCCCTATGGGCTGACAGGCTTACAACAAAGAAATCCATTGGCATGTCACCATATCAGCTTGTCTATGGAACAGAAGCAGTGTTTCCCACCAGCCTTGGAATACCAGTGATTAAACTTGTTCAAGAGATACAAACAGAAGAAGTAGCATGGTGAGGAGAATAAACCAGATAATTCATCTCCAACAAACAAGGGAAGAGGTCTATAACAGAGCTATCAAGGTCCAGGAAAACATAAAGAAGCTATTTTACAAAAGAACTAAGGCCTCTGATTTCAAAGTTGGAGATAAAGTTCTGAAATGGGACTCAAGGAGAGAGGAAAAAGGAAAGCATGGCAAGTTTGACAGTTTGTGGCAAGGTCCCTACATCATCCAGGCCACTGTGGGTCCAAATGCCTTTTTTTCTACAAGAGTTAGATGGTACAGAGCTGTTTGGGGGTCCTGTCAATGGCAGGATGCTCAAACACTACTTCTGTTGATTTCCAATTTCCAGTTTCCATTTCCATTGTACATACCATTGCAGTGTTTGTCTTCAAGAAAAAGAGAAAATGTTCCAAAAAAAAAACAGAAAGAAAGGAGAGGTTCAGACATGCTCAAACACATGAACCTCTGAAGTGCAAAGGTTGGCTCTAATATGATCAAAACCTGAGCCAAAGAAAGCAAAGATAGCTGGTTCAAACATGCCCAAAACCTGGACCAGCAAAGAAGAAAAAGAGTCAGCTCTAACAAGCCCAAAACCAGAGCTGAAATAAAAAAAAGGGAAAGTGACTCTAACAAGCTCAAAACTTGATTCACAAAGGAAAGAAGGATGCTTCAAACTTCAGATTTCAAGCCTTCAAGATTTTGTTTTCAATTTTCTGCAAAGTTCTGTCCATGTGCAACTGTCTTTATGCCTTGGATCCACAGCAAACTAGACTGTCTAACCCTAGTTTGACTGTTTTTAAATTTCTGTTGTAGAATATAGAGAAAAAATCTGCTGGACAGTTTAATCTGAGCAGATATTAGATTAGGTAGAGAAAAATGTGAGACCAACAGTTTAATCTGGTCTCATGGAGTAATAAGGGTAGAAATAGAATAGGTTTATTTTCTTGTTTGTAAAAAAAAAAAAATGATGTAAAAGGTCTGCTAGTTCAAATGCACCCTAGAAGAAAAATGCTAGGATTGTAGAATGGGTAGGTAGATTGATTGAGAAAGTTTTTTTGCTAAATTGATGACTTCACAATTGTGGCAGCTGAAAATCAAAGAAGAAAGATGGCTTAAGCAGCAGGCATCTGGCCTACTCCAAAGATCTATCCTCTGAATTCTTGACTCCTTCAAGAAGAAGCCATTCCCATGTGGAGCCACTGTTAGCCCCCTATAAATTTTTTGACAAGCAAAGTAGGGGGCTAAATTGTTTTTGAACCTTCAAGGAATGCATCCCCTCTGAAGACACATCATCCTTGAAGTCTCCAGTGCCTTTGCCTTTGACAAAATTCCCTCTGCTGACTCCCTTTATAAGGTCTCACTGATTGCAAAAGCTGTGCTCCAAAAAGTCTACATTTGCCCCTTTTTCCCTGCAGAATGCCCCATTTTTTAACCTTTGTTTTCCCCTTGTCAAATTCCCCTCTAATCCCCTAAATCCTCCCAAAATCCCCTTTACATCCTGCACACACCCCTTGTTTGGCCCATTTTCTCCTTATTCCCTCTATCGTTACCAAATTCTGCCCTCAAATTGCATTAAAATGGGCCAAAAAACCATTTTGTTTATGTGTATGGGTTTAGCACCTTTTTGGCCAGCCCCTGAACCGTATTTTCCCCCATGTGGCCTGGCACTAGAACCACCCGCTAGCCCGAAAAAGTCGCCTATCGCAAAATCCATATCGGGCGTGTTTTAAACTGTCGATCTGTATAGATCGGACGGTCATCGCGTCCCCACAACATCCACCGTTCACTCCGTTTGCCGCCCCGTACATTGCATCTCCGCTGTTCATTTACTCGCCAGATCAACGGTCCGTATTTTACTCGCCCCGGTGGTCCCCGGTTACTATTCAAAATCCGGCGGTTTCTATCGCACCGCCTTTGAGGGATGGGCAGTATTTTTCGTTTGGCCAGCGATTCCACTCATCGCATGACGCGTGGCACCGACATTGTTCCAAAACCGCCCCCCCATCGCGCGTTATTGTTCGGCAAAAAACCCGGCGCGATATGCACGTGCACCGTCTGATCTGTGATCGTCCATCCAACGGTCATCGCACCCCGAAGATGCGCGGAAGATAACCCAAGGTATCCGTACCCCTGGCCTGCCATCCATCGCCCTCCGATGCATTTTCAGCCATCGATCTCCTCCCGAGATTGGACGGTCCAGATTCAATCGCCCTCCGCCATTTTCCACCGTTGATCTCCTCCCGAAGATCGGACGGTCCAGATCTGATTGCATGTCCCGTCGTTGACCGCTCCCACCACGTCACCCATTCCACGTGTTTCATCGTATTTCTCGCCCGTCCATGTACATATATGCATTCAAAGGTCAAATTTTAATGTTTTACATTGAATTTCTGTTCTGCGCCACCATTCTGCAAGCCTCCCATTGCATTTTCCGCTATAATCCTACAGTTTTCCGCCATCTCACCAGTCTGTACAGCCACTCTCGCCGTCCCCGGTGCATCCAACACCTCTATGAATGGTTTTTCTTAACAGGTTTTCGTGTTTTGCAGGGTTACAGGCAGGCAGAAAACCACCATGATTCATATGCGCTATTGTAAAGGCACAATGCACAGAAGGAGCTGAATTTAGAGTCTGATTTTACAGAAAAATGTCCGGAAAGGTGTTTGCATCGTAAATTTCATCAAAGGACAGAGTTCAGACTCTGCAAACCCTCTCCGGTGCCATTAAAGCTCGGATTGCATAAACAAAGACAGTACGGGAGCAACAGAGAGTTCGAGGCAAGAAATAGAAGATTTTTGAGTTTTTTCAGGGATTTTAGAAGGCAAAGGTACCAGTTCAAAGACCCCGTGGATCACTCAGAAGGCCCAATGCACAGAAAACCATGCTATGAGGGTTTCAAATCAGCAGAATGTTTCTTCTTGAGCAAGGACACGGTACACATTATTGTTCCAGTCTACGTTGTGTCCAAGAGAAGATTTCCACCCTGACAACAGTCCTGATGCTATCAAAGCGTTTGATTCACAGTATGGCAGACCCTAGCATCATTTATTTACCTTTTGTTTATTCACCGAATTACTACCGAGTACTGCATCCAAAGTACATCAGAGACATACTGGAGTAAATTGAAGCCTGGAGAAGACCACCCTTTCACCCAAAGAGTGCCATGGATAAATGCACAGAATTTAAATAGAATGGGCCTCGACCCTCTGCCTTTCCTGAGTTTTAATGCTACATTTAGTTTTCACCTACTTTCTCTGCTCCACTTGAGCTATAAATTCATGAAGAAACTCATTGTAAAGGTTGTTGATCAGTTATCAGAGAATCGCAAGCTGTTTCTTTTGAGACATAATCTCTGTGTAAAGTTGTAAGATAGGCTGTGGAAGATGTTTTCTAACTGAGTATCCAGCTATTGGCAATGTTGTACTTGAATGGTGTTGCTTTTTAATATGACAAGCACATTTCTTTGGATCCTGATCTAAAGCAGCGGTGATGTTTTTCTATCTCTGTATTTGTTATTAACTTGCATTCCATTTTATTTCATTTCTACTGGCTTGCATCAGAAATCTGGCATAGGATTTACCTTTGTTAGGTACCCTATGTTTCTGCTCTTCTTGCCTTTGATGTTTTCTACTAAATGTGTTATCTAAGAATTGTTTTAAGTTGATTTAACCAGTGTAGTGGATGTTATTGCCTACTAGTTGATGTATGAATTAAATGAGTCTATTCTTAGATGTTCTTGTTAGGATTTAGCTGGAAGATTTGGGAACACTGGGGATTAGAGTTAGCCCTGTCCACTAGGATCCTTGTGCAACCAGCTGGCCTTTCTAAGATCCCTCAAGCTGGAGGCTGAAGCATTGAGAGTTCAAAGTCTCTCTCTGATCTCAGGTCTTTAACTTTGTGCTCTAAATCTTTATTGTTTTCTCCTCCCTTACCATTCCATACCACACTATCATCTTTAAGATCCAATGTTTTAGATGACTAGCCCAAATGAAAGCCTGCATATTGATTAGCAAGCAAATCCTTTCCTGACTCCATTGCCCAATGGTTTTGAATGCTCCCTAGAATACTTCACCTCTGCCTAAATCCTCTTTGCTCATCCTTGTCTTATATTGAACCCTTCATTCGGATGACCGGCAACCAAACCAATAATCAACAAAACAAACTACATGCCTATAACTAGTCTTTATATACATATATCGGTATATCATAAGGTGCTGCAATTTGGTATTGGTTTATATACATACATATCTGTGTATTCTCTAAGTGATGCGGCATACTGAAGCATGAGTGCAGATCCATCAAATGCATGAGCATGAGAATGATATCCTCTAAAGTGCGGATCTAAAGTGAATCATAGTTTGTAGAATGATCTAAGGTAAAGTTGTTGGGACAGTAACCTCACAAGAAGAGAATTTTTAATTAATCAGTAGCCCTCCAAATTCTCAACATCTGCAAGAGACTGCCCCAACCTTTCAAGCAACTGTTTCAAGGATCTTCAACAAGTGTTACAGGTTGGTCTCAAGAGATTTGTAATATCCCCAAATGGGATATTTCACTGAATTTGCCTAAATTTAATTATATGCCATAAATTCAACATTTATTTAACAAAAGATTGCCATGTAAAATTAAACACATAAAATACTGCAATCAAATACCATATAGAACAGAAGAATCTCAGCTTTTATTATAACTAATAAGAGGGGTTTACATATAGATCTGACCTCAAAAGTACTTAGATAGAAAGCTGGCCAACAATACAATCTGCTGCACTGCTACATGGCGATGGCCTCCCAAAACTGAACTGCTGCACTCTCCCTCCGGCAACAGCTGTCACTGAACCCACTGAAGATGATGAAGCCCAAGTTGAAGATCTGAATGATCCTCACACCAATCTCTGAAGCTCTGTGAAACTTCTAAGTGAAGTCTCCTCAGGAGAGTTGGGTTTTCGTCCAACACTCACAAATCACCCGAGGGTTTCCGTCCTGGGGCTACGGCACGAAGTAGAGAATCGCGTCCTCAAACCTCTCATACAAAAGAAAATGATCTACTCCAAAGATATCTCCCAATGGCCTCCTCCCTTTCTTTTATAGATCTCTTGGAGCCTTCTAGAGCATTATTTTATTATTATTTTATTCATGGAGCACTTTTCCATTTTATTAATAGGCTACCACGCCACCTCCAGTCACTGAAATACGTGTCTAACTGTCCCACCATGTAGGTATCCTCGTCCCAGTTCCAATGAGCTATTACACTAAGGTGTTCCATCATGTATTCCTCCCAGAATGCCACCTTGAGTGTAATCAGCCGAGTTAAGCCCAGAAATAACTCAAATTTCTGAAAGTTATCGGAATGCACTGGAACGAAAGCCAAACCGCTCGAATGATGGAGTATATCAAGCGAATGCCTCCGGAAACCATGAAAACTCCTCAAAACTCCTTCAAAGAGCTCCTGAGCCCACTGGTAGCACCAATCTGTACATGTGACCTGTCTGCTCCTAACTCTGGAAGTCCCTCCTAGCCCTGACATGGGTGATACCAAAAAAAGGAATATTACAAGATTGCTTGAATGTCTTCACAATTCTTTTATCACTTTATTGGACTACAAAATATCCCACTATACTTCACCACAAATCTGAAAAAAATGTGTCATTATATTAATATGTCCCTTCTCAAGTCTGCTCAGAGTGCTCCAAAAGATGTCTTTAGTCTGCTCTAAAATGTTAGTGGGTTTCTCCGAAAGATATTTTTCAATAGGCTAGGTAGCTTCAAACAATGCTGCTCCAAAGTGTGACTTCGAAAGGTGCTCCAAGATTTGCTACAAGTCAACACAAAGGTTTTCAAAGGGCTGCTACTCCAATTCCGCCCAACCAGCTACTCCAAGTTCAGCAAGATGCTTCCACAAGACAACCCAAAACTTTAGGACTAGCATTCACTCCTTGAAATAAGTCTCAAACAAAGATCTGAAATTTGTCCTTAGCATTGTCAGAAAAGAGGGTTGAATCAGGCCTTAACAAACTTATCCACAAATCCACCAAACCATGCTTCAAGAACAACTCGGATATGCATTTTGAATCACCACCAATACAGTCCTAAAAGGGTTCCACTGTCTGCTCAAAAACAGGTCCGAGTTTTTATCTCACTGATCCAAAGCACTGTTCCAAGCCTCCTTAACACTCGTCCGAATTGAAGTCCCCAATAGGTCCGCAATCATGTAGTCCGAGCTCCTAGCTAGTGCCTTCACAAGTGTATATAGTTTAAGAAAATTTCTCAAGCAAAAATCTTTTAACCCAAAACAGTGAATTTTTAATTTTAGTAAATCTTTTATCATATTAAGTATTTTCTAGGCTTTAAAAGTATAAATTAGAAACTTTATTAGTTTATTTAGATCTTTAACCTTGTATGAGTCTCCTTTTCTAGATTAGTTATTCTTTTATAAATGTACCTTATAACGTAGATTATTAACCTTGATAAAATAAAATTTTATTGAATTAGGATTACATTATGTATATAAAAAATAAATTAATAAATATATAAAAAATATATAAACTTTGGTCGGCTCTTTTCTAGAAAGCTTCTTCTACCTATATTAATGGTCTTAGTCTTTTTCTCAATTTCTTCATTCAAGAAAGTCCTGATGATGGATCCTTGTTGGGATTCGAAACGTCGACACTCGTTTTCTAGCAATGTGGATAATCCGGGAAGTTTTTTAAAAAATGATCACCACATGAGTTTAAAAACCAAAAAAGTGAATTTTTGTCTTCTCGGCCTCTTATAGTTCTCGCCCTGCACAGGGTTTGGATGCGGTCATGGAGGCTCAGTCTGTCCCTCACAGGCACGATTATCGACTTCGAAAGCTTAGGGTTTCTCTACGCCTGTTGCCGGGCGTAATCTCGGTTACGCTGCAGTGCACTCAAAGGTGGATCGATCTGCAACTTCCTCTTCCTTCGTCGCCTCTCCGTCGCCGCATCCAATGTTGCCCGAGACATCACCGTTGTACGCGTTAATAATATTTGATTAAAAAAAAAAAATCATCGTTGCTCTATTCGTTAATAATTTGGACAAGTGTCGAAGACAGTTCATACATCATCATATCACAGTCAACAACTACGAGAATTATATATTTATATTGAATGAGTCGTCCTCTATCGGCGCTGGTACTGTGATGATTGATCGATGATTCCAATAGCTCAACGCACAAGCAGTACATAGCACACCACAATCATCGTCGCCTAATCCAGTTCACAAAACTCAGTCACAAGCTGGCTCACTTCAAGAAAGTTGGTCTCAGCTTTTAAGGATTCACGTAGGCATTAGCAATGTGGCAGGAAATGTAGGCATACACCATCGATTCTTCTCCAAGCACGCAGTCGTAGAAGACTAGAGCACACAAAGTCGGCAGAATCACCGACCATAGATATGTCAGCCCTCACAACCAGTCATGGGTTTAATTTTGAATGCACCTTCTAAGGGTTATACCTAAAATATTGTTCGTAATGAAATGACTGAAGAGTTTCGATCCCTATCCATCATAGAGTCAATGATTTTACTCTACGCTGAAGATTAGGGCACAAAGTAGCCCCACAGACTGCCCACGTTATCTCTTATTGTGGTGGTATGGCCTGCGGCCTACCACACAGCCTTGCTGTAGTTTACGACACCCTTATTTTCCCTTTGAATAACCCACATCTCGCTGCCCTAGATAAGCTGGGTGTTGTCTTCTCCTAGCTCTGATACCATGTTAAATTCTGAAGATGTTCTATGCTTAGATGCAAATATACTTTGACCTTCTAGGGCACAATCAAAGTAAGATGCAAATAGAACATACCAATAGATCGATGGAAGACAAGCTGAAAACAGAGATAAAGAATGGTGGTGTTACGATGATCAGCAGGATGCTTCAACCAGTAAAGTCTTCATAAGGTCAACCACCCACATCTATCACACAACCCCAAGACGATTCATCAAGAGTACTCCAAGAAGATGTTGCACCAAGAAACCCTAAACGTAGAACCAAGAAAGCAGCTCCATCGCCATCCAAGAGAGAAGAAAATGCCTCCACAAAAATGTGTATTAAATGAACTCCAAGTCTCTGCAATATATAGGCATTTGTGGGGGTGTGTGACACATCTCTAATGCATGTGGGATAAAACAGGCCGACCTTACACGTGAAATAAATTCAAAAATACATGTTCTGCTCATCCGATCAAGATGATCTTTAGATTGCTCTTACACCTCTCTGAAAGAGGAATCCAATAAAAATATTGGCATCGTCATCTGAGCATCACAACATGGAGTTTGGACCTAGTTGCCCAAAATTAACACGCAGAAAGCTTCAGAGGGACAACGCAGTGCAGCAGCAACATGATAGATTTCAGCACAAGGGGCTAATGTGACTTCAGTAGTGCAGTGGGAGTCTGATTACGCAAGCAGAGTAGTAGCTGTGCATCATTCTTTAGATGCCAGCACAGATCTGTAGCCTATGGAGCTTCAGTGATGAGGATGCAACTCATCTCACTTGTCTGTCAAAGATTGGGCAGGAGATTCAGTTGTTTCTCTCAACAACTGAAGTTGCAGTGCAGCAGATCAACAGTGACAGTGTTATGAGCAACACAGATGCAGCATATTGAGAGGGAGCTACAGTACTGAGGTTGCAGTGGCAGTGGTAGAGTCATGGGTAGCAGTACATAATGGCAGCAACAGTGCAGAGTTGAGTGGCATCAGGCCAAGCATCAACAACACAGAACTAGTACCCAAAGTCTTGTAATGCATAGTGTGATGTATTGCTAGAGCACACCCTTGATGCTAAGAGAGAGTTTTGAGATTTTGTGTATTTGGGGTAGTATTAGTTGTGCTCTAAGTCCCAAATTTTGTGTGGGGACTAGAGTACGCTTGATCTACAAGACCCAGAAATTGATTTGGGAAATTTCGTCTGATTTAGGAGATATTAAATTAATTAATTATTTTACCGTATTTTCGAAGTTAAAACTTAAAGAAGTTAAATAATTAAAGTAAATTTAATTAAACATGTGATGAAATTGTCTTAAGTCACATGGATCAAGATTTCTTTTAATCTTAGCCATTGATTCAAGATCTGATCATGGTCGTTGGTTTCTAACGACAAAAGTATAAAGGAAAGGCTTGGGGTCATTTGTAAAGACACAAAGAGGCAAAGCACTGAAGCTAAGCTGAGATTCTAGGGCAGGGTTTGCTAAGTGTTGAAATTTTGTTACCGGAGGACAGGTGGTTCCCTAAGGCTTTGATCTTTGGCCTAGGGAAAAGTGTCCAAAAGAATTTAATTTTTCTCCTAAAGTGACTTTATAAAGTTATAAAGTCAAATCTAATTTAAAAGTGACTTTAACTGGTAAAGTTACTAAATCTAATTTTAAAGTGACTTTAATAAAGTCAATGTGAAATTAGAAAGTGAAAAGTGACTTTGGAAATAAATGACTAAGTAGGTCTTTATTAAAGTGGGGTGAATTAAAAAATAGAAAGTGAGATTTAAATGAGCATTTAATCTCAGCCCTAGATCTAAAGCTATCTCAGCCATTGGATTTAGGGATTCCCCAAAAGTCACTTAGGGTTAGGTTAAAGGAGGAAAATGAGGGAAAAGGTCATTAATTCTTTCATGAGCAGATTGAGAGAGGAGAGAAAGCAAAGGAGAAATTTCTGAGCAGTGAGGAGGAGGGGGGTAGCAACTAGAGACTTCAGCAAATCCGTATAGCAGTAAAGAGGCACGGTTCCCAAGGCAGAAATCCGTACAACAAGAGTGTGGCACATTTTTCGAGGAAGGAGGCACAATTTTCAAGAAATCTATATAGCAGTTTCAACAGGATTTTCTGGGCAGATTCTGGGCACGAAAATCGAGGGGAGAGACTATTGTTTGGTGGCATAGATTTTGAGTAAATCCGTACAGAAGCCGTACAACAACTTTAGCACTATTTGCGAGGCAGAAGGAGGCACGGAAATCGAGGAGGTGTTGCTGTGTATTTCGTATAGTTCGTACAACAGTACGACTGTACAACTGGGCACAAAAATCAAGAAAGGCAGTCAGCATTTAATACTGTTTTAAATGCTGTAAATTTCTGTTTTGTTAGTTTATTGTTTGGCACATTTTCGAAGGCAGTGTATAAGCACGGAAATCGAGATAAGTACATTTGTTAAGTTGCTGGAATTTTTTGCTATAATTTTTGTCTCACTGTAAAAGTTTATCAGAAATAAGAAGAGCTTTCGAACTGGTTTTCTCCAAGAGTTTTAGGGGGTTTTTCCATGGTCAAGTTGACCAAAAATCAGCGTGTCAAAATTCTGTGTGTGGCTGATTTATTTTCTGAGTTTTAATTTCTGTATTTCAGCATTGTGAAATTTCCAGAATTAGTGTTTTCAGAAAATATTTATTTTTCCAGCTTGTTGAATGTATGGCTATGGGAATAGGGATTTAACTATATGGGAGAAATAAGGAGAAACTGAAAACCGGGGTTGGGTTATCAAATTTCTACATGGTATCGGAGCTATTTTGCTGAAAAGTGCAGTTTGGGACAACAAGAAGAAAAATAACAGCAAGCTGATTTTTCACACAGAAAACAATACATTTACTATAGTAGTGTTATTTTCAGTTTATTAGGACAACAAGCATGTCTTTGGGCTTGAGGGTGGAGGATAGGTTGGATGGACATAGTAATTACAGTGTATGGAAGGAGAGAATGCAGAGCATCTTTGAGGAGGCAGAAGTCTGTGATATCATGGTGCATACCGTACATAACCCTGTTAATGTGCCTACTGATGCTGTTCAGTTGGCAGCCTTTAATAAAAAGAATAACAAGGGTGAGAGACTGATTCTAGATGGAATCAAAGACCATTGCATTCCTCATGTGAGAGGAAAGAGATATGCTCATGAGATGTGGACAACATTGACCAATCTCTACCAGAGTACCAATGAGAACAGGAAAATGGTCCTAAGGGAGAAGCTGAAGACCATTAAGATGGGTAAGATTGATAGTGCAGCTGGATATCTCACAAATATTACTAATGTGAGAGATGCATTGGCAGCAGTTGGAGAGGTCATTCCACCCACTGAGTTGGTGCGGATTGCAGTGAATGGCCTTCCCAGTTCATGGCTGAACTTTGCTGATGGGGTTTGTGCACGTGAGACCCTTCCCACTTGGGAGAGGTTCTGGGATGATTGCATACAGACAGAAATCAGAAAGAGCCAGCTTGGGGCAGCCAAACCAGTTGAGCAGGATGAGGATGTAGCACTGTTGGCAGGAGGCAAGAAAGGCAAGGGAAAGAAGCAAGCTTCCACAAGTGTTGGTGGGGGCAAAGGCAAAGGTAAAGGTAAACAGGGGAACACGCAGAAGGACTATTCCAAGGTGAAGTGTTGGAATTGTCAGAAGATGGGACACTATGCAGTTGTGTGTCTGGAGAAGAAGAAGAAGGAGAAGAACCAGAGCATGGCAGCATCAGCAGAGATAGAGGACTTTACGGATAGCTTTGACCAGGAGTTTGGGTTCATTGCTTGTGAGTCCACTAGTGCAGGATCACCTGCCACGGAGGTTGAGAGGGAGTGTGCATTTCCCTCCACTAGTGGAGCATCTTCAGGTATCTGGTATGTTGACAGTGGGGCTTCACATCATATGACACGAATCCGTGAATACTTCTCAGAGCTTTCAGAGAGTGGAATTGATATAGAGGTAGTACTCGGAGATGACAGCATTGTTAGAGCAGTCGGTGTGGGGACATTGACATTTGATAGGGAACCCAAACCTCCCTTGAAGGTGTCAGATGTTCTATATGTGCCAGGGATGAGGAAGAACCTCATATCCGTCTCAGCATTGGAGGATAGAGGGTATGAGATATTATTCAGGAGAGGACAGGTGCTTATATATCCCAGGGGCGCTCCAGCTGGTTCAGCTAGAGTGATTGGTGTATGCCATGCAAAGGTGTACAAGTTTGCATTTCAGCCCCTTTTGGCATTGAGTAGTAGTACCGACAACAGAGCTAGCAGTTCAGAGCTGTGCGAAATTTGGCACCGCAGGATGGGGCACATGTATCATGGAGCCTTGAGGACATTGCGGGAGATCACTACAGGTGTGCCAGATTTCAGTTCCGATCATCTAGATACATGCAGAGGATGTGTGATGGGCAAGTTTTCCAAATCCTCTTTTCCCTGCAGTGACAGCAGATCAACTGGGATACTTGATTTGATTCATTCCGATGTGAGCGGTCAGATGTCTCATGTTTCCTTGAGTGGATATGAGTATTATGTTTTATTCATTGATGATCACTCTAGGAGGACCTGGATTTATTTCTTGAAAACCAAGAGTGAGGTCTTCAAGCGGTTTCAGGAGTTCAGAGCTCTTGTGGAGACTCAAACAGGTCGCTGAGGACGGACAATGGAGGAGAGTACACACTTGGTGAGTTTGTTGAGTATTGTATGGAGGTAGGCATTAGAAGGGAGTTTACAGTTCCTTACAACCCCCAACAGAACGGGGTTGCGGAGAGGAAGAACAAATCGATCGTTGGGGCTGCCAAAGCCATGTTACATGATCAGGGGTTACCATTGTTTTTGTGGGTAGAGGCCTGCAACACTGCTGTATATTTGCAGAACAGGGGTCCGCATCGTGCCTTGGGGCATGTGACTTTGGAGGGGGATTTTTCTAGGAAAAAGCCTGATGTTGGTCACTTCCGTATCTTTGGGTGTATTGCATACTCCTACGTACCTGAGGAGAAGAGGACCAAGCTAGAGCCCGCCGCAGAAAAGGGTATCTTTGTGGGCTACAGTGAGACCTCGAAGGCCTTTTGGATTTATATTCCTGCACAGAGGAGAGTTGTTGTCAGGCGGGATGTGAAGTTTGAGGAGGACAGGGCTTTCAGGAGGTCACGGGAGTTAGAGTATCTGGATCGGCCAGACCCTCAGGAGAAACTAAGTCAGGCACATGGATCCAGTGGGCAGGGATCAGGAGGATCTGGAGGTACATCGATTACGGTGTTAGGTCCATTAGTTAGCAGTGGCTCACAGAGTCAGAGGGGTGGTGCTTCAGGCAGCATGTATAGCAGTCCGCAGAGCAGTTCACTAGGGAGTCCACTGATGGACAGTTCACATGGTACTTCAGCATCTACAGGTTCAGGTTCATGTAGGAGGACAGCAGACAGACAGTCAGGAGTTCAGGCTCCTGATGATGAGGAGGAGGAGTTTCATTCTCCAGTGGGAGAAGTGTGCTCAGGGAAGAGGAAGCCCAAGTGGCTTCAGGATACCTTGAGAGAGGCCACATCTGTTGCTGGGCCAAAGAGGTCGGTTAGAGAGAGCAGACCACCTGATAGGTTTTGTAGCTATATGGCAATGGTTGCCAACATCATTGATTCTGAGCCTTCTAGCTATGAGGAGGCAGCTAGCCAGCAGGTCTAGAGAGAGGCCATGCAGGAGGATTATTCTTCTATCATGAAGAATGATGTTTGGGAGGTGCCGAGGCCTGAGGGAAAATCCATGGTTACTTCCAGATGACTTTACAAGGTAAAGCATGTTGCAGATGGCAGCATTGAGAAATTCAAGGCAAGGTTTGTGGCTAGAGGGTTCTCCCAGGTAGAGGGAATTGATTACGAGGAGACCTTCGCTCTCGTGGCTCGATAAACTTCGATTCGCTCCATATCGATAGCAATAGAGATGGGTTGGAAGATCCACCAGATGGATGTGAAGACTGCATTTCTCAATGGCTTCATACAGGAGGAGGTGTACATTGAGCGGCCACAGGGCTTTGAGGTGCATGGGAAGGAGTCCCATGTGTGCTGAGTGAAGAAGGCCCTTTATCGCCTGAAGCAAGCTCCTAGAGCTTGGTACTCCTGGATAGATACATACTTGCAGGAGATGGGTTTCACAAAGAGTGATGCAGATCCGAACCTATACTTTATTATGATAGTTGAGGAGCCTCTCATTCTGGTGTTGTATGTGGATGACTTGGTCATTATGGGTGTAGAGAGACTCATAAAGCACTGCAAGAGAGATCTTGCGTCAGAGTTTGAGATGAAGGACATTGGCTTGATGCATTACTTTTTGGGTTTGGAGGTGTGGCAGGAGGAGGGGCATTTCTTCCTGGGGCAGGGGAAGTATATTGTGGACATCCTTGGCAGATTCTACATGGAGGATTGTAGACCCATGTCGACACTGATGATCACCAACTAGAAGAAGCTTCATGCTTCAGATTCCGAGTTGGAGAGTCCCACATTATATAGACAATTGATTGGTTCCTTGATGTATTTGGTCAACACTAGACCAGATATATGTTTTGCAGTCAACATGATGAGCCAGTTCATGTGTGAGCCCAGGAGGTTGCACTGGGTTGATGCAAAACACATTTTGCGGTACTTGCATGGGACAGTGGATTATGTTATGGATTATAGGCAGGGGGATGGAGTGAAATTGGCAGGTTACACTGATTCTGATTGGGCAGATTGTGCTTCTCATAGGAAGAGCACTTCAGGGTGCTATTTTGGGTTGGGTTTGGCAGTGGTGTCATGGTTCAGCCGAAAGCAGCAGTTAGTAGCATTGAGTTCAGTGGAAGTAGAGTACATGGCAGCCAGTCTAGCTAGTTGTGAGGCCATTTGGCTTCGCAAGATGTTGTTTAGCTTATTTGGTCTGTCGTTGAGACCTTCAGTGATTTACAGTGATAATCAGAGTTGCATTAAAATCACAGAGAATCCAGTATTTCATGACAGGTCAAAGCATATCGGCATCAGATATCATTTCATCAGACTGTTCAGAAGAGAGTTGTGAAGCTTGAGTATATTCCCACTGATGAGCAAGTTGCAGATATTCTTACCAAAGCCTTACCACGGGGCAAGCATGTCTACTTCAGAGACAAGATTAGTGTGGTGAGGAACACCTTCCTTGGTAAGAGGGAGTGTTGAAATTTGGTTACCGGAGGACAGGTGGTTCTCTAAGGCTTTTGATCTTTGGCCTAGGGAAAAGTGTCCAAAAGAATTTAATTTTTCTCCTAAAGTGACTTTATAAGGTTATAAAGTCAAATCTAATTTAAAAGTGACTTTAAGTGATAAAGTTACTAAGTTTAATTTTAAAGTGACTTTAATAAAGTCAATGTGAAATTAGAAAGTGAAAAGTGACTTTGGAAATAAATGACTAAGTGGGTCTTTATTAAAGTGGGGTGAATTAGAAAATAGAAAGTGAGATTTAAATGAGCATTTAATCTCAGCCCTAGATCTAAAGCTATCTCAGCCATTAGATTTAGGGATTCCCCAAAAGTCACTTAGGGTTAGGTTAAAGGAGGAAAATGAGGGAAAAGGTCATTCATTCTTTCATGAGCAGATTGAGAGAGGAGGAGAGAAAGCTGAAGAGAAATTTCTGAATGGAGGGAGAGCAGCATAGCTACACAAAAAATCCGTACAGCAAGAGGGCACATTTCCCAAGGCAACATTTACGTACAGCAGCATTTAATGGCACATTTACCAAGGCAAAAAATCTATACAGCACTATTTAGCACGTTTTCCAAGGCAAGTACAACACTATTTTTGAGGAGCAGATTCACAGCAAAGGGCATGATTTTCGAGGCAGATTTTATGGGCATGAAAATCGAGAAAGGTGTTGTTGTACTATCCATACAGTACCGTACAGGCAGAAATCTGGGCACGTTTTTCTAGGCAGCAAGTACAGTATTTATTGCTGTATTTTTCATGTAAATTTCTGTTTTGCTGTTGGCACGATTTTCCAGATTTGAGGTTAACAGAGAAATCGAGATAAGTGGGTTTTGTATTTGCTGTAATTTTTTTCTGTGTTTTACTGTTCACTGTAAAAGCATATTCAGAAATAAAGAGAAGCTTTCGAACTGGTTTTCCCCAAGAGTTGTAGGGGATTTTTCTAGGGTCATATTGACCAAAAATCAGTGTGTCAAAATTATGTGTGTGGATGATTTATTTTTCTGAGTTTTTAATTCTGCATTTTCAGCACTGTGAAATTTCCAGAATTTGTGTTTTCAAAAAATATTTATTTTTCTAGCTTGTTGAATGTATGGCTATGGGAATGGGCATTTAACTTTATGGGTGAAATAAGGAGAAATTGAAAACCGGGGTTGGGTTATCAAATTTCTACACTAAGAATACTCAGAAGTGTTTTAGCTGCGTAGAGGGGAATTTAGGCTAAGGGGATGATCTGATCCCGAGGTCTATAATACACAAGAGGTAGGGATAAGCTCAAGGACAACGCAAAAGAGGAGAGCAGTAGCAGCAGCAAGGATAGCGATGTTCCTCCAAGGACAACGTGATTTTCAGCAGGAAACCCTCAGAGGGTTACGCAAAGACCCTAAGGGGCAGCGTAGTGACTACGTCACCCAATGTGGGGTAATGCAGTCTTTTTCGGAGCAGCGCTGAGGGTTTGAGGAGTTTCAGAGGCTAATGCAGAGGTTTTCAGGGGCAGTGCTGGGGTTTCTAGGCCCTAATCTTGGATGAGTTCTGTAAATCCCTTTGAGGGTGTGGATCAGTCATTATTTTGGCCCTAGATCAACCAGTGAGCTGTAGATCTAGTATATTCTCTGTCGGGTTTTCCAGATCTGGTACCCAGATTTATGTATTCAGAAAAATTCTTAATAATAAAACACTCCAGCAACCAGAGACCGGTTTTCCCGCATTGGGTTTTTTTCGGAGACTTTTTGTCCAGAAATAACTGTCACTTTGTTTATGTGTGCATGAACTTGTTCTAGATCTGGATTGGTAGAGATCTATTATGTGTTTTGCTTCGATTTTAACTTGAATTTATTCAGTTAATAACTTGTCTAAGTAGGAGGAGCATAACCAGATTAACAGATTTCTGCATAAAGAGTAGGGATTCAAAAATTTCTACAACTAGATCACACAAAAAAAATTGTGGAATTTGGTTAGGTCTAGGTAGTGATTTTTTAATTTTTTAGATTTCCCGCAGGTCAAAAAATTGCAATAAAAATTGTAATTGAATTGTAACAAGTGTTGTCTAGATAAGTTGTATGGGGTATGAGTAATCAAAATTACACCTCTTACCCTCAACTTTCTACTATGACACACTTTGAGGGGTTAAAAATGTGTTTTGAGCCCTCAAAACTCACTTTCCGTATGTTAGTGGGAAATCTGGCAATTAATTAAGTTAGAATTTAAATAAATGGAAAAAATAAATATTCACATATGCTAAATGAGGTGGAAATGAGGTGGAAAATTATGGAGGAGTTAAAGTGAAGTCCTGAGGTGATGTGGAAATCAAGGAAATGACATGTGCTCAAATAAAATCGAATTTCTGGCATTAAATGGGAGTTGCTTACTTGGAAATTCAAATTTGTAAAGTTAATGTACATTTGGGAGGATTTGGGAGAATATTTGGTGGATATTTTTGTGGGAAATTGTCCCGACATGGGTTACCACCCATATACCATCATAAAATTCGAATTTGGAACATAAGGGAAGAATAAAATGATGTGCCCTTACCAGAATCCGATTTTGACACTTAGCATTGGGGCTCCACTTATCAAATTTGAATTTGCCTTGTGATCTCCTTCCTCTCACCACTTGGCATTTGGTTCTTCATTGGGATTTGCTTCCAAAATTCTAGATAATGGAGCCATGGGCTCTCATATTGGATCCAGAATATGAGCTTTTGTGCTTGGGGAGGTTCTACCACTTCGTATACTCAGCTTTCAATGAAATAACAAGACTTCGGGGTTCAGATGTGGTCTCTCGCCTACACATTGATGGTATGATTTTGTGATTATATGCTTATGTTATACTTGATCTAATTTCCATTTGTTATTTTTCATTAGCTTCAATGATTTACTAGTGTTGAGCTACCTTTCACTAGCATTTGGATTAGAAAGTTAATCTAGAATGGGACATCTTAGTTAATTTTTGGTGAAATTGCTAGGATTTCATTTTTATTTTATTATCTAATCCCTTATGGAAACTAATAAATCATGTTGAACCAGTGGAGAAAATTTTGTTGATCATCGCTCAAGCGTGACGAAACATCCTAGTTTGGATTATCCCACTCTTGAAGATAAAGTGGAAGAAACTCACATATTTGTTCTTCCCCAAGTCTTCATCCTTTGGATTCTTATACAAAGTTTCTCCCAAGACTTGAGTTGTGATAACAACCTACTTCAAAATTATTTTTCCCAAAACCTATTTTGAGCTCTTATTGGTATATATCAGCTAGCATAGAGCATATGATTTAGTATTCAAGGATAGAAACTATACTTTAAAACCTTGATAAAAGCCTTGTATACTATTTGTGAATAATTTTGCACATTCTCTCTCACTATTTCTCACTCACTTTGGGGATATTGCAGGAGTTTAAGAGCTGATATAAGGGTTATATATCGCTGATTTTTGGGGTTGTTTTGCAGAAATATCGGACTTTGCTGAAGGGTTTTTCTCGAATTTTGTTTCAGTAGGCTTAAGGAAGGCATGCTTGAAATATCCTAGCCTTTTATCACAGACCTTTAAGCGCTGATTTGGAGCCTTTTTTGGACATACCATGACGTCTTAGAGCTTCCTCTTCTTAGCTGGTCGTGAGCTACAAAAGGCATCCCTTCCTTCTCTCCTAGGCCGTGGAATTCTTGGGAAGAGGCACTTCTTTCCTTCTTGTGCAACACGCTTCCATAAAATTCTATCATAACAATGTCTTGAACAAGTCTTCTTATCTCCCTTGTTGGCAGAATTTTGAGACTCTCTTGGAGAGATTCTCCTCTTGTAATTCATTCTGAAAGTATTGACAAATTTTTTTCGTTGTTTCCCCTACAAGAGGTTTTATTTTTTCACCATTAGAAGCCTTGTCTCTCTAGAAGGAAGGCTTTCTTCATTGTAAAATTACTCTAATAAAAAAATTCTTTTTTCTTGAGGGAGCTTGGGAGTTTCCCCCATGGTATCCCGCCCCCTCATTTAGAGAGATGACCTTTACTTGTGGGTGGACTAATCTCTTTAGTTTAGTTTCTCTAATTCTCTTTTTCTAATCTCATCCCTGCATTATTAGTCTTTTAACATAATACTCATATCTACTGTCATTTTGTGTAAATTGAGCTTGGTTTGCCATTTCCATTTCTTGAAAATTTGTATTGTGCTATCTACTACAACACATGCAATATTTGTTTTGATCAAACATGTACTTTACATTTATTTGGAAAGCCTAAACTAGTTTCTTTATCCATCTAATTGGTTTCACATGTCTCTTGAATACATTGTTTCATGATCTTATTGTCAACTCATGTTTATGTGGCATTTTGATTATTGTTGATGTCTCTTAAAACATTCTTGTGTCACTTCATTTGAAACAATTTGATCTCTATTTCATTTACTTGCAAGCAATCTATTTGGAACTTGTGGAGCTAAATTGAGCTAATTTTCACTTTCACTTTCCATTGAAGATATTGGTACCATTTACATGAGCATTACCTCTTATTTGTAAGTGTTGATATCAATATTTTTCTTTGGAAGCAATAACATTCACTAAAGCAGGCATTTTAGTACTAATTTGCATCTCTCAAATCAATCTCCAACTTAAGTTGGTTGTATAGACATCTTACGGACTCTCTACTCATCTACTGACTCCTCACCGTGGGATCCATATCTTTGGGCGATGGTGAGGTTTGAGGATTGAAGAGTTCATTTGAAATCTTGTTATAAAGGTAACTAATAATAAAATTAACCAAGAGCATTATTCATCATATTTACTTTACTTGTCTCTTAATGGTCGTGAGTTTCCATATGCAAAGTTTATTCCAAAAACAAGTATTTTAATTCTCTTAACAAGTGCTTTTTTTTTGTGTTTCAAGTCTAATTTCACATTTGGCATTTAACATTTCCTTGTTCACATTTTCCAAGCTAATTACTAATTGTGGAGTTTTGGCAAGATATGCTTTAATGTTTTGATTCCTAAATTTGATTATCTCAAAGAGATTTTCTGTATCTTGCAATATCTTGTGCTAACAATCTTTTGTTTGCATTTTAGGGCTACTTTGCTTTCAATTTTTTAGAGCATTACATTTTACTTCTTGAGAAAATATATATATATATATATATCAATTGTTGAGAAAATTATGTATGTCACTGGTTTGTGGTTTTATCATGTTACTGATTGTCATTATTATTTCAAGTTGCTCACATCATATTTGTTCATAAATCTTTAAAAGTAATCCAATTTCACTTTAATATTCTCTTATAAACTCAAATCTTTAACTTAGTTTTCCTTTAGGGACCACCCCCCTTAGCTGACCTAGGATAGAGCTAAAATGGAGAGAGTCGGGATCATTGTGACAACCCCTTCTCTGAGATCCTTGCCACCAACCACACCTTTGTTAGGATATTCCGACACATAGGAAATAGTCTCCTATGGTGTCACCTTTGTAAATCCTTCAATCTTATCCCAAGTTTTTCTTAAGGGGGGATGTTAGGATATTCTGACACAGGAAATAATTAAGTATAACTTGGTCTAACGTAGAGTTAGGTAAAGTGTGTTTCTTTACTATGTGCATTTGTAACTTACAATCTGACGGTCACGATATGTAGTGATCTGATGGTTCACTCTCTCCTCGGTATTACCAACACTTGATCTGTGACTTAACACCCGATTGGTCCATGATCTCTATTTAAAGAGCATGGAGGACCATTTGTCTGGTAACCATTTATGAGAGAAGCTTATGTAAATTTTATTTCTTTATATTAATAAATTTCCTGAAGTAGCCGCATTGGCTCAGACCGTGGACTGTTTCCCTCTTTGAGGGTTTTAACCACGTCAAATACTGGTGTATTGATTTGTGATATGTTTGTGAGCAGTGACCTTTGGTGTTTAATTTAAGGAACTTACCCTGTAAATTCCTACATGGTATCAGAGCATGAAACACATTGAGCTACACATACACTTCATCAGAAAGCTCATTCATGATTTTTTTCTTGAAGTGCAGTACTGTTCAACCAATGATCAAGTCGCTGATATCTTTACAAAGGCTCTCACAGAAGTGAAGTTTACCAAACTTCGATCTATGCTTGGAGTTCAGGAAATTTATCATTAAGGGGGGATAGGCTCTAATGCTTCCTTCCTTCTCCTATTGTGTCACCTTTGTAAATCCTTCAATCCTATCCCAAGTTATTCTTAAGGGGGAATGTTAGGATATTCTAATTTCTGACACATAGGAAATAGTTTCCTATTGTGTCACCTTTGTAAATCCTTCAATCCTATCCCAAGTTGTTCTTAAGGGGGGATGTTAGGATATTCCGACACATAGGAAATAGTTAAGTATAACTTGTTCTAGCGTAGAGTTAGGTAAAGTGTGTTTCTTTACTATGTACATTTGTAACTTATAATCTGACGGTCATGATATGTAGTGATCCGAAGGTTCACTCTCTCCTCGGTATTACCCACACTTGATCCGTGGCTTAACACCCGATTGGTCCATGATCTCTATTTAAAGAGCATGGAGGGTCATTTGTCTGGTAACCGTTTATGGGAGAAGCTAATGTAAATTTTCTTTCTTTATATTAATAAATTTTCTTTCTTTATATTAATAAAATGCCTGAAGTGGCTGCGTTGGCTCAGGTCGTGGACTATTTCCCTCTACGAGGGTTTTAACCACGTCAAATACTGGTGTAATGATCTGTGATTTGTTTGTGAGTGGTGACCTTTGGTGTTTGATATAAGGAACTTACCCTGTAAATTCCTACAATGTTGTGGGGTTGAAGGATTTTTCAACTGACTTGTAGGTAGGTGTAGGCGGCAAGGAGAGGTAATAACATTTTGGTGTCGTTGCCGAGGACAAGTCTTCTTGTACCTGGGAAATCGTCTAACTTTTGGTTTTGGCACATTTGAATTTTTAGATTTAGATTCTTGCTCAAGTGGTGACTCCACTCAATCCTAATTTTGCAAGAGTCTCTACTAGGAGAAATTCAAGTGGTTTAGTTAGCCCCTCCCCTGATCTTGAAAGGGTTTATAGAGAGAGGGTAAATAGACTTTCTCATAGTAGAGCGCTTGCTAGTCTTGGGAAAGAGGCTATTTTTTACATTCATTTGTTATTTCAAGAACAAGTTGAGCCTAACATCATGAATGATCTTTTTTCTCCTTGTAACTTTACTAACATTAATGGCTATCCTCACAATATCCCTGACAAGGCTATTGAAAGGTTTCCTTCTTTTCAAGGTAACAATGCCATTAGCGTTGTATCACATGTGAACAACTTTAATGTTTGCATCTTTAAGTGGTGTAACGTTGCTAACTATGAGGATGTAAAGATGAGGCTTTTTGTTCTCTCTTTAGAAGAGGATGCTCTTGATTGGTTCACTGAGCAACTTGCTAACTCGTGTGATTCTTTACAAGCAATTGTTAATTCTTTCATAGGAAAGTATGGAGAGAGAAGAGAGAATAGTCATCTAATCAGTGCCATTAGCACCATGAAGAAGAAAGAGAATGAAACCATGGAGGAGTTTAACAAAAGATTCAATGAATTGATTAAAAGCATGCCTGCAACTATTAAACCTCCGGATGAATTTCTCTTATGCTCATATTTAGATGCTTTTGGTGTGGATACCGCTTATGAGTTGAGGAGGAAGGAACCTACAACTTTGGGTATAGCTCAAACGGAAGCCTTGAAAATGGAGAGGTCTAGAAATAAATCAGGAAAATCTGAGATTCCCGATTACACTAGAGGGCCATCGAAATCGAATGATTCCAAAGGCAAGGCCAAGGAAGAGACTACCCATGATCCTATTAAGGAGTTAACCTAGCTCATCAAGACTATGGAAGCGAATCGCACGAATCAAATTATTTCTATCCAAAATTGGTTGGTGGCCATGGAAAGGAATCAAGCAGGAAGATTCCAGAATCGAGGAAATGATAGATGGCATAAAAGGGGTCCCCCTAATGAACATAGGCCACCAAATCTACTTGAGTCTACTAACTTAGTCGATGATTCAATGCCTTATTGTAGACCATGTGATGATCTACATGATGAACTCACTTGTCCTGATGAAAAAAGGATCTTAGATGGAGAAATAGCTGGAACAAGTGAACAAATCAACATAGTTGGGAAAGAGCATCATTTGTCCTTGGAAAGTTGGATGGGAGTTATGGAGAATAGCCAAAAGATAAGTCAACAGTCTCCATCCTCCTATAGTGTGAATAATTTTGAAGAATAGGATAGGATCACTGAGTTGTATGTTATTGTCTAGAAAGTGGGGAGCTGATATAGGGGGTAGTTTGCAAATCGATCTAAGTTATGCTACCATCCCTAATAGTGAGGGCATCATGGTTAGGCTAGATAGGGAATTGGAGAGAAAGTTTCGCATGGAAAATCCCAAGGATCTTCATAATGAAATTGTGTATGAATCTGATGACTTGGGAAACTATGCTATCTTGGCTAATTCTATTGCTACTTTGGAGAAGGAGGTGCAAAGTAAGAAGGATTGGGTGTGGCACATGAATTTTGATGGTGCCCATTCAAGGTTTGGTAAGGGTGCTGGAATTGCCCTTACCTCCCCCCTTGGTCATATATTCAAGTTTACCTTTAGGTTGGAATTTGATTCAACTAACAATGTAGCGGAGTATGAAGCTTTGTTGTTAGGTCTAGAGTTGGCAAAGGACTTGAATATTAAGATGCTTAGTATCAAGGGGGATTCTGATCTAGTCATTCTTAAAACAAAGAATCAATTTGCATCCAAGAATTATAGATTAAAGAAGTATCAAAATGTTGTTTGGGATAACATGGAATATTTTGACGCATTAGATCTTCAAGCAATTCCGAGAGAAGGAAATAAACAAGCTGATGAGTTGGTTGTTGCTGCATCTACCTTACATCTTGGAGAGAACATGATGGATGATAAGATCAAGATGGAGGTTATTTTTGACCATCAGTTCCTGATAATGTTGATCATTAGCATATATTTAATGAAGAAAGCCAAGTGATTCGTATTTTAAATAATATGGAGGAATTCTTTCATTTCAAGGTTGGCTACAAGGAAGAAGGTTGTGATTATGAGGAGTGTAATGTTGTGTCAAATCCCACTCCTAGGGATCGTGTAGCCATGGAACAGATGTTTGATAGACATGATGTTGTAAAGAGAAAAGAGGATAAGAAAATTGACCCAGGGGAATTTATTGAAGTAAACATTGGTGCCCCTCATGACCCAAAGATTATCAAAATAGGGAAGGGCACCATCGAGGAGGAAAGGAAAAAATTAATAAATTTACTTCAAGAATATAGGGATGTTTTGGCCTTTTCATATGAGTAGTTAAAAGGTTATAGGGATGATGTTATGGAACATATTAGCCCTCTTAAGGATGAAAATGCCAAACCCTTTAGGCAAAAACTTAGGCAAATAAATCCTAATTTAGCCCCCTTGGTGCAAAAGGAGTTGTAAAAGATGCTTCAGGCTGGAATTATAGCTCACACTAGGCATTCCACATGGTGCTCAAACTTGGTTATTGTGAGAAAGAAGAATGGATCAATTAGGCTATGTGTAGATTTTCAAAATCTTAATTTAGCTTGTAAAAACGATAATTACCCTTTACCCAATATAGAAACATTGTTGCAAAGGGTAGCAGAATCTAGAATAATGTCTTTATCAAATGGATTTTCAGGATATAACCAAGTCATGGTGAAGAAGGAAGACAGGCATAAGACAACATTCACCACACCATGGGGTACTTTTGAGTATTTGAGAATGCCTTTTGGATTAACAAATGCTGGGGTAAATTTTCAAAGGGCTACGGACTATGCCTTTAAGGTTCTAATTAGGAAATTCATTGAGATTTATCAAGATGACTTAACTGTCTTTTCTAAAAATGGAATTTCTCATATCGGCCATTTAAGGCGGATATTTGACAGGTGTAGAGAGTATGGGATATCCTTAAATCCTGCTAAATCTATTTTCGGTGTACTGAAGGGAAGTTGGTTGGTCACATCATCTCGAAGGATGGGATCAAGATTGACCCCGAGAGAGTTGAGGCAATTCAAAAGATCCCTTTGCCTCACAATATTAAAACCCTTCAATCCTTCTTAGGAAAGATCAATTTCCTTAGGAGGTTCATTCCAAATTATTCTGAAATTGCTAAACCCATTCAAACCCTTTTAAAGAAAGATGTTAAGTTTGTCTGGGGAAAAGAAGGAAGAATAGGTTTTCAGGAAATTAAGGATTCTATTAGTAAGGCACCTGTTCTAGTGAGCCCTGATTATTCGAAGGAATTTTTTATTTTCTCTTTTGCATCTGAAGATACTATTGCTGGAGTGTTGTTGTAAAAGAAAAATGAAGAGTATGAGCAGCCTATTGCTTTTATGAGTAGATCCTTTCAAGGTTCTGAGTTGAAGTATAGCACCTTGGAAAAGAAGGCTTATGCCTTAGTCAAGTCCCTTAAGCAATTTAGAGTTTATGTGGGGTATTCAAGAATAATCGCATATGTCCCTCACTCTGCGGTAAAAGATATTTTAACTCAGGTTGATTACTTAAGAACTCAAGCTAGGTGGGTCTCAAAGATTCAAGAGTATGATTTAGATATTAGACCTACCAAGCTGGTAAAAGGCCAGGGATTGGCCAAGATCTTGACTGAAGGGAATGAGAAAGCGTTAGGAATGATTTGTCAAAATAATTTGGAATTAGCTTCATCAAAACTTCAAAGATTGAGTCAACTAGAATGGTATAAAGACATTATTTATTACTTGCAAAATTTGTCATGTCTTATCCATTTAGTTGGCCATAAAAGAAGAGCATTAAGGCTCAGAGCAACTAAGTATTGCATTGTGAAAGATGGTCTGGGTTGGAGAAATCTAGAGGGCATAATAATTAGATGTGTTGATGAAGTTGAGGCCAAAAAGCTTCTATCTGAGTTTCATTCAGGATTTTGTGGAGGACATTACGCTGCTAAGACTACTACCCATAAAATATTGAGAGTTGGTTATTTTTGGCCTTCTATTTTTTCCGATGTGCACAAGTATGTTAGAGGTTTCCAATCTTGTCAACTTTTCATTAGGAAGCAAAAGTTAGCATCTTTGCCTCTTCAGCTTGTGGTTGTAGAAGCTCCCTTTCAACATTGGGGCCTTGACTTTTTAGGGAAATTTAAGGAAAATTCTAGGAATGGCTACTTGTGGATTTTAACTACCACTGAATATTTTATTAAATGGGTAGAAGCCATCCCTACAGGACATGCCACCGACAAAGTAGTGATGGACTTTCTTGAAGATAGGATTATCACTCGTTTTGGTGTCCCTGCTAAAATTACAACGGATAATGCCAAGGCTTTTAGCTCTGCTGAATTCTCATCATTCTGCTTTAAGTATGGCATTGTCTTATCACATTCATCAAACTACTATCCTCAGGGTAATGGTCTAGCCGAGTCTAGCAATAAAAATTTGATAACCATAATCAAGAAGATAGTAGGGGATAATAAGAGAGCATGGGATAGCAAAATTAAATATGCTTTGTGGGCTGATAGGATTACAAAGAAGAGTTCTATTGGAAAGAGTCCCTTTGAACTAGTTTATGGCTTGGGCATTACCCTTCCCGTGCATTTGAGGCTTCCAGCTTACCAATTGCTACATCGTTTTACATCTAATAAAGATGTTGTGCAACATAGGATTGATCAAATTGTAGAATTGGATGAAACTAGGAGAAGAGCCTTTGAGAATTGTTGTAAAAATCAATCTAAAGTAAAAATAAATTTTGACAAATCATCTAGGAATAGAGGTTTTTCTAACGGTGATATAGTTTTACTTTGGGATCGCAGGAATGAAAAGTCAGGTAATCATGGTAAGTTTGACAGTTTATCGCTTGGACCGTATATCATCAGAGAAGCAACGGGACAAAATTCCTACCATTTGAGCACCTTGGACGGAGAATCACTAGAGTTACTTGTGAATGGCCAACTCCTCAAGATGTTCCACAAAGAAAAAATCTGATGCCACGAGGCATCTTTTTGTATCATATTTCTAACCTCATCCCTTGTCAATTTTGTTTAAATAGATTTCTTTCATGAATAAATTTTTAGTTTATTCTCTTAGAATAAAATTTCCATTTTTGTACTTGATTTTATTCGATGATATTTTGAATGGATACTGCTAATATATATCTTTGGTTGGTGGATGCAGATTCCAGGTTCTTGCACACTATCACTTCATATCTAGCATGCATCCCCATATGGAGCCAAATGTTGACCATTGGAGTGGCACTTGATGATAATGAGAAGACTCCATGCCCAAGGATGAACCAGAAGACATTTGTACCATCAGATATAATCAGTTCAACAGAGTTTTTAAACTCTACTTCTTGTTCTTATCATTTTCTCTTGTATCCAGACTCCACGTCCTACGGGAAATTGTAATAAGTGATGTTAGTAATGATGAGTTTGAGTTAGTATTGAGTCTGTAACAGGCCTAGGTAGCTTGGGACCGTGCCAAAAAGTGAGTATTATTCTAGGAGGTTTTTTTTCACTCAGTTAATTATCATCTCCCTATTAGGACTTGATAATTAATTGAGCTTTTTCCTTCAATTTTACCTCAAAGCCAGAGTATGGATTGATGGTGAAGTCTTGAGTGAGTCCTGGTGTCTAGAGTCAATTTATATTACCATACTAGATCACACAAAAAATTTCGTGGAATTTGGTTAGGTCTAGGTAGTGATTTTTTAATTTTTTAATTTCTCGCAGGTCAAAAATTGCAATAAAAATTGTAATTGAATTGTAATAAGTGTTTTCTAGAGAAGTTGTATGGGGTATGAGTAATCAAAATTACACCTCTCACCCTCAAATTTCTAGCATACTTTGAGGGGTTAAAAATGTGTTTTGAACCCTCAAATTCCACTTTTCCTAAGTTTAGTGGGAAATCTGACAATTAATTAAGCCAAAATTTAAATAAATGGAGAAAAATAAATATCCACACATGCTAAATGAGGTAGAAATGAGGTGGAAAATTACAGAGTTAAAGTGAAATCCCAAGGTGATGTGGACTCCTAAAATCAAGGAAATGACATGTGCTCAAATAAAATCGAATTTCTGGCATTAAATGAGAGTTGCTTTCTTGGAAATTCGAATTTGTGAAGTTAATGCACATTTGGGAGGATTTGAGAGAATAATTGGTGGATATTTTTGTGGGAAATTGTCCCCACATGAGTTACCACCCATATACACTTGTCATTCCATCATAAAATTCGAATTTGGAACATAAGGGAAGAAGAAAATGATGTCCATTTGCCAGAATCCGATTTTTACACTTGGCATTGGAGCTCCACTTATCAAATTCAAATTTGTTTTGTGATCTCCTCTTTCTCACCACTTGGCATTTGGTTCTTCATTGAGATTTTCTCCCAAATTTCTATATAATGGAGCCATGGGCTCTCATACTGGATCCAGAATACGAGCTCTTGTGCTTGGGGAGGTTCTGCCACTTTGTATACTCAACTTTCAATGAAATAACAAGACTTTGGGGTTCATATGTGGGCTCTTGCCAACATTTTGATGGTATGATTTTGTGATTATATGCTTATGTTATACTTGATCTAATTTCCATTTGTTATTTTTCGTTAGCTTCATTGATTTACTAGTGTTGAGCTACCTTTCACTAGCATTTGGATTAGAGAGTTAATCTAGAATGGGATATCTTAGTTAATTTTTGGTGGAATTGATAGGATTTCTTTTTCATTTTATTATCTAATCCCTAATGGAAACTCATAAATCATGTCGAGCTTATGTAGAAAATTTTGCAAATCATAGCTCAAGCGTGATGAGACATCCTAGTTTGGATTATCCCACTCTTGAGGATAAAGTGGAAGCATCTCACATATTTGTTCTTCCCCAAGTCTTCATCCTTTGGGTTCTTATACAGAGTTTCTCCCAAGACTTGAGTTGTGATAAAAACTTACTTCAAAACTATTTTTTCCAAATCCTATTTTGAGCTCTTATTGGTATATATTAGCTAGCATTGAGCATATGGTTGATTATTCAAGGATAGAAGCTATAATTTAAAACCTTGATAAAAGCCTTGTATACTATTTGTGAATAATTTTGCACATTCTCTCTCACTATTTCTCACTCACTTTGGTGATATTTTTCAAAAGTTTAAGCATTGATATAAGGGTTATATATCGCTGATTTTTGGGGTTGTTTTTGTTGATTTTGTAGCATTGGGGAGTGTTCCAAGTCTCATATTTTGGGAGGAGGTTTGGACATCAGTATTCCACAGAACCCAGAAACCATTTGTGGAAATTCCCTTCAGATCATATTTTATTAAAATAATTAATTATTTTAAAGTGATCCCTGAGTCTAAAATTTGGGAAATTAAATAATTAAAGGGTATTAATAAAGTAGAGTGTGAATCTTCTAGAAAAGAACGATCAAATCATCTTTTAATCTTAGCCATTGATTAGAGATATAATCTAGTTCGTTGAGTCATCAACGAGAAGACTATAAGAGAAGGCTTGAGGGTCTTTTGTAAAGCAAGACAGGCACACACTCAATACCTGAAGGAAATTGATTCTGAAGCAATAGAATTCGATCTCAGAGGGAGAGGGTGTAGAGGCAGAGCTGCAGAGGTAGAAGGAGAAAGGGGAAGTCAGCAGAGGAAGAAAAAGGCCAAAGGAGGATGCAGAGGGGACAACGCTGAGCAGCAGCATTGGTCCTCCACGTAGAGTGACGCAGTGACTGCATAGAAGGCCAAGCAGAGTGATGCAGAGGGAGGAAGGGTGCCTCGAAAGTGTCATAAATTCTTCCGAATGGTTCGAGAAAATTTATCTCAGGTGTATTCTTGACATCTGCTCGTCTAATTTCTGTAAATGATTTCCACTTCTGAAGAAATGCAAGTGAACAAAACATTCAAAGACAATAAAGAAATTGTATAGCAGGGCTTTGAGGCTCCTGTGATGGCCAAGCCCAAGGAATAATACAAACCCTCATCTGCTGCACCAGTTTTCTCGCATTGGGTTTTTCCGGGGACAGTTGTCCAAAAATAACTGTGTTCATGTGATTGTTTCTATTGCGTTATATGTGTTCTATTTGATTTTCTGCTCATGATTAAGTGAAAACTGCAGTTGTGTTATTTCCAGAATTTACTGAAGCATTTGTAAATAACTTATCATAAATAAGTAGGTGAAATTCATCAATCATTGCAGTAGTATTTCAGCTTGAAAATCTCACATGGTATCAAAGCAAAAGACGAGAGACAGAAGAGGAAGTTCTGCAATGGAACGAAAGTCTGACAATGATGCAGCATCAACTCGGAAGGGTTCACATAGTCCTCTAAAACGCACGGAGAAACAATGGGATCATGACGTTTCAGTTCTGGCATCTAGACTAGAAGAGGATTTCATTTGTGTGTCAAGCACAGCCTCTCTGGGAGTCTGGTATATTGTCAGTGGAGCATCTGCTCACATGACGAGAGCTCGAGAATGCTTCTCGAGATACCAGGAAGAGCAGATGAATTTTCAGATCACGATGGGAAACAAGGCCAAGTGTACCCCCATTGGAAGAGGAACCATAATATTTCAAACAGAAGCTGGCAACAAGCTTCGGGCCACCAACGTACTACATGTACCAGAATTGGGAATGAACTTGCTATCGGTTTCTCAACTTCAAAACAAGGGTTACGATTTATACTTTATTGGCAACAAAGTTTATGTCAAACACCCTAGTTGGAAAAGGAAGGCAAAAATTGGAGTAAAGAGCCATACACTGTATAAGTTATAGTTCAAGTCTCCAATGGCACTGATAGGCAGTACTGATGAAAGGGATTTGAATGAATTATGGCACAGAAGAATGGGACATCTACATCATGGAGCCTTGAAGATCCTCAAGAATATTGTCACGGGAGCTCCAAAACTTAGCACCAGGAAAGACGATGTCTGCAGGGGGTGCGTATTAGGGAAGTATGCCAAGGCAACATTTCCAAGAAGCAGCAGTAGTGCCAAGAGTGTGTTGGAATTGATACACTCAGACATATGCAGACCAATGTCCATGAGTGCTCTCAGTGGTGCAAAGTATTTTGTCACCTTTATTGATGACCATTCCCGGAAGACATGGATCTATTGACAATTGGAGTCGCACCTGAAGACTCCATGCCCAAGGATGAACCATAGGACACATGTATCATCAGATATCATTAGATATCATCAGTTCAACAGAGTTTTTAAGCTCTACTTCTACTTCTCATAATCTTTCTCTTGTACCCAGATTCCACGCCCTACGGGGAATTGTAATAAGTGATGCTAGTAATGATGAGTTTTGTGTCAGTCTTGAGTCTGTAACAGGCCTAGGTAGCTTGGGACTTTGCCAACAAGTGATTATTACTTTGGGATGTTTTTTTTACTTGGTTAATTATCATCTCCCTATCAGGAGTTAATAATTAATTGTGTTTTTCCCTCCAATTTTACCCCAAAGACGGAGTACGGCTTGATAGTGAGGCCTTGAGTGAGTCCTAGTGTCTAGAGTCAATTTATATTACCATACTAGATCACACAAAAAATTTCGTGGAATTTGGTTAGATATAGGTAGTGATTTTTTAACTTTTTAGATTTCTCGCAAGTCGAAAATTGCAATAAAAATTGTAATTAAATTGTAATAAGTGTTGCCTAGAGAAGTTGTATGGGGTATGAGTAATCAAAATTACATCTCTCACCCTCAAATTTCTACTATGACACACTTTGAAGGGTTAAAAATGTGTTTTGAACTCTCAAAACCCACTTTTCCTAAGTTTAGTGGGAAATCTGGCAATTAATTAAGCCAGAAATTAAATAAATAGAAAAAAATAAATATCCACACATGCTAAATAAGGTGGAAATGAGGTGGAAAATTATGGAGGAGCTAAAGTGAAGTCCCAAAGTGATGTGGACTCCAAAAATCAAGGAAACGACATGTGCTCAAATAAAAATGAATTTTCAGCATTAAATGAGAGTTGCTTACTTGGAAATTCGAATTTGTGAAGTTAGTGCATATTTGGGAGGTTTTGGGAGAATATTTGGTGGATATTTTTGTGGAAAATTGTCCCCACATGGGTTACCACCCATATACACTTGTCATTTCATCATTAAAATCGAATTTGGCACATAAGGGAAGAAGAAAATGATGTCCACCTGCCAGAATCCGATTTTTACACTTGGAAACGGAGCTCCACATATCAAATTCGAATTTTCCTTGAGATCTCCTAAATGTCACCACTTGGCATATGATTTTTCATTGGGATTTTCTCCCAACTTTCTATATAACGGAGACATGGGCTCTCATATTGGATTATTGGATACAAGCTATTGTGCTTGCGGAAGCGTTGCTGCTTTGTACACTTTTCTAGAATATCAATAAAAAGACTTTGGGGGTCCATTCATGGGTGTTCTTTCTTTGGAGCATGGTGCATTTAGAGCTATTGGTATAATCTTTTCTATGCTTTGAGTTATTTTATTTTTCATGTATTCTTGTGAATTTGCTAGTGCACAACTATCTTGTATTAGCATTTGATTTGAAAGTAGGCTCTAGAGGTTGAAAGTTCTAGTTTATTTTCAAATAAATTTCTAAAAGTTTCAATTCGTTATTTGCTTATCTAAATCTACATGGACTAATATGTGCCTTGAGTATTATAGAAGAATTCTTTTTGGATCAAGCGTGAGGGGAAGTCTTTGGGAGACCAGCCCACTCTTGAAGCACCTTCGAAGGAACTCTCATTTGTTATTTGGATTTTCATAGTTTATCTTATGAAAAAGTGTATTGCAGGGATTCGTTTGGACATAGTTTGTATGTATGCAATCGTTTAAAAATATTTTACTTTTCATTGTTCTTCATTGGATCATATTTTGCTATTAAAAGAGCTTAAGCATGGCTAGACAAAGAGGAGAGTTTACTCATCGTATTTGGCTTAGCCCTTTGTAGATTATTGTGCAATATTTTATGATTTTATTTATCTAACATTTGGTTGGTTTTTTGTAGCCTTTTTTTCTAACTTGTTTTCTTATAGCAACTTGTGGGATTCACCTTCAAGAAACTACTAGAAAATTTTTGCAGGACCTCTGAGTTCTAATGTCAAACGAGGACTCTCTCTCTTTTTCCTTTGGTTGTGGGCAGTTAAGGAGCTTCCTTGAGGAAGGCCGAGTTCCTTTTGTGGCTTCTTCTCTCTCTCTTGGCCGTGAGCATTGAAGAGGCTTAGCTTCTCTTCTTCACTTGTAAAAATCTGATTTATATTGAGTCTTTATATTGCAGAAATTTCTCATCAAGGATAAGTCTAAGACCTCAAGTTTCATTTGTAAAAGTTTTCTTTGAGCTTGTAGGAGGCTTCATAGTCTCTTACCTCTAACAACCAATAAAATTTGTAATTTTGGGAGTGTGGGTTTTACCCATTGGCATCCCAATCTCTCCACTTTTGGAGAGGACTTGTGACGTGATTTGTTGATCTCTTTAAATTGCATGCTTATCATTTAATTGGTCAATTAACACAACCATGCATTTCATTCATTTCACTAGCAAATTCCGATTTTTTTTAATATGCAAGTATCTTTACTTGAGCTTATTTAGCTTGAAATCATACTTCAAATTTGCTTATACTTCACCATTGAGCACACTCTACATTCTTAAGTTTGATGCATCAAGTAAAACTATATTTTATTTCATGACAAGAAAATATATTTCAAGCTGAAGTTGAATTTCAATTTTCATGTTAATTTACTTTTAGATATTACATGCCCCAAACATCACTAAAATTTACCTCCAATTAAAGTTGGTTGAATAGACATTTTAGGGACTCTCTACCTCTATGGACTCCTCACTATGAGATCCAAATATTTGGGTGAGGGTGAGGTCTGAGGATTAGAGTTCAATTGTAACTTTGCTTTAGAACTAATTAATAAAATAAACCAAGAGCACTATCTCATCACATTTACTTGTGAATTTCTCAAATTTTTTGCTATCTTGATGGTTTAAAGTTTCACATGCAAATATTATCTCAAGAAGCACTTTGGATGCAAGCATTTTAATTCCTTAAATTTTGCAACAAGTTTAATTCTATGGTACTTGAAAATTTGCTTACTTTTGCTACTTCATTGCATGTTATCATTTTAATGGTCATTATTCTTATGGATGATTGATATATCTTGTTTCATGGCAAATACCCTTATTTGGTGTTGCAAACTTAATTGCATGTTGTTATTTTGGTCTAACATTTGAGTTTTTCTATCATCTCATTTATATTCTCCAAAGTAGAACACTAATTGTTTCCTTTTGAGCAAGATAGATTCTTATACTTTGATTTATAAATCTATTTATCTTAAAAGCATTTACAATATCTTGTGCTAACATTTTCTTGTTTCACTTTATAGGATTATATTTGTTTTCCATTTGAAAACATTTTACTTCATTTAAGAAAATACATTTTCATTTCAAAAAGCAATACTTTGAAGGCACTGGTTTTCATATGCTTTATGCTTATTTAAATTATGTATTGATGGTTATTTCACATCACTTTTTGATTATAAATCTTAAGAAGTAATCTATTTAACTCTAAAAACTCTCCTAGAAACTCACATCTTTTAACTTAGTTTTCCATTTAGGGAACACCCCCCATAGCTAACCTAGGAGATAGCTTAAACGGAGAGAGTCGGGATTAGTGTGACAGCCCCTTCTCTGAGTTCCTTGCCACCAACCACACCTTGTGGGGTTAAAGGCTTTTCCCGCTAACTGTAGGTAGGTGTAGGCGGCAAGTGATAATAGAATCTACTTTCTGAATGCCAAAGATGAGGTGTTTGAGCGATTCAAAGAATTCAAGGCTTTGGTATAAAATCTAACTGGAAAGCAGATCAAGAAGTTGCAATTAGATAATGGTGGAGAGTATATTGATAAAGACTTCACAAGATTCTGCGCAAAGGAAGCATCAAGAGAGAATAGATACCTCCATATAATTTGGAGCAGAATGGGGTTGCAGAGAGGAAGAACAGGACCATTGCGGAAGTTGCGAGGGCGATGTTGTATGATCAAGACATGCCCAAATTTCTGTGGGTGGAAGCTTGCAATACAACAGTGTATGTGCAGAATAGAGTGCCTCATAGAGCTTTGGGTAAAGTTACCCCTGAGAGTGTGTTCACTAGGAGCAAGCCTGAGGAGAGCCACTTCAGGATATTTGACAGTATAGCGTATTGCCACGTACCCGATGAGAAGAGGAAGAAGTTAGATCAGATTGCGGAGAAAGGATACCTTGTGGTATATAGCGAAAATGCGAAGGCATATCGCATCTATATTCCCGAGAATAGGAAGATCGTAGTAAGATGGGACGTGAAATTCATGGAGGAGAGAGCCTTCAGGAGATCCTGGGAAATGTCTACAGATACGCAGTCGGAGGAGGATCCGCTAGTTCAGCCACAACGACCTATAAAAGATGGCTCTAGTGCCTCTCCATGGCACAAGGATTTTGAGGAAAGTTCTTCCGAGGAAGTGCAAGAAGGAGAGCAGGTAAATCCACCCACCACTAGTGGAAGGGCGAGCAGAGAACTCCAACAGACTCTGAGGGATGCAGAAGAATTTATTGGAGCCCCTAGAAATAAGAAGAGGGTACGCAGGCAGTTAGACAAGTATTGGGAACTGGTAGCACAGGTTGGAGAACCCTCTAGTTTTCGAGAGGCAGCTCAACATCAGGTGTGGGTAGACGCTATGGTGGAGGAGTACAGCTCCATCACGACAAATGATGTATGGGAAGTAGTCCCTAGACCTCGGAACAAATCGGTTGTAGGATCAAGGTGGATCTACAAGATCAAGTATGTTGCAGATGGCAACATAGAGAAATTCAAAGCTAGGTTTGTGGCTAAGGGGTATGCACAGAAGGAAGAGATCGATTATGGAGAAACCTTCGCCCTTGTAGCTCGGTACACTTCGATCAAATCTGTCATCTCTTTTGCAGATGGAATGGGAAATTCACCAGATGGATGTCAAGACAACGTTCCTGAATGTGGTGATAGAAAAGGAAGCGTACATAGAGTAGTCAGAGGGCTTTGAGATGCATGATCAGAAGACTTATGTATGCAGGCTTAAGAAAGCCTTGTACGGACTGAAGCAAGCCCCTAGAGCTTGGTATGGGCGAATTGATAGCTACCTGCAGAAGACGGGATTTGTCAAGAGTGACGCAGATCCCAATCTCTACTATCTAAGAGTAGGGGATGAATCGCTAATTCAAGTATTATATGTGGATGATCTGTTCTTGACTGGATCATCTAAGCTCATCAAATACTGCAAGAAAATCTAGCTACAGAATTTGGCATGAAGGATTTGGGGCAGATGCACTATTTTCTTGGTTTGGAGGTTTGGCAACATAAGGGAGAAATCTTCCTTGGGCAAGGAGGATACACTACAGAGATCTTGAAGACGTTTTAGATGGAGGACTGTAGACCCATGGCTATGCCTATGATCACCAACTGGAAGAAGATCGACACATCCGAGGATGATGAAGCTGACCCCTTGTATAGGCAGCTCATAGGATCATTGATGTACCTAGTCAACAGTAGACCAGACATCCGTTATGCCGTGAATACCCTTAGTCAGTTCATGGTAGAACCAAGGAGGGGTCACTGGGCAGCAGCCAAACATGTTCTCAAATACTTGAAGGGGACAATCAAGTATGGGTTGAAGTACACCAAGGCCAATGAGATCCAATTGAGTGGGCTCACTGACGCAGACTGGGCTAGAAACCCAATGGATTAGAACAGTACCAGTGGGTACTGTTTTAGTCTTGGATCAGGAATGACTTCCTAGTGCAGTAGGAAACATAAATCCGTGGCACTAAGCTTAGCCGAGGCTGAATATATGGCCGCTAGCACAGCTTCGTTTGAGGCCATATGGCTTCGTAAGATGCTCATGAACTTGCTCAAGAAAAGGATGGAACCAACCAGAATTTTGTGTGATGATCAGAGTTGCATCAAGCTCTTTGAGAACCCTGTGTTTCATGACCGGTCGAAGCACATTGACATTAGGTGCCACTTCATCAAAGACTATGTCCAACGGGGAGTTGTCCATTTGAAGTACATTCCTACAGGAGAACAGGTGGCAGATATCATCACGAAAGCTCTGGGTAAGATTAAGTTTACTTAATTCAGGGAAAAGATGGGGATGGTCAAGAACCCATTCTAGTAGAGGAATGGGTGGACTTGAGATTCAAAGGGAGCTGCAGTACGGATGAGGCAGTGGCAAAGATAGTGTCACAGGCAACAATACAGAAGGCAGCTGCGCAGAGATGAGGGGCAACAGCCAAGACATCATCAGGGTAGTAGATGCTTTAGGTCAGAGCAGATGCAGTTGGTATTTTGCTTAAGCCTTAAACACTTTCCTCTCTAAGTGGGAGTGTTGATTTTGTAGCATTAGAAAGTGTTCCAAGTCTCATATTTTGGGAGGAGGCTTGAACATCAATATTCCAAAGAACCCAGAAACCGTTTTTGGAAATTCCACTCGGATCATGCTTTATTAAAATAATTATTTATTTTAAAGTGATCCCTATTTCTAAACTTGGGAAATTAAATAATTAAAGATTATTAATAAAGCAAAGTGTGAATCTTCTAGAAAACAATGATCAAGTCATCTTTCAATCTCAACCATTGATTAGAGATATAATATGGGTCGTTGATTCATCAACCAGAAAACTATAAGAGAAGGCTTGAGGGTCATTTGGAAAGCAAGCCGGGCACACACTCAGTATCCGAAGGAAATTGATTCTGAAGCAATAGAATTCGATTTCAGAGGGAGAGGATGTATAGGCGGAGCTGTAGACGCAGAAGGAGAAAGGGGAAGTTAGCAGAGGAAGAAGAAGGAAGAAGGAGGACACAAAGGGGACAACACTGAGCAGTAGCACTCGTCCTACACGCAGAGTGACGCAGTCCAGCGCAGTGATTGCGCAAAAGGCCAAGAAGAGTGACGCCAAGGAAGGAAGGGTGCCTCCAGAGTGTCAGAAATTCTTCCGAAGGGTTCGGAAAATTTATCTCAGGTTTATTCTAGACATCTGCTCGTCTAATTTCTGTAAATGATTTCCACTGTTGAAGAATAATACAAACCCTCATCTATTGCACCGGTTTTCCCGTATTGGGTTTTTCCGGGGACAATTGTCCAAAAATAATTGTGTTCATGCGATTGTTTCTATTGCATTATATGCATTCTATTTGATTTTCTGCTCATGATTAAGTGAATACTGCAGTTGTGTTAATTCCATAATTTACTGAAGCATCTGTAAATAACTTATCATAAATAAGTAGGTGAAATTAATCAATCATTGCAGTAGTATTTCAGCTTGAAAATTTCACGGTTTTGTAGAAATATCAGACTTTGCTGAAGGGTTTTTCTTACATTTTGTTTTGGCAGGCTTAAGGAAGGCATGCTTGAAATCTCCTTGCCTTTTATCGCAAACTTTTAAGCATTGATTTGGAGCCTTTTTTGGACAGACCATGAACTCTTAGAGCTTCCTCTTCTTAGCTGGTCGTGAGCTACAAAAGGCAGCCCTTCCTTCTCTCCTAGGCCGTGGAATTATTTGGAATAGGCACTTCTTTCCTTCTTGTGCAACATGTTTCCATAAAATTCTGTCATAACAGTGCCTTGAACAAGTCTTCTTATCTGCCTTGTTGGCAGAATTTTGAGACTCTCTTTGGGAGATTCTCCTCTTGTAATTCATTATGAAAGTATCGGCAAAAAAATTTCATTGTTTCCTCTACAAGAGGTTTTATTTTTTCACCATTAGAAGCCTTGTCTCTTTTTCACCTTAGGAATCCTGCCCAACTGAAGTTCTTTTGAACATACAGTTCAATATCGCCCCATTTCCCTCCTGGAGATGCGTGGGCGCTCATGGCATACTCATCTTCTTTGATCTTTGTGGACGCAGCCTTCAGATCATGCTTTTCGTCCTTATCCTTTTTCTTCAAATGACACTGCGTTGCGTAGGGACCAAGTTCACCACACCTTACGCATCTAACCTTCGAGATGTCTTTCTTTCGTCTTCGCTGCTTCTGCTGCCCCTTGGATGCAAGGGCTGCATTTTCCTCCTCCTTCGTCTTCGACCCACTGTTGCTGTTGCCGTCAAGTTTGCACTTAACTAGGTCCCTTCTTAGCTCTTCTTGCTGAAGAGCAGCCCACATCTCTTCCCAACCCGACAAGGTTGCTCTGCCCAGGATATTATCGACAAAAACCTGCCATTCTTTTGTGACTACATTAAGGGCCAGTCTCACCATTGTTGTAGGAGAAGGGGTGGACCCCACGACTACTAGTTGATCATGAGTTTCCTGAAGCCTAGATAGGAACAAAACAATACGCTCCCCTTTCTGAATTTCAATCATCCTCAGTTTATTCTCTAAGTACATCTTCCGCTGCTCGGAAGATCCTTCATATAGCGCTGCTAAGGCTTCCCACATGTGCCTAGCTATGTCCTTGCCAGCTATGTGGGACAGTATGTGATCTTTGACTCCATCAAGGAGCAACCTTTTAGTCTTCGCCATATCAACCTTGTACTTCTTCAACGGATTTGGATCTACAGGGACAACTACCCTACTCGTCACAAAAAGCTTGAGATCGTATTCATCTAGAAGGCATGTAATTCTCGCCTTCCAGATTACATAGTTGGAGGCTCCCTCCAACCAGTCCTGATCTCGAAGCCCGTGAGTTGCCATATCTGCCAAAAAAAAGAAAATGTCGAATCTGCTCCTTCTTCTTCCTCCTTTGCGCAGCACTGGACTAGCTTACGCACTCCTTGTTGGAGATTTTAGATCTGCCACCTGGATTTGCTGCTCAGATCTTGAAAATTAGAATTCTCCGGCTAGGAAATCCCTAAGGAAGAAAATTCCCTCACTGTGCTTCTTGTGAAAATCTCTAAATTTACTAAACAAAAACCCTACTATTAAATCTTGATTTACTTCTCCTACTTACATAAGTTATTAATCTGAAAAATTCAGCATTAACATCGAAGTAAATACAGTTAACAACCTACACATACAGATCAAGTACTGAATAACATGCTCAATGACAAGGTGACACACAATGATTTTATGGACAAATGTCATCGGAAAAACCCAATGTAGGAAAACCTGTGCTGCTAGCTTCTGGAGGGTTTTTATTATTATGTAGATTCTAAGTATAATAGATCTAGGGACCAAACTGGTTAACCCGACAGAGAAATATAAATGGCAGCAATACCTCTATCTCAGAGACAGAAAATCTAACTGATTCACACCCTCAAACGGGATTTACAGAACTCAACCCCTTTTCGGCCTCTAGAAACCCCAACGCTGCTCTGAAGCCCTCTGCATCAGCTTGCCTGGCGTCAGCCTCTACGCTGCTCAGGAAGGGTCTGCGTCACCCTAGACTGGGTTACGCTGCCCCTGCGCTGCCCTAGCTAGCCCTGCGTCAGCCCTCCTGGCCTCCTGCTGCCTCTGCGTTGCCCCTGCTGGGCTCTCGGCTGCTCTGCGTAGTTGCTGCCTCCGCGCTGCTCTGGATTGCTCCTTCTCTGCCCTTGTTGTACTCTTGGCCTAGGACTAGACCATTTCCCTCCCCAATATTGCCCTTCGCTGCAGCTGAAACACTTCTTGAAATTCTTAGCAAACCACACCCTAGAATCTCAACTTAACTTCAGTGCTCTGCCAGTGTGTGTTCTCCAACTGACCGCAAGCCTTCTTCTTATACTTTTATCGTTGGAAAACCAACGACCATGATCTACTCTCTAATTGACGGCTAAGATTAGAAGCTACTTGATCCGCGTCACTTAAGTCATTCTCATCAAATGTTATTTTAATTAACTTTAATCTTTTAATTTTCCTAAGTTAGACTTTGGGTCCTTAATTAAAAATATTAATTAATTAAATATCTCTTAAACCTGATGGAATTTCTTCAAACCCTTTCTGGGTTTTGGAGATTTTATGTACTCTAGTCCCTCCACAAAGTTTGGGAGCTAGTGCACATCCGATGCTACCCCAACACCCCAAAATCTGAACACTTCTCTCTTCTCTTCTCACGACTTTCTGCGTCGCAAATTTCCTACAGAAAAATTGCATCCCACTAGCTTTGCGCTGCTCCATTTGGCTTAGCAAAATCTCGATCTAGAATCCCTACCTCTCTATCGACTCACTCAGAGAGAGACTTTCCGCGAAACTTCATCCCTCCTGGCCTGGACTGCTCAATCCCTCTGGGGATTCGAACTGCTGCTTTCTACAACTATTCGGCCTCCTGCTTAGCGTTGGATCTGTTGTTCTTGTATCACTTGCAACGCTCAACAAGCTCTGATACCATGTGAAATTTCCAAGTCAGGAATCCTTCTGCAACCAACTGAAGTTACTTCTCCTACTTGTTATTAAAATGCACAAGTTATTTACAGTGTTCTACTGAAAATACTAAAGCAACTACTACTGCAGCCTTCACTTAATTAATTATTATGTGGAAACAAGAAACTAAGCAAAAGAAAAGAATATCACACAGGACATCATTATTTTTGGACAAATGTCCTCGGAAAAACCCAATGCGGGAAAACTAGTGCAGCAGATCTGAGGGTTTTATTATTAAGCAACAGTTATATCTGAATACAATCTTTGGATGCCTTTTTGGAAATCCAGTAAAGAGAATATCTCTTGGAAGAAGAAAATTTGTGAGATTACCTCACTCTGCAAGTCCCGGCTAATCCGGTAGCTGAACTGACGAAACCCCAACACCCTCTACCTCAAGGGACTTCGAGTGCCTGCTCAGGAGAGGAGTTCCACAATGTTGGTGAGGATTTGACATAGCAACATCAGCAAGATTAAGTAGACCCTTCAGGACTGTGTAGAGGCAGTAGTGATAGTGCAGTGCAAACTAGAGAAAGTGTCGGGAGTGTGGGGGAGAAGAAGAGTTCAGTCGGACGATTTGGAGGGGAGATTAGCCACCTCCTACCACGGATTTTGGAAGCATTTTGGAGACATCTACCAACAGTTGCAGCCAGGAGTCGAATTTCCCAGCAGTTGGGTGAGCCAAGCCTAAGAGGGCCAATTTCCGAGGTCAAAACTAGGACAAACCCTTTTTGGGTTTTTCTGGGTTTATTGAGGATAAGCCAAGATTAATTTGGAAGAATTTCTTGGGCAGGTTTGAGGTGTCAAACATAGATCCTAACTCAGCCAGCAGCGAGAGGAGCTAGGGGAAATAGGGCTGAAATTCCGAGGTCAACATTTGGCCAATTCCTTCACGGGTTTTTGTGGGTTTTATGAGTAGAGTCTGGGATTAAAAGCCCATAATTTTTTGAGCAGTGGAAGTAGCCCAACCAACCATATGAATTCAGCCAGTAGCAACATTTCTAGGCAGAGCCGTGTAGCACCAGAGCCATGCAGAGCCAGTTGCAAAGAGTCATTCTAGCTTGGTTTAAGAAGTATTCCAGCCTGCCTTGAGTAGGCCCAGGTGCACCTATTCCAGCACCTCTTTGTACTCAATCCCCGACATTAATAAAATGGCTCAGATCATCTTTTGGCTTCAATTTTTCATGTATTGTTGATGTATTTTTTTTTTTTGTAATTTTAGTCTATTTTTGCTTGTATTACTGTCATTTTCCCATTTGGGGATATTACATTTATAGTCTTCTCATCGAGACTTCAACGACCGAGATTAGATCTCCAATCAACGACTAAGATTACATTTTGACTTGATCTGCTTTTTCTAGAACATTACACCCATACTCTATTAATTCACTTTAATTATTTTATTTTCCTAAGTTTAGACTTAGGGTCACTTTAAAATAATTAATTTTCTTAAAAAAATACAATCCAGGTGGAATTTCCCGAGACAATTTCTCGGTTATCTGGAATACATGTGTCTAAGCCTCTGCACAAAGTTTGCGACTTAGAGCACATCCGATGCTACCCAAATCAAGACTCCCTTCTGAATCATTTTCATAATCTGGGATGATGATACAATTTGATTCTCAGGAGGTTGGAAGCCATATAACTTGTATTGCTTCCCTTCCCATTTAAATTTTATAAATTGTTTTTGGTGGTTGGCAGAGTAAGTGCCTAGGGTTTGTATCCATTGGATACCTAAGACCACATACACTCATCCTAATGGCGTATTGTAGAATGGAGATTCTAGATTATAGTCTTGAATCTGTAATTTGACTTTATGGCATTTCCTTACTATTTCAATTTTCTTACTGTCAGCTACCATCACCTTCATGTTGGGTATGGGAAATGTGAAAATATTGAGTCTTTTCGCCATGGTTGATTCCAAAAAGTTGTGAGTGCTACCAGTATCTATCAAAACCATTACATTGCTCTTCTTGATATGTCCTTTTAACTTTAATGTCTGGGGCTGCAATACACATGTCATGGCCGATAATGACACTTGCTAAATACTCTCGTTATCTGGTTTTGTAGAAAATTGTGGAGAATCTTCAATATCTTCTTAGTTTGATTCTTCATAGTATGAATCATTGGTTGCTTCACATGTATACAGGTTCTTGGTTTCTTTTCTTTTAGCACATCTATGTTTAGGGTTCCATTTTTTGCCACAACGTCTACACTTCCCATCTTTCATTCTTTGCATTTCCAAATTAATTTTGTCTCCTTCACGGAGATGTGCTGGAACATATTTTGTATTATCCGTGTTCACAGTTTTGGGAAATCTTCGTCTCAAATATACTCTTTCAACCTTCGACCACTGCATCTTTTCATGCTTCTTTTCAACAGCTTTTGCTTTTTATGCTTCTTCTATAAAGGTGATTTCATGAAGCTCAAGCTCAGCCTGGAGATGGGGTTTGAGTCTCGTGATGTATGACTGAATGAGACGAGTTTCTGATAATCTGGGTACTCGTGTAGCTAAGGTTTCACATTCCCGAGTGTATTCATCCACATCGTCTTTTTGTTGTAGTTTAATGAATGCTGAAAAAAAATCTTCCTCTTTGACACCTTGGAACCTCTTAAAGGATGCATTTTTGAATTTCTTCCAACTGATAGCAAGTGTCGTCTTCTTCCACCACATATACCAATTATATGCTTCTCCTTCCATTTGCATGAATGCATGCCTGATCTTTTCATCGTCATTGTCAATATCGTAAATATCGAAATATTTTTCTGCTTTATTGAACCAAGCAACACTACACTTCTCATTACCCTCAAATTTGGAGAGCTCAAGTTTTTCTCTTCATTGAAATGTAGCTATCGGCGGAGCGAAGAAAGGGTATTGATTTGAGAACTGCATATTTGAGTATTGATTCTAGAGCTGCTTATTTTGAAAATTTGTGTTACTATTTTGTTGATTAGGATGGAAGAGGCCTTTGGAGATTTAGGGTTCAGATGTGAGTCTGATGAGTTTGATGTATCTACATAATTTGTTTGTTGAGTAGCTTCATCCTTGTGGGGTATTGGATCAGGGGTGATTTTCAACTTTTCACAAATACAACTCAACATCGCCATTACCTAATTATGATTCAAATCCACCATACTTTAAGGGATTGCATGATCCTTTTTAAATTCGCTATGGTTCTACTCCAGCTGACTCTTTATTCTCTTTGTTGTATTTTGGAGCTCCTTGATTTCATTGGAATTTCCGGTAACCTTATTCTCAATATCTATCAATTTTTTACTGATTTTTTTACTAAAATCAGTCATCGTCATTGATGAAGACATTGATTGGGTATGTGGTGGTGTATGCTTATCCAACTTAACCTTCTTCCTTAACTTGAACTTGATTTTTTTTTTTTTTAAACCCTTTCTTTTTTAAATTATTTTATTTAAATATTAATTAACCTATATAGTTATTAAATATTAATTAATTATATAATATAAATCATTTAATGAATTAATATTAATTACTTTCAGAACTAATATAACCATATATGAATTGTTGACTAGATGGATTTGAGGGACGTCAACTAAAGACTTCGGGTGGACGCGTCGAGCGAGAAGCGGGAGGCAATTGAATTAACGTCAATTGGTGTCTTCGGTGGACGCGTCGAGCGAGGACGAAGGAAGTAATTGAATCGACTTCTAGTCACAACTGTGAAAATTTCTGAATCTTAACCAGAAATCCTACTGCAAAAAAACTGATTTACATTATCTACTTGTGTTTATATTTAACAAGTTGTTTTTTTTAATACTTCAGTAAAAATATTAATGTAAATACACTGCACCCTACACCAATATACAGATCAAGAACTAAAAATAAATGGTACAATCATACAAAGGACACACTTATTTTTGGACAATTGTACCCAGAAAAACCCAATGCGGGAAAACTGGTGCAACAAATCTGAGGGTTTGTATTATTAAGCAGCAGTATTTTGAGTACAACTAGGGTGCCAAAATCTAGCTCACCCAACAGAGAAAATCCTCGACAGACAGACAAAATAGTGAGTTTTACCGCACACTGCAAGTCTCGGCTGATCCGATTCAGAAACTGGTGAAACCCCAACTTCCTCTGCGCAATAGATGCGTAGGCCTGTGTGGGTCTGGCTGAGGACTGCGTCACCCCTTCTCTGCGCTGATCTGCCTCTCAGAAAATCGAGTTTCACCCCTCTCGGCTCAGAAATCCCGATCTTCAGCTAAATCTGTACTATCTCTCAGATTCTTTGCGCTGCCCCTGCGTGAGCCCTGCGTCACCCTCTCTGGGGACTATGTCACCTCTCCTGGTGGTTGTGTTGCTTCCTCTGTCGTCTCTGTTTCCCTTGCTCTACTATGTACTCTTTGTCCTCCAACCAACAACTACTTCTGCCCCTCACTGCAACTGAATCACTTAGATCTTATCTTCATCCGAGCACTGCTTCGTCAGAAGAATTCGACCTCTTGATTCACTGTGTGTGTATTCTCCAACTGACCCTCAAGCCTTCTTTTATACTTTTCTTGTTGAGAAATCAACGGCTGTGATCTAATCCTTAATCAACGGCTAAGATTAAATTAGACTTGATCCTCGTCATTTAGAAGCTTCTCACCCACATGTTTAAATTAATTCACTTTAATTATTCTAATTCCCTAAGTTTTAACTTAGGCTCCATTAAAAATAATTAATTATTTGAATAACTTTCACTCCAGGTGGAATTTCTCCAAACGATTTTTGGGTCTTGGAGATCTCATGTGTTCTAGCCCCTCCACAAAATTTCGGAGCTAAAGCACATCTGATGCTACCCAAAAAATCAACACTCCCTCTTAGCAAGGAATGTGCTCTATCAATACTTCTTCACCAAAAGCTTCACCCTGATCCACGGCATCGGTCCTCTATAGTGTTGATGCTCGGCCTCTTGCCCTTCATCCACTACGTTGTTGCTATCTGTACTGCTGCCCATGACTTTTCCACTGTCACTGTTACATTTGTACTGCAACTCCCTCTCCAAATGTTGCATCATGCTGCCCATAGCACTGCCACTACTAATTGCTGCACTGCAACTCAGTTGCTGAGAGTCAAGCAACTAAAAAACCTCCCAAAACTGACATACTAGTTAGTCTGAATACTCCTCGATGCTGGAACTACCTTTGCTTCTAATCTGCGTTGACCCTCTGATGCCACTGCGCTGCTGTTGCTCTGCACTGCGTAAGCACTGCACTGCACTACGCTGCACCATTGTGCATTGTGTTGTTGCTGCTACGTTGTTGTTGCCTCTGCTCTGCACTGCTTCAGACTTCGACACTCTAGCTCTGCCACTGTTGCTCCATTATCCCTGCATCAACTGACACCCGTCATTCTATTACTGTCATTAAGGGCTCCCGTAGCTGTATGTGATCCAAGAGTTTGGGCACCTCAAGGATCCTGCCCCTCATGTATTTGATCTACAGCTCCATATCATCCCACTTCTTAGGTGCATGAGCACTCATGGTGGATCCATCATCATCATCCTCATCAGCCTGAGCAGGAGCAACATTCGAGTCAGATTCTTCCTTGCCCTTCTTCTTCAAAGAGCTCTGCATTGCAAAATGTCCTAGTTCCCCACATCTGAAACATCTGACCTTCGAGAGGTCCTTTTTTTTCCTTTTCTGTTTCCCTTGGTGTCCCTTAGATGCGAGAGTCGCATCTTCCTCTTCCTCCTTCTTGACTTTGATCCCTTTGCTGTTGTTTCCCACCTTGGTCCACCGTTTGAGCTCTTCTTGTCGAAGAGCTGCCCACGTCTCTTCCCAACATGGAAGAGTTTCCCTGCCCAAAATGCCTTGGACAAAGGTCTCCCAGTCTTCAGTGACTGCATTCAGGGCAGTCCTGACCATAAGCCCAACATCTGGTGTAGCCCCTACGGAAGCTAGTTGATCTCGGATCCCTTGCAATCTAATGAGGAAGGGGTCGATCTCGTCTCCCTTTTGCATCAGAAATAATCTCAGCTGCTTCTCAAGCAACATCTTCTGCTGGACAGAAGATCCCTGGTACATAGTGGTCAAGGCCTCCCACATTTCCCTTGTTGTGTTCTTTTTAGCAATATGTGGAATCACATGATCCTTGACTTCGTCCATGATCATGCGTTTTTCTTTTTCCTGAGCCTCCTTGTACTTCTTGAGAGGATCAACATCAACCGGAACAACAATAGTGTTCAAGGCATGATCCTTGATGCGATGTTCATCTAAAACTGCCAGGATCCTGGCCTTCTAGATGACAAAGTTGGATGCTCCATCCAACCTGCCCCGATCCTTCCGTCCATTCACGGCCATCTTTGCTCAACTAAGTGTCGAACAAGTCCCTTTCAAGTCCCTTTCTCCCTCTTCCTTTGCTGCTCCAACAAAACTCGGATCTGGATTTCTTTAGCGATAGAAACCCTCTAAGGAACAAGCTCCCTCTGAATTTTGATTTCTTTCGCGAAAGCCCTTCTGCTAACAGATGTCGAAACACTCCTATTTGATCTTGCTTTGCTACTGCTCAGCACTAGATCTAGAATTCTTGGCAAGAATTCTTCTGAGGAATTTCTTCCCTCGACTTTGCTTCTGCCCCACTAGACACTGTTTTGCACCAACAGAAACAATGCCCCACCAACAACTCTAGATATAAATCGTACTGCTCTTCCAGCCATGACAACCGGATAACCGAGGCTCAATAGCCTCTGCGTTGGCCCAGCAACCACTGCGTTGCCTCCTACAGCTACAACGTCACCTTAGGAGGCTAACACAGGCTCTGCGTGAGCCCCTCTGATGACTACGTCACCTTTCCTCTGCCTTTCTGGTTCAACGTTGTCACTCGAGATAGCTACTTTCCTGCAAAAAATTCTGCTTTGTCTTTTTGTTGATGGCTTCAATACTCCTTGATCTGTAATCGCTCTAATACCATGTGAAATTTTTGAATCTAAACTAGAAATCCTTCTGCAGAAAAAATGATTTACGTTATCTACTTGTGAAAAATCCTAGATCTGGATTCCTACTACAACAAATCTGAATTACTTCTCCTATTATTTGATAATTATTTCATTACATTGAAATACCGAAGTAATTACTGAAGCAGTTTACACAAATAATGCTACGGAATAAAATCTAAGTGTTGAAACAATATGAACAAAATACCATGAAAAACAACCACATTGACACAGTTATTTTTGGACTAAGTCCCCGGAAAAACCCAACTTGAGAAAACTTATGCAACAGATCTGAGGGTTTGTATTATTAAGCAGTAGAATCTTGAATACAACTAGGGTGCCAACATCCGGCCAACTCTTTAGAGAAATCTGGACAGCAAAAATGACTGTGAGATATACCTCACTCAGCAAGTCTTCGGCTAATCAAAAACAACGTTGATGAAGCCCTCATTGCCTCTGCGTGATTGCTTATGCTGGATCTGCGTAAGCCTACATAGGCAAGCTAGAGGGACTGTGTCACCCCTTCCTGTAGCTGATCTCACTGATCTGAAGTTGGATCTTGGCCCTCCTGGCTCAGAACCCCAACCTCTATCTTGACTCCAAGAGACATTGCGCAAGCTCTGCATGATTCTCTGCAGTAACTGCATCACCCCTGCCAGAAACTGCGTTATCTCTCTCCTACGTTGATGTTACCTTCTCTGAAATGTATTCTTGGCCCTCTTGACCAATCTCTGCTTCTGCCCCTCTTCGGATCTGATCACTGAATCAAATCACTTAGCAAACCTAGCCCTAGTGATTTGTTCTTGATCAAAAGCTGTGTCTTCTCACACAAATTCGAAAATGCTCAATGGCTCAAGTGTCAAGTGTGTTTTCCATAGGCCCCTCACCCTCCTTATAATCTTCCATTGACTCTTAAACGGCCAAGATTAAAACATAATCAAGGACCAAGATTAACTTGGAGGTGATCCATGACTTTATCTAGAAAATTCACACTTGATTTAATTAATACACTTTAATGAACAAATTCCCTAAGTTTAGACTTAGGAAAACATTAAAAAATGGTTAATTAATTTAATTAAATCATCTCTAAGTGGAATTTTCCAAAACCATTTCTGGGTTTTATGGAATACATGTGTCTTAGCCTATATACAAAATTACAAGGCTAGAGCACATCCGACGCTATCAAATCAACACTCCCTTTTAGCGAGGAAAGTGCTCTAGCAAAACACCTCAATGTGCTGTTGATCTAACTTCTGGAACATCTTTGCTGTGCTGTTGATGCTGCTCACCAATACTGCACAAAAATGCTGCAATTGTACTGCTGCTGACTCTGCATGCTGCTACCAACTGCCACTATACTGCAACTCCCTCTAAATTCTGCAACCATGCTGCTGCACTGCATGAGCACTGCTCTGCACTGCGTGAGCATCACTCTACACTGCGTTGCCTCTCTGTGCACTGTGCTACTGTTGCTCATCTCTATTGCTACTATTACTAATTGCAACAGAAAAACATCAGAAATTGGACAAGTAGATTTGCAACTGAAAAATAAGACTGACTACTGCTAGTTTCTACGTTGTTGTTGCTTCTGCACTACGTGAGCACTACTCTACATTGCACTGCACCAGTGTGCACTATGTTGTTGCTGCTTAGCTGCTGCGATTGTTGCCTCTTCTCTGTGTTGATCAGGTTCTAGTACTGCTAGCCACTGCATCATCTCATCTTCTTCTGCTGCTGCTGTCCATCCTGCTACTGTCTTTAGGCTGTCGTAGCTCACATGTGATCCAAGAGTTTCGGAAATACTCAAGGATCCCGCCTCCTTGTAGATTCTGGATCTACAAATCCAAATCAGCCCACTTTTCTCCTTTCGGAATATGAGCTAACATAGCACAATCTTTCTCTGCCTCAATCTTGGCAGCTCCTGCATGTGGATCTTCCTTTTCCTCTTTATCCTTTTTCTTAAGAGGACATTGTGTGGCATAATGCCCCATTTCCCCACACTGGAAGCACTTGATCTTGGATAGATCTTTCTTCTTCTGCTTTCTTTTCCCTTTCGATGCAAGGGCAGTGTTGTCTTCTTCCTCCTTCTTGACCTTTGAACTGCTACTGCCATCCTCCAAGTGGATTTTTAGGAGATCTCTCCTCAACTCTTCTTGATGTAATGCTGCCCACATTGCTTCCCGTCCTGGAAGCCTTTCTCTGCCCAATATACTTTGGACGAAGACTTGATAATCTTCTGAAATAGAGTTCAGCGTGAGCCTTACTAGCTCTGAATCTTTAGGAGCAGATCCTACTGTAGATAGTTGATCTCGGTTCTCCTGAATCCGAGACAAGGAGTCAAAACGCTCTCCCTTTTTCATCCTGATATTCTGCATCTTCTCTTCAAGATACATCTTCCGCTGCTCGGAAGATCCTTGGTACAACTTTTCTAGCCCTACCCACATTTCTCTAGCAGTGTTTTTGGCTGCTATGTGAGGTACAATGTGATCCTTCACACCATCTAGGATCAATCTCTTGGCTCTAGCCATATTCTTCTTAAACTGCCTTAGGTGTGCTACATCAAGAGGTTCTGCAACTGCGCTGTCTATGAGGCTTTCAGATCGTGTTCATCAAGGAGAAATTCTATCCTTGATTTCCAGATAACGTAGTTGGAGGCACCCTCCAATCTATCTTGGTCACGCAGTCCGTTGCTGGCCATCTCCTCAACTGTTGATGCCTTGCTCTAACCCTCTGCTCAGATTGACCTACGCACTCCTTGTGGAGTAAGTCACTTCTTCTGCTGCTGCACGGGAAAAACTATGTTTCTTCGAGTAAGAAACCCTTTGAGATCAAGAAATCCTCAACTGTCTTTTTCAGAATTTTATGACGCTTATGCACCAGCTCTTACTATTGTGCAGTAACTGCGTCCTTCAGCTACGCTACTCTGCTACGCCACCACTTCTGCAACTGAAAATGCTTACCCCTCTGTCAACTCTCTCAGAGGGAGCCTTTTTTGCACTGGAATGCCCTCCTGGCCTAGATAGCGTAATTTTCTGGGAGGGTGTGCTGCTGCGTATGCAGATCCCAGACTCTACAACGCTGATCTGCTGGTTCGCTTCATTTCTCCTGCACTTCATCTTAAATAAGCTCTGATACCATGTGAAAATTCCTAGATCTGGATTCCTACTGCAACAAATCTTAATTACTTCTCCTATTATTTGATAATTATTTCATTACATTGAAATATCAAAGTAATTACTGAAGTAGTTTACTCAAATAATGCTGCGGAATAAAATCTAAGTGCTGAAACAATCTGAACAAAATACCATGAAAAACAACCACATTCACAGTTATTTTTGGACTAAGTCCCCGTAAAAACCCAACTTGGGAAAATCGATGCAGCAGATATGAGGGTTTGTATTATTAAGCAGCAGAATCTTGAATACAACTAGGGTGCCAACATCCGGCAAACTCTTTAGAGAAATCTAGACAGCAAAAATGACTGTGAGATATACCTCACTCAACAAGTCTCCAGTTGATCAAAAACAACGCTGATGAAGCCCTCACTACCTCTGCGTGATTGCTTACGCTGGATCTGCGTAAGCCTACATAAGCAAGCTAGAGGGACTGCGTCACCGCTTCCTGTAGCTGATCTGATCTGAAGCTAGATCTTGGCCCTCCTGGCTCAGAACCCCAGCCTCTATCTTGACTCCAAGAAACATTGCACTAGCTCTGTGTGATTCTCTGCAGTAATTGCGTCACCCCTGCCAGAAATTGCGCTGCCTCTCTCCTGCGTTGATGCTGCCTCTCTCTGAAATGTATTCTTGACCCTCCTGACCAATATCTGCTTCTGCCCCTCTCCGGATCTGATCACTGAATCAAATCACTTAGCAAACCTAGCCCTAGTGATTTGTTCTTGATCAAAAGTTGTGTCTTCTCACACCAATTTGAAAATGCTCAATGGCTCAAGTGTCAAGTGTGTTTTCCATAGGCCCCTCACCCTCCTTATAATCTTCCATTGACTCTTAAACATCCAAGATTAAAACATAATCAAGGACCAAGATTAACTTGGAGGTGATCCATGACTTTATCTAGAAGATTCACACTTGATTTAATTAATACACTTTAATTAATCAAATTCCCTAAGTTTAGACTTAGGAAAACATTAAAAAACGATTAATTAATTTAATTAAATCATCTCTAAATGGAATTTTCCAAAACCATTTCTGGGTTTTATGGAATACATGTGTCTTAGCCTATATACAAAATTACAAGGCTAGAGCACATCCGATGCTACCATAAATCAACACTTGTGTTTATATTTAACAAGCTATTTTTCTTGAATACTTCAGTAAAAATATTAATGTAAATACACTGCAGCCTACACCAATATATAGATCAAGAACTGAAAATAAATGAGACAACCATACAATGGACACACTTATTTTTGGACAATTGTCCCAAAAAAAACCCAATGCAGGAAAACCGGTGCAGCAGATCTGAGGGTTTGTATTATTAAGAAGCAGTATTCTTAGTACAACTAGGGTGCCAAAATCCGGCTCACCCAACAGAGAAGATCCCCAGCAGACATAAAATAGTTGAGTTTTACCTCACATTGCAAGTCCTGGCTGATCCAGATCAGAAACTGGTGAAACCCCAAGTGCCTCTGTGCAGTAGGTGTGTAGGCCTACGCGGGTCTCGTTGAGGACTGCGTCACCCCTTCTTGAGTTTCACCCCTCCCAGCTCAGAAACCCTGATCTTCAGCTAAATCTAGACTATCTCTTGGATGCTTTGCGCTGCCCCTGCGTGGGCCTGCATCACCCTTTCTAGGGACTGTGTCACCTCTCCTAGTGGTTGTGTTGCTTCCTCTGTCGTCTCTGCTACCCTTGCTCTGCTATGTACTCTTGGTCCTCCAACCAACAATTTCTTCTGCCCCTCGCTGCAACTGAATCACTTAGATCTTATCTTCGTCCGAGCACTGCTCCATCAAAAGAATTCAATTTCTTGATTCACTTTGTGTGTATTCTCCAACTAACCCTCAAGCCCTCCTTTATACTTTTCCTATTGAGAAATCAATGGTCGTGATCTAATCCATAATCAACGACTAAGATTAAATTAGACTTGATCCTCGTCACTTAGAAGCTTCTCACCCACATGTTTAAATTAATTCACTTTAATTATTTTAATTCCCTAAGTTTTAACTTAGGCTCCCTTAAAAATAATTAATTATTTGAATAACTTTCACTCCAGGTGGAATTTCTCCAAACGATTTCTAGGACTTGGAGATCTCATATGTTCTATCCCCTCCACAAACTTTCGGAGCTAGAGCACATCCGATGCTACCCAAAAAATCAACAACAACGTCATTTGGTAAGTACGCGGATGGATTGGTGAAACAATTAACAGCGGACAGAGAGACTCAGTCGGTGGAAAAACAATGAGACGGATGGAAAGAGACAGGGGAGTCAGTGGCGGAACAGTGAGACAAATGGAAAGAGACAGGGGCACTGGTAGCCGGGGAGGACAGGGGATGAAGGTGGAGTTGTAGCAGATGTTTGTTCGACTGCAATAATTTTGGCCCAAGGATTGATTGAAACCGCTCTGATACCAAATGGAGCACATATACTCGATAAGAACAGATATATATATATATATATATATATATATATATATATATATATATATATATATATATATATATATAACTGAATGATGATTACAAATGTGGGAGGCCCCTGGCTTAAATACAGCCTTGGGTGCCTCTTGGTGAATGGGCATGATCTTTGATCATGCGCTTTGCCTAATTAATTAACAATTACAAACTTGATTCATTTTTACATAACAGAGGAATGACACCACTAAATCATGCCCTTCTTGTCACAAAGTTTATTTTGTCTCTCCAATGTTTCTACCCTTTTACACATTTTGTTACTCCTCTCTCCCCAATTTTTGATCTGTTGCTTTTCTAAACTTGACATATTGTCTATGTTAAAGAAAATGCTCTCCTATTCTAAGTGCTCTAGCAAGCTAAGTTTTTGGAGTTTGTGATGAATTATAAAGTCTGACTTGGAAGGTTTTTATAGCCATGTGATGCATGTCTTTTTGCAGGTTTCAGGAAGTAGTTCCCTTGAATGCAGGAAATGTTTTTGGTGCAGAAGACAGCAGCCCTATATCTAAATGGGAAAATCTTATACGTATGACATTGAACCGGGCACCAAAAGACAAACCAACAGGTAAAAGCTACAGTGCGCCTTCTTCACCACCGGGTAAAGCACATGATGCCTCAAACACTCTTTCACATGAAGCCATGGATGTTGAAACAGAACTAATTAATGATGGAGATATAAAATTGCTGTCACAAAAGCTTCAAAGAGAAAGTAGTCAAGCACATTCATGTAATAAAACTAGTTTGAGCAGAGTGTACAGCAGTTATGGAAGGATGGGATTGAATGGGCCAGAGGCATCATTGAATGCACCATCATCCAATGGTAAACTAAAAAGAATCTATAGCAGTTCTGCATGCCTTGGTTCGAGCTGGTCAGAGAAATTACTGGGCTCTGAGAGGGAAGACTTTCTCTCTAGTAGTAAATTAAAGAGAGTATACAGCACTTCTGGAAATCTTGGTCTAATATGGCCGGAGACATCATTGGACTTGGAAACACTTGATTTATTACCCACAGTTGATTCAATGAAGACAACTAAGGAAGATTTGGAAGAATTTACAGAAACATTTTCAGGTCCTGAAGTAACATCTGTGATGCCCAGAACAATCAGAACAAAATATGTACGTATAGTAAGCAAGCAGATGGTTGGATTATTTGTAACAGTTTGGGTACGCCAAACCCTTAGGAATCACATTCACAATCTGAAAGTGTCACCTGTTGGAGTTGGGCTGATGGGTTACATGGGCAACAAGGTCTCTCTCTCTCTCTCTGTCTCTCTCTCTCTCACACACACACAGATATACACATGTGCATGTATCAAGTGCATTTGTTTCATGCACATTTCACACTTTATTTACTTTAAGTAAAACAGATTGAGAAAGAAATATCAAATAAGAAATGAACATGAATTTCAGTGCTTCAGATTTCTTATTCTTGGACAGACTATAATCCATGTCAAGAAATAAACAGTAGCATGTCTTATGGTACAGGGATCAATTTCAATCAGCATGTCCATTTACCAGACAAGCTTATGCTTTGTTTGTTGTCATTTGACATCTGGGAAGAAGGAAGGAGATGAGCTGCGGCGAAACTCTGATGTGCTGGAAATCTTGCGTCGAACTCGTTTTCCCTGCATTGCTGGAGTTGAACTACCTGAAACCATTCTGGACCATGAGTAAGTCTACCAAACAAATGCACAAAGGGCTTTCCCTCGGCTTTGTTTTTATGAAAAAATTAAAGCATTCCACATTGGCAAAATAATTTGTTTCAAAATATTACAAAGTGATTCCCATTTTTTCTTTCTAAATATTTTATATGATGTATGTGGACTATTTTGCATCTGACATCATGTACATGTACAAGGCTGCATATGACTTTTCTAATACCAAAATGCACTTTTACTTTTCATGATCTCCATCCATGTGTGACAACTCAGAACTCTCCGTTCTCTCTAGAAGTATAGAGACAAATGTAGCCGCATATGACCTTTCTAATAGTTCGACTCATCTTTCCTTTTCATAAAGTCCAGACTCCAACCATTTGCGCAACCCAGAACTCTCTGTTCTCTCTAGATATATAGAAAAAATTGCTGACTTTTTAAAATCAAAACTGCTACTTTTCTTACAACAAAAAAAGAAAAGATTTCCATCAGTGGACTAAGCAATGCCCATGATCCCCATCATATGCTAGAAAGACCAACATGCCAGCTGTGCCCCAATCTCTAGTGAATTAATACGTATTGTGCAAAATTTTACTCTAGCTGTAACCTGCACACCCAACTCAGCTTTGAAACCTGACAGAGTTGTTGAGTCGGTTGATGTATGGCTAACATATGGGACTTTAGAGGAAGAGGATCAGTTTTAAAGAAGAGATGATCAAACAAGATCGAGCACAAGAGACTAAAGGTTGAACATAATAAATAGATGTAGATGGAATCGTGGATGTATAAACTCAAGAGTTGTTGTAGCAACACTAACTAGAGAAACAAAAGTCAATAGAGATAAGTGACAATCTACCCACTGCTTGACAAAGTATGCTCAAATATTAAGGACGGACAAATGTTAGTGCTAAGTTAGTCACTATGATGTATGTTGTATTATAGTTTATTTTCTGTGTTGTGTCAAAGTATCATTTTTACTTTGGGGGTGGACATCAATATCACCACAGCTTACATTTACCGGAGTGTTTGGTTGTTAGGGACCAGTTCTGGGTTGAGGAAATCCCTCCATCCCCGGATCAGCATTATTGTTTTCAAAACCATTTTCAGGACCCTTCATCCAAGATGGACCTCCTATATAGTCTCATCAAACCTACAGTCCTATAAGGTTTAGATATCTAAGGACTTAGCTTATTGGAGTTGGATTGGGCCATATGGAGACAGTTCAAGTCCTCATGCTTTGAAACATCATCAAATGCAAGAGAATGATTTCCCAAGCCATTAATCAAGTAGAATTTGCAAGACCCCCTTCAAGATTGGAACCATCTTTGGATTTGTTTCCATTTTGCAATGTGGTTGGCGTTTTACAAATTCTTCAACCAGCAAGGATCACTACCCTTCTCTCACATACTATTCAGAGGCCATAGGCACTTCCAATATCTTTGGTCGGACTTGATGCTGGCATGTGAAGGCTATCCATCTACTTCAATTGGTTGGTGTCTCAATAGACTACATTGTTGAAGAATGTAACTAGTGTTGGTCTTCATAATTGTACTTAAGTCATGATGTAATGTATTTGTCAAAAGAAAGAAAAGAGATATTTTTATTATAAAATAAATTGACTTATTAAAGCATGGGTTTCATGCTTGGGTCAATGATTTTTAGGTCAAAGCCTCCATTGCAGGCTTCTTGGGTTTATGTCAAGAGTCCTTGTCTTTATCATCATGTAAAAGACCCTTCTTGGGCTTCATTTGTCAAGAAATAAATTTATTCTTATGTAAATTAGGTCTTCTAGGCCTCCTCCACCAATTCGGCCTCATCAAGGGAACTGGACCTCACAGATTCAATATATAAATGTAGCAACTCGGCCTCATTTGGAGCATCAACGCCAGAATTTTGATCTGCAGTAGCTAGAGGCAGAAAAAGGGTGTGAAATTCAAGGAAGAGGAAGAAAACCCTAGCGAAGAAGGAAGTCCTTGTCAAGAAAAATAAGAAAAATTTCCTCTCTACTCTCACACGTGCGAAATTCTGAAGTTGTTGGGGAGGCCGAAATTTTGGATTGTTGCTGGGTTGTAGCTGCTGGACAAGAAGATACTACTGAAGTTTTCTGAATCATATTGGAAGGATGACTTGGTGGAGGAGGAAGGCCTTTTGGTCAAGTCTAAGGTCTTGGTCTATCTCAATTTGATTAGTGGAAGAGTTTGACTGGGTTTTCCCCTAGAGAGGGGTTTTAGCCCTTGCAGAGTGTCTACATCTGGTGACGTTGATCTTCATGTTTTGATTTGATGATTTCTTGATGAAACAAAGATAAAAGAAGATAATAAGGTTACAAGAATATCACAAGTAATTATCAACATAAGAGAATCTTTCTTCCTTTCTGATTTTCTAACATGGTATCAGAGCTAAGGTGAAGGAGGAAAAGAAAAATGAAGCTTGAAGATCTACTAAAACAGTCAAAGGAAAGGATCTTTATATCTTATTATCGCTAAGCATAAAGTTTTGGATCTTGTTCAAGGAAAAGTTAAGAACCTACAGACAATGTAGGAAAGGAGAAGTACATGGAAACTGATATCTTGGCCATGAATCTCATTGTAGATGGAGTGAAGGACAATCTAACCCCATACATATCCAACATACACTCCGCACAAGAAATGTATGAAGCCCTCTCCAAGCTGTTTACCATCAAGAATATTGGTCAAATAGCTAGTCTCAAGAATGAACTAAGAACAATAAATATGACAAAAGATGATATTATGTCATCATATTTTGTAAGAATCTCTAGAATAAGAGATGAAATCCAAGCTATAAATGAAGTTATACCAGAGAAAGAACTTGTGATTGTTGCACTACTAGTTCTACCAAAATCTTGGAGCTCTTTTGCATCAGGAATTAGTAGTTGGAAAGATACTCCAACCTTTGAACAAATGTGGAATGCATGCAGTCAAGAAGAAGCTCGCATCTCATTCGTAAGTGACAAAAAAAAGGATGAAGAAAACAACACTTCTAATGCCTACTCTAAGAAGGGAACATACGAGAAATTCAAAGGACCAAAGAAGAAGGTTGATCTATAAAATACTGAGTGCTACAATTGTCATAATATGGGACACTACAAAAATCAATGTCTTGAGAATCCAAGGAATAAGAAGAGAGAAAGAGAACATGCAATTGTTGTCGATGAAGCTCCACCTAAGAAGAACAAGACTGAAGAATCTGAAGTCAAGACTTATACTATTGAGTCTCCTCCTACATATCCTTCTTAGATACTATTTTAAGTTTTGTAATGTTTTCTTTTATGTTTTGATTTCTAGAGTTTGTAGGTCTAACATATCTTGTTAGAAGTTCTTGAAGTTGTTTTGATAAGTTGTAGGTATACCTCAAAAATATTGAATTAAGAGGGAGCCTTCACAACTCTACCAAAAGATAAGTGTATTTCTCTTTGTTTCATCTTTCATGTTTAGTTTCCTCCTCACATCGAGATTTGTTTATATTATATACTCACAACCTTTTTATATTTTCCTTGGTAGGAAAGCTTGCAGAATACATAAAGGTTATGGAGGAAACTTCAAAGGAAAGACTTGAATCATGAAAGAAGTTCTGTTGCAAAGGAAGCCCTTCAAGAATTGATTTCCTACAAGGTTTGTTAAAGAACAATTCAGGGTATGTCTTAGACTACAAGTTTTGTTACAAGGTTCTCTCCATAGAAAAGGTATGATCATTCTCTTTTGAAATTTGCTTTACATTACTAACATCTTTATGTCTAGGGTTTTGAATCATAAAGATTCTTGTTAGGGTGATAAATGTTTAGATTGAATCTACCCTAATTATATTATCTCTTGTCATTCTTGTGAAAACCTAACCCTTAGGGTTCACTGCAAAACCCTAACCTCTTAATGCTAAGGGCATATCAATGTTAATAATGAAACCCTAGTTTACTTAGGTTTTGTTGATAAAGCCTGAAGCATATGATGAAATCCTATCCTTTTGAAGTTTAGGGTTTTGATAATGTCGTGGTAAAAACCCTAGTCCTTTAGGGTTTGTTGTTAATGTATAGGTTATATAATGAGACCCTAGAATTTTAGGGTTTGGTGATTTAGGGTTTCTGAACAAAACCCTTGTAAATAATTAAGTAAGATCCTAGGAATGAAACCCTAGGTGTATATTTGTCTGTATGATAGATAGAAACCTTAGCTTGGTCAAAATTGTTGTATATCTAACTTTGATGTATTGATGTTTGTATCTTGGGTTTACCTAGTAGATATTGATATGAAGTGCTAATGCATGATAATGAAACCATAGATATGTATATGCAAGTATGTTATATCGATTATTGACGATTTAGTTTTATTAATGAAATCTAGGGTATATAACAAAACCCTAGTAGAATCTGTTATGAATTCTAGGAAGTAATATTGAAGCCCTAGATGTATAGTGCTATGATGGGATTGATATCTTGATTGAGTTGCTTTAAGTCTTGATGATGAAATTCTAGGGTTTGTGACAAAATCTTAGCAAGATTTTGAAGTCTAGTTTATAAAAGATGTAATCATTGTTGATTATGAACCTAACTAGGTTTAGGTATTTGATGTCTAAAGTTTAAGTGTTTTTATGCTTCCATTATAATGACATGATTTTGATTGACTTCATGCTTTTATATATTTATATTTGGTTGTACTTGCTATTAAAGTTTTGCAGGTACATGATCTTCAAGATGTTGAAGATGTTCATAATGATGAGCATGATGAAGGAAGCTACAAGAATGATGATAATCAAAGATGAATTTGATTGTATGAAAAAAAAATAAAACCTTGAAAGGTTTAAGTCCCTCCACTGCTATTAAGTTGAGAGGGAGCATGGTTAGAAGAAAAGTTATATATCCCAGTTGAAAGGGAGGGCATATCATGACATTCATAGTGAATACCTTGAAGAAAGAATTAAACCAAAGAATGAATTAAAGTACTACAATTGGATTTGCAAACAAAAGAATTGAGAAGTATTGAGGTTGTATTTGGTGCTATTGAAGAAGTGAAATAAGAAAGCGTCCGACAAGTTGTATATGGATAAATTGATGATGATATAAGTAGCATCAGAATGATTGAGGAATTCGAAGGTTTGTGTTTTCTTGTATATATACTTGAAGGTTTATTACTGATGATCAGGTGATCATGCCCAAGTTGAAAAAATACTCAAAAATGGAACTGCTTAGAATTGGTTGTAATCTGAACGACCAGAAAGGTCTCGTCGCTATGATTCTGGTGCCGCGAACGAGACTCAAATCTGATGTTGTATGTGAAAGTTACTAAGGTTTGAAATCGCCCAATGACCTCCAAATACAGGACTTTTGACTATGATTTTGTCAAATTTTGCAAAAAAAAGTTATGGCAAAAATTTCAATTTTATATGGTTTATATGGGCCTATTAGAGGGTGCCACGTGGCCTGCCTGGAGGCTGCCACGTGGCCCCAAGCCATTGGTTAAAGGGTTATGTTAAAAATGTTGAAGTCAAGAGGGGTCGAACCCTCGACCCAACACCTCGGGCAGGGTCGACCCGACCAACACGGCAACAGCTTCAGGATTGAAACGAGAGCGAGTCGGGCAAAGTGTGAACGTTAATTTGGGTCACCTCGTGCACATATTGAACGACCAGTCGGGTCGGGCGGAACTTTGGGTATAGCCCTCAAGGGCCAACGCTATGGTGATAAGACCTAGGTCTAAGACCACGGGCTAAGCCCTATTGAATGAGCGGGATTTCAGGTTTAAGCCCTCAGGGCTAAGGGTTAAGATCCCGCGACCAGCTCTATAACTAACGGCTAAACCCCATTTCAAACGGCGGAAAGTTTTGGTTTAAGCACTTAGGTGCTAGCCCCATAATCATATGACCTACAGGCCATGACTGTGGGCGCGGAAGTTAACACTAACCGCCAGCACTAACTGTACTCCGCCTTTTCTGCATGTGAACGCGCCAACAAACTAACAGTTAAATTTATTGTTGCCCCCAAAAATAGCGCGGTTCCGCCTATTCTAATCTGTCCGCCACTTTTGGTGGAATTAACTGGAGTTCCTCCAGTTTTGGAGGAGGTTTTCTAGTGCCACTGGGCAAAAATTTGTTTTGGTCATAACTTTCTCAATATTCGACCAAATTGGATGAAATTTTAGTCAATTTTGGGTTTCTTGAGCATTATAGAGAGTTTGGGACAGGTTGCAGAGCGAATAGAGGTGTTCTTCAGCCATTTTAGCTTCAGGGAAGAGGAAAGAGCCACTAGGGCCATCAGGGAGATGGAGCTGTATTGGGTTGTACTTCACTATTTGAGGTGAAACAAAAGCCATTTTTAGCTTATTTCTGTCTTCTGAAGTTAAATTCACAGCTTGGTTTTCCTGTTTAAGCATATATTTCACTGTATAACCATTTTGAGCAACTTAATAGAGCAAGGACATGCCCATTGGGAGCCTTGGACCTGGCAGATGTAGCCCAGGAGGGGTGAACTGCCTCATCAGTTTGTTGTGTTATGCTATGGTGAATTTCTCTTGCTGTGTATTTCTGATATAATATGTTAAACAGTAAACTTAATTAACATTTCCTCACACAAAAATTCAGAAACAATTACCAAAAACACTTTGTTTAACCTGCAAGACATGGAGAATACTTTGTACACTTAATTAAATGGAAATTGATACTTTGCACAGCATTTACAAATAGTTCCATTTTCAGATCAAATGGTATCAGAGCTAGAGTTTTACTCTGCATTTTTTCTTGTGCAAAGATATAGTTGATTGTTTGCAAGTTTTGATGCTTACTAGGCTTAAACTCAAAATAGGGGAAGAACAATTGGTTAGAGCACAAGTTAATCCTCAACCAAGGAGGGCCAGAGAGCCATTGTCTCCACCATATATTACACCCTCAAGAGCCATAGAGGAAGCCTCAAGCATGTCTTCAAGAGAAGGATAAGCTCCTGAAGACATTGATCCCAAAGAAGAAGAATGGGTATTCCAAAAGGCTTTCCTAGACATGACAGTGATGGTGAGGATACTCTACCAAGAAAGGAATGATAGGCTTGTTGGAGAAGGGTCTAAACATCAAAAAGAAGGAGAGGGTTCTTCAAGAGGAAAGAAAAGTGATGACAAGTCAAAGAAAGGACATGGAGGAAATGGTGATCCACCATCCCCATCTTCATCCTCTTCCTCTACATCGTCATCCTCTACTTTGGTGAATCAATCTCACAAGTCTAAAACCACTCGTAAAAGTCCATTTTTAAAGCTTGATGTTAAATTTGAGTTACCTATGTTTAATGGTGAAGTCAATGCAGAGAAACTTGACAATTGGATAAGACAGTTGGAGGTTTACTTGAGGATACAGAACCTTCATGAAGATGACACCAAGATTCAGTTAGCCTCTTTGAGAATGGAAGGAGCAACATTGGTATGGTGGGAAGCCAAGACCAAGGATGAAATTAAAAAACATGGTAAGATCACTTTATCATGGGCTGAATTTATTTATGCAATAAAGCAACAATTTTATCCATTAGCTCATTTACAAAAGGCTATCATGAATTGGCAAAGTTTTAGACAACTTAAGGGACAAAGTGTTCAATATTACACTCAAGAGTTTAGACGAAGGGCTTTATTACTTGGAATTGATTTGCATAGCCAAGAGACTTTGCTGAAATATATAGGTGGTTTACACAACTATCTTATACATACTATCAAAATGTTCAATCCTACTAGTCTAGACGAGGTTTGTGTACAAGCCAAACATTTAGAGGCTAAAGGTAAACAATATTTTGATGGGAATGAGGATAGTGAATTTAAAGGCAAAGGAAGAAAAAGAAATGCAAACTCTAGGAAAGAAAAAGGAAAATTCTTTTGTAAAAATTGTTCCAAAACAAGCCACGATGAAGACCATTGTTGGAAACTTCATCCGGAGCTGAAACCAGAAAAATTTAAAACCAAAGATAAGGTCAAAGAAAAAGGCAAAACGGTTGCAATAGCTAAACAAGACTTAGGGTCTGAATCAGGAGATGAAACTAAAAGCATAGCTTTGGCACTAAAGAACATAAAGGGGAAAGAAATTGTAAAAGAAACAAATCCCAGTTCTAGCACTTTAAACTGTCACATAGAAGCTCCAAATGAAGAGAGGAGGATAGAGCTGTTTCATGTGAGGATAATTTCCAAACACACAAATATAGACACACTATTTGATAGTGGGTCTCAAGCAAACCTCATCTCAGAAGACTTAGTCAAGAAGCTGAAACTTGAAACCATTCCACATCCAAAGCCATATCGACTTGGATGGATTTGCAAGGATGCTAATTTACAAGTTTCAAGAAAGTGGATGTTGCGCTTCGCCATAACAACTCATTATGTTGATTTGATTGAACTAGATGTAGTACCGCTTGACATGATAGGTGTGGTGTTGGGTAGTCCGTATTTATATGACAGAAAAGCAATCTTCCATCGCCATGAGAACAAGTATCACCTATTCAAGGATGGCAAGGAGTTTATTGTGAGAGCACATCGGAAGAAGCTAGAATCGTCTTTAGTGAATGCAAGGCAGTTGAAAAGGCTTGTCAATGCAAGTCAAAATTTGACTTTGTTGATGATTAAGCAAAAAGATTTTGTAAATAATCTTTTTCATGTTATTGCTGATATAAATGATGATATGTTTCAGTCTGAAAGCAGGTCATCTTTGGAAGAAGATGACAAGATGTTGCACAAGGGGTCTTTGGTGTTGATTGGTGCAGAGAACAAAGTGTCGCTACAAAGTGGTGCAGGAATCCAAGAAAGGGAAAAACATGTAAGCAAAGGGGACACAAATTTCAGCATGGATCAATGCTGGTTTCAAAATGGCAGATTAGTATGGCGAGAAAACTTGGTCGGGAATCGACACAAGTACATGGCTCATTTGGCAAAAATTCGCTATAAGGACAATTGGCAAGGTGAATCTTATTTTCAGGTTCCTTTGAAGGTAGACCATTGTAGGAACATTATGATTTCTGCAAATTTTAGTTGTTGTTCTACAAATTCCAAAAATTTGCATCATGACACAGTCAAGGTTAGCATCAGTCGGTTAGCAGATTCAAGGAAGAATTTATCTTCTTATGAGAAGCTTAATTTGATAAAGTCAGGAAGATTTCAATGGTTCAAAGTTGGAAGAGTGGAGAATCAGTCTCCTTATCTTCAATTTTTGTAATTCAGAGAGCTTTTGGGGTCCAAAAGCCTCCCATTTGGGAGGTGTGATCAGGTGATCATGTCCAAGTTGAAAAAATGCTAAAAAATGGAACTGCTCAGAATTGGTTGCAATCTGAACGACCAGAAATGTTTTGTCGCTATGATTCTGGTGTCGTGAACAGGACTCAAATCTGATTTCGTATGTGAAAGTTACTAAGGTTTGAAATCGCACAATGACCTCCAAAAAAAGGACTTTTGACTATGATTTTGTCAAATTTTGCAAAAAAATATCATGGCAAAAATTTCAATTTTATATGGTTTATATGGGCTTATTAGAGGGTGCCACGTGGCCTACCCAGAGGCTGCCACGTGGCCCCAGGCCATTGGTTAAAGGGTTATGTTAAAAATGTTGAAGGCAAGAGGGGTCGAACCCTCGACCTGACACCTCGGGCAGGGTCGACCCGACCAACACGGCAGTAGCTTCAGGATTGAAACGAGGGCAAGTCGGGCGAAGTGTGAACGTTAAATTGGGTCGCCTTGTGCACAGATTGAACGACCAGTCGGGTCGAGCGGAACTTTGGGTATAGCCCTCAAGGGCCAGCGCTATGGTGATAAGACTCGGGTCTAAGACCACGAGCTAAGCCCTATTGAATGAGCGGGATTTCAGGTTTAAGCCCTCAGGGCTAAGGGTTAAGACCCCGCGACTAGCGCTGTAACTAAGGGATAAACCCCATTTCAAACGGCGGAAAGTTTTGGTTTAAGCACTTAGGTGCTAGCCCCATAATCATATGACCTACAGGCCATGACCGCGGGCGCGGAGTTAACACTAACCGCCAGCAGTAACTGTACTCCGCTTTTTCTGCATGTGAACGCGCCAACAAACTAAAAGTTAATTTATTGTTGCCCCCAAAAATAGTGTGGTTCCGCCTATTCTAATCTATTCGCCTCTTTTGGTGGAATTAACTAGAGTTCCTCCGGTTTTGGAGGAGGTTTTCTAGTGCCACTGGGCATAAATTTGTTTTGGTCATAACTTTCTCAATATTCGACCAAATTGGATGAAATTTTAGTCAATTTTGGGTTTCTTGAGCATTCTGGAGAGTTTGGGACAGGTTACAGAGCGAATAGAGGTGTTATTCAGCCATTTTTGCTTCAGGGAAGAGGAAAGAGCCACCAGGGCCATCATGGAGATGGAGCTGTATTGGGTTGTACTTCACTATTTGAGGTGAAACAAAAGCCATTTTTAGCTTATTTATGTCTTATGAAGTCAAATTCACAGCTTGTTTGGCCTGTTTAGGCATATATTTCACTATATAACCATTTTGAGCAACTTAATAGAGCAAGGACATGCCCATTGGGAGCCTTGGACTCGGCAAATGTAGCCTAGGAGGGGTGAACTACCTCATCAGTTTGCTGTGTTATGCTATGGTGAATTTCTCTTGCTGTGTATTTCTAATATAATTTGTTAAACAGTAAACTTAATTAACATTTCCTCCCACAAAAATTCAGAAACAATTACCAGAAACACTTTGTTTAACCTACAAGACATGGATAATATTTTGCACACTTAATTAAATGGAAATGGATACTTTGCACAGCATTTACAAATAGTTCCATTTTCAGATCAACTAATTAGGGTGGTGATTGTGGAGGATCCCTCCCTAAAAATATTGAATGTTTGAAGCATGCTTGGATTGATGGATATGTATTTGATTTAGTTAATAAGGAGAGGTGAAGCATCTTGTGGAAAAAAAATGCTTGGGAGGACATCTGGTCGACCTATGTGTTGATGTCTAGATCCCGAAGTAGGGAGGGTGTCGTTGGTCATGGAGCTCCAACCTTGGATACACACCTAGATCCTTGGGTTGGTGGTAGAGCTTAAAATCTTGATGGTACTTAGAGAGGCTAAAGCTTGAGTACATCTGAGTAGCACCTGATTAGAGTGCCCTGGTCAGGTATCTAATCTGTAGCACTGTGTCTGCTAGAAATCTTCATAGATCATATCATTTTGAGATCTTCCATGTACCTATATATGTATGTAATTATGAATACCTCCCTAGTTAAGAGGGAGTGTTGAAGAATGTAACTAGTGTCAATCTTCATAATTTTACTTGAGTCATGATGAAAGAAATAAAAAGAAATTTCTATTATAAAATAAATTGACTTATTAAAGCACGGGCTTCATGCTTGGGTCAATGATTTTTAAGTCAAAGCCTACATTGCAGGCTTCTAGGGTTTATGTCAAGAGTCCTTGTCTTTTTCATCATGTAAAAGACCCTTCTTGGGCTTCATTTGTCAAGAAAGAAATTTATTCTTATGTAAACTAGGTCTTCTAAGCCTCCTCCACCAAGTCGGCCTCAATCTGGACAAGTCAGCCTCATCAAGGGAACTCGACCTCATAGATTCACTATATAAATGCAACAACTTGACTTCATTTGGAGCATCAACTCAAGAATTTTGATTTGCAGTAGCTGGACGCAGAAAAAGGGTGTGAAATTCAAGGAAGAGGAAGAAAACCCTAGCAAAGAAGAAGGAAGTCCTTGTCAAGCAAAAATAAGTCAAATATTCTCTTTCTACTCACACGTGTGAAATTCTAAAGTTGTTGGGGAGGCTAAAATTTTGGATCTGCAGTAGGGCCGAAATTCTAGGTGTTGGGGGGTGAAATTTTGGATTGTTGTTGGGTTATAGCTACTGGACAAGAAGAGACTACTTAAGTTTGTTGAATCATATTGGAACGCTGACTTGGTGGAGGAAGATCTTTTGGTTAGGTCTAAGGTCTTTTTCTATCACAATTTGATTAGTGGAAGAGTATGACTGGGTTTTCCCTTAGAGAGGAGTTTTAGCCCCGACTGAGTGTCTACATTTGGTGTTGTTTTTCTTCATGTTTTGATTTGATGATTGCTTGATGAAACAAAGATAAAAGAAATGTTGATAAATATAGGGGCAACAAGTCTTGGTGATTTCTCTTACTTGATAATTGTTTGTGATGTATTTTTACTTTACTTTTTTAGCTTCTTCTTGTACTTTATTTTTCTTAGTGTTCTTCTTTACCAAACAGTCACCAAAACATAAAGAACAATGAGACAAAGGACACAAGATATAGGCGATCAGCTAGGGCCAAAACCTTTCTAAGCTTGAGAGGAAAACCCACAAAATTCTTCTTCTTATAGGATCTTCAATTGGTCAATTCCAAGACCTAGACCCTTGACCAAGAACTTCTCCAAGACTAAGTCAATTTGCCTCAAGTCAAAGTTAATCCTTCATTGTTTCAACTGCAATTTGTTCTTCAACTTTAGCATTCGCTCCTACAACACTAGTCTGAGATTCTCGACCTCCTTGACTACAACCCTCGGCCTCCTGCAATGGACTTTAATTTTTGCATGTGTTGCAGGAAGGGTAATTTCAGTCCTTTTCCTCCTTCGCTTGACTAGAGTTGGTCTTCTTATGATATCGGCGTGAAAGATAGGTCACTTTCTTGTCTTGATTGGACTTCCTAAGGATCTGCAATTCAACATTTCTGCAACAGATGGTTGCCCTAATATTTTTCTCGCACATATGACAGATTCAAGCCCAAAAACAGATGCAAACCTTTGATTTCTTCTACTTGAGATTATCTCTTCCTTCGCTGCTCTTTTCAGTCACTTCTTCTCACTTAGATTGAACTTGAATGATGATGAATGAATGCCTCCTTAAGTGAGGTCGAGTTCTCTATATATAGACTCTTCCTCCATGCTTTTAGGCCAACCTGAAGTTGTCTCTAGGCCAATTTGATGCTTGAGAAGGCTGACTTGTTCTTTTTCATTATGACTTGCTCTTTGGTGAGTTCTTTGACTTGACTTGACTTGCATAAATCCTTTTACAATATGCAACATGCCCAAATGGGTCTTTTATACATGAAATTGACCTTAATGACTTGTAGAATTAATTAACAGGCCCTAAGAGTTCACAATGGGAGCTTTACCTACAAAATAAATTCCTTGAGCATGAAACCCATGCTTCAAGCATAACAAAATAAATTTATTTTTCTTCTTTACATCAATTACATAAAATCATATTACATATGTCATTATGAAGACCGAATCTAGTTACACGTTTCAATGCTCCCTCTTAAATAGGGAGGTATTCATAATCCATACAAGGTACTTGGACATTCTCAATATGAAGAATTCTCATAAGAAGAGTCGGATTGGTAACCTGTTTGTATAGCATCATATCATACAGCATTGTCACATAGCAAGGCCTTGACTAACAAATCTATCTTTGCACAAGATCAAAGTCCAATTTTGGGTAGACCAATGATTTATGGACACCTTCATCATTGTCTCTCAAGGAACATACCCCACTCGAGTGTTCATAGGGTATGTCCTTCCATGACTATTGTTATATTGGATTCCCAGTCCTCAAAGAATATCGGTCCTCTACGGCTACTCTTATCTTGGATTCCCTACTACATCCTCAAAGAGTATCAGATGCCAGATGCTTACCCAATCCTCCATTATTTCTTCCCAAGTGAAGACAAAAATGATGTGTCTATCTCTCCCTCTTAACTAGGGAGGATATACCCATTCCGATGAAGGAATGTACTCATTCCTATAAAAGGAATGTACTTAAGCTCCCTCTTAGCCAGGGACTTGTTTAAGCTCCCTCTTAGCTTAGGTACTTGTTTCCAAGTTTCTTCTTAATCAAAAACTTTCTTCCAAGCTCCCTCTTAATAAGGGACCTGTTTCCAGCAGCAACTCTTACTTCATTGGTGGAGATCATGGGACCTTCAGCTGCCTGTAGTTCTCCTCCATTCGAAGTCATGAATTTCATCTTTAACATTATGGAGCCTTCATCTTTGGGACTTCTTCATAGGGCATCGTCCATCCCTCACTTTCCTTCTTGAATCGGGGTAGTCATGTCATCCTTCCTTTCGTCAGAGAGTGATCCATTAGACCATATATGGCTTCTACTCATATAGCTACCTTTTCCATATCATGTCTCCTTAAGGATCTTCCATCCCACCACATGATTGCTAGTTGTGAATGACATCCACACCTTTATTTTGGTAGCCCTGTATTAGCCTATCTACATATTCTTCAAAAATCATAAACGAACATCAAATAAAAAATTACCCTTTGTGATGGCCCTTCATCATGACATCTGCTTGTTGCAATATCAACATGTTGCATACATATTGACACATCTCCAAGATATGTAGTGTCAAGAGTCTTTTTTCTTTCCAAACTTCATTAGAGTCTTCATACCTTTTTCCATGGAGATGTCATGGTCAATTATCCTAGTTATCATATGTTGATTTTATTTCTTATATGATCATAGTTGCATTTTTCATGGTCTCTTCTTTCTTCACATATTGTTTCCCAGGAACATTCCATCCATATTTCTTTATCTTTGTCAATCACCTCACATTTTATGAGGACATATTATGTTGATTTCATCTAGTCAATATGTGAACCATGCCTTTAATGCATCTTTCCAATAGAAGAGAACCCTTTCTTTTGATCATACTCATGAGATAGAGTATCTATCCTGGTATCTGCAACTATACGATGACATGACCTAACTTATCAAACATATGTACATACCTCTTTCCTTCTCTTGGTCATCTAGACTTCCTCCAACAACTTCCTTTCCTTGATTGAGAGATTTTCAATCATATTGACATGTTGCATTCCTTTGTCATCATACCATCATTCTTCCAAATCGTGAATCCCATCCAAGGTGGTATTCTTAGCGAGACACTTTCTTCAAGAGATGAACCTTCTAATGAAGATTCCTATGGAGGATCTTGAATATCTTTGTCCTGCAAATGTTCCTTTCCAATGATGTATGATAATATCTATACTATATGACTTCCTTTTTCTATAAGTCTTACTTATGATTCTAATGAGGTTACCAAGAACTACTTTTTCCTATGTATACTTTTACTTCTGCTATGACATGAGCTCTTGCTTCAATTGAATGCTTATAATGATGCCTGAGATGCATCCTATCATTCTTTAATCATGGCAGAGGTCTTTTATCTTCTACTTTTCCTTGCTATCCATCTACATCATGAATAGTGTCTAAGGGTCTGTATAGTTCCCTTCTTCCATCATGCTTCTCAAAGGATCAGCCCATCCATCTTCTACTTCTTGTACCTGTAATACTAATGAAAAAGTACCCCAAGCAAAGAATATGATATCAAAAACATGATGTCAAGTTATCCTTCTAGGGTTTCTATGCAACCAAGAGGTCATCCTAGGGTTTCTTAGGTTCAAACCCTAAATCATATTATGTCACACTAGGGTTTCTCCCATGCCTTAGAATTCTAACAAACCCTATAAGTCATCATACGGTACAACTCCTTTAAGATTCAGGTTTCTAAATACTGGGGTTTCTTATGAGCCATCTATACAAACCCTAGAGTCATAACTTCAACCCTACAATATTTTATGATGGACCCTTTGTGAAAATTTCGTTACTCGGAATCCTAGTGCAACAACTGATTAGATTTCTTCTATTTGTTATTTTACTGAACAAATTATTTATTGTGTACTACGGTAAATATCAAAATAAATCAACTACAACCCTCACAAATAAATATTGCGGAAAATAAATGCAATGCAGGAAAGACTAGATGAGCACAAACATAAGTACACAATTATTTTTGGACTAAGTCCTCGGAAAACCCCAACTTGGGAAAATCGGTGCAACAGCTGAGGGTTTTAATATTAAGAAGTAGCAAATCTGAGTACAAATATTTGGATGGCCAGACTGGCTATCCAATAGAGAGAAATAACTGACAAACAATATAGTGAGAAATTTCTCACATCCATAGGTGATCCAGCTCTGAAAGAGCTTCTCTGCGATGCCTTTGCGCACTGACTACGTCACCCTACGCAGTTTTGCGTCACACCGCTGGGAGAACTCGTTCTCCTTGCCTCTGATCTTCTGTTGTCTGGAAACTAGGCTCTCCTGGCCTCTGGAAACTCTCTTCGGTTTTTGGCACTGAATCAGCTTTGTCTCCTAGCAAAATTGTGGATCTCCTCTAAAGCACTGCGCAACATCTGCATGGCCTCTGCATTACCTCCCTGTGGCACTGCTGCCTCTCTGCTATGCACTCACCAGATCTGGAAAATTTTCCTTTGGCCTTACTATCCCTACCCCTCTCTCACTGCAACAAGCTCACTGGCTCTCTCTCCGGCAACTCAGCACTGCTACTCTGGAAAATCGATCTGCCAGCAAGTTCAATCTCCCTCTCGGTGTGTTCTCCAAGTGCCCATCGAGTTCCTTCTTATAATCTCTTGTTGAGACATCAAAGGCCACGATTAGATCTTAATTGATGGCTAGGATTAACTTGGACTCGATCCACACTTTTATCTAGAACATTCACACCCGACTTAATTAACACCCTTTAATTAATGATGTCTCCTAAGTTTAGATTTAGAAAATGTTAAAAACTAATTATTTTTTTAATTAAGTCAATTTTGGGTGGAATTTCTCCAAACGATTTATGGGTCTTGGAGAATACATGTGTCGTAGTCTCTCTGCAAAATCTCAAGGTTAGAGCACATCCAATGCTACAAAAATCAACACCCTTAACAATAATAGAAATATCATACATACCTCATGGATACCTATGTGTGATGCCATGGTTCCTTCACAAAGATATCTTTGTTGCCATTTCTTGCAACCTTTCAGGATTTCTTTTATTGTTCTTTTGATGGTACCTTCTCCTTCACGAGTTTCTTTAAGACATAGGCTGACTATAGTTCCTTTCTGCTACCATGATGGCTACAAGATTTCTCTGCAACATAACTTTATTATGTAGATCCCTTTTGTTGCACCTATTTTCTACATGTAGTTCCTTAGTTCAACTGTTTACAAGAAATGTATAGATGAGTATCAAGGAAATTCCTTTGGAAGGTCAGCCTTTTTGAATTCTTTATTGAGTTATATATGATTGGTGCTTGTGATTTTAGTGTTACATGGATTCAATTCACCACAAGATGTAATATGGAATTCTCGGTCTTCTTGAGGAGATCTATCTTTCTTAGGCTTTGTGGTTGTTGTTGCTCATGAAGCAAAACAGACTTCACTTTTCTTGAATTGAGCCTTCGGCCTCTTGAAATAGTGATGTAGTATCACTCTAATTTTTGGGGGGCCTACTTACTTGGAGAAGGGCTAGAATTGTAGCCAAAAATTTTCTTGACTTTGGAATGAGATTGGGTCTTTTCAATGCCTTGTAGTTTGTTGTAACTTTCTTGTTATTTTCGAGATCAAACCTTGAGAATTTTGTGCCCGTAACTTTATCAAACTTTTCTTCTTGAATTTGGCCCTTAAGTAATTTGGAGATTCATTGTTTTCTTTGATTTTTCTTGATACTTCTGTTGGTGCCTCCCTTCAAGCTAACTTTTATTATATTACCTCAGCTCTTGATAATCCTTTTAGTTCTTGGGTGTCCTTCTTTAAGCTGCCCTTTCTTGACTTGTCACCTTAGCTTTGATACCATGTTGAGAAATCCAGGGGTAGCAAGTGTTGGTGATTTCTCTTACTTGATAATTGTTTGTGATGTATTTTTACTTTTTACTTTACTTTATTAGTGTTCTTCTTCATCAAACAGTCACCAAAACATAAAGAACAATGAGACAAAGGACACAAGATATAGGTGATCAGCTAGGGCCAAAACCTCTCCAAGATTGAGAGGAAAACCCACAGAATTCTTCTTCTTATAGAATCTTCAATTAACCAATTCCAAGACCTAGATCCCTAAGTGACCCAACGTAGTCATCCCATGAAACCACCAGTGATGGGCTTCTCCCTCCAAGTGCATCACAGAAACCTTGATGGCCTCCAACTCTGTCATCTGGTTAAGATGGAAATAGATGTACAATTTCTCCACCCATGCTTTAGTTGAACTCTTCGATGACCCATCAGAATTTGGCAGAAAAAGCCTGCCCACTGTATGTTGCAGGTCATTCCCTTGCGTGTACCCTCCTCCTCTGGCTTGGCCCTTGGGTCTGTTGTTGTTCTTCAGCTGGAAAAACTCGTTGAAGGTGAGGGCTTCTCCAAACTTCAGTCCGTAGGACTAATACTCTGTAAAATACTCTCCATAATGAGCCACCTCCGACTCTTGTTGTCTTCCTGCTCCTAAGGCTAGAAATGTGGGAATGGTAGAGCGTGGTGGAATGTGTGGCACAACCTGGTGCATAGTGTGAGGACCGGTCTGGTGGTGTGAAGTGCCAGATCCTTCCCCAATACGGAATTCCCCTTGAATTCCCTTCTGCTTACTGTCTCCACCAAGATTCTGACACTCCTCAATGTTCTTGGAGATATCTTGCATCGATATCAGAAGGTGGGAAAATTCCTTCTCATCTCTTCCATCCTTGTGTGCCATCTCTCTTTATTCGACCTCTGGAACGTTGTCAACTTGGTTAAGAGTGATTTCAAGCCTCCTTTCCTTGCTCTTGTACCTTTATCTATGGTAGGTGGCGTTTTGTCTATCTTCTGGTGTCATAGAGCGCATGCTCCATAGGCTCAGCCAAGTCTATGAGCTTTGATACCACTGCAATATCCCCAAATGGGGATTAACAGTAATAAAAGTGAAAATAGACAATTAACTACAACAAAATAGAAACACCATTAAAAACACATAAATGAAGCCAAATCTAGCGCTGAGCCATTTTATTAAATTTGTCAGAAAGAGTACAAGTTTGGTGCTTATAAGGATAGCACCTAGGCCTGCTCTAGGCAAGTTGAAGAACAACTCTAAACCGGACAAAAATCCCTGCTAGAATGTGCTCTGTGTGGCTCTCCCTCTGCGCTGCCAGTCCTGGAACTGCTGCTACTGGCTGACTTCGATTTGTTGTTTGTCCTATCTCCCGTGCTTAGAAAAATTTGGCCTTTTAACACCGGGATCTACTCACCAAACCCACAAAAACCCGCGAAGTATTTTCAGAAAGCTTGACCTCGAAAAATTACCCCTTTGGGCTTGGCACACTGGTTTGCTAGGTAACTCAACCTCCTGACTAAATCTGTTGCGAAATGCCTTTAAAATGTCACCAAAATCCCTATTAGGAGGTGGCTAGCCTCCCCTCCAAAACCTCTGGCAACTCTCCTCCTCAACTCCCTTCTTCTGGCACTCCTCCTTGGCTAGATTGCGCAATCACTATGCAACTTGGGCTACCTCTACGCTGTCCTGAAGGGACTATGTTCCGCTGATGATGTAGCTCTGAATCCTCCTCACAAAATGATGGAATCTCCTCTACTGAGCGGGCACTCGAAGTCCCCCGAGGCAGAGGTTGAGATCTCCGCTTGAAGATCTCTTGTACTGAACAACACTACAGACTTGGCTCAAAAACTCAAGCGAGCTTAGTCAATGAAGACAGAAAAATACTAGGTGAATGAATGATGAGGAATGAGCTGCCTCTTCCCTTTTGTCCTCAATAGCCCAACGTTCCTCTTGGGCCCCACCCAGAAAAATCCTGCCCACAGTACGCTGCAGGTTATTCCCCTGCGTGTACCCTTCTCCTCTGGCTTGGCCCTTGGGTCTATTGTTGTTCTTCAGCTGGAAAAACTCGTTGAAGGTGAGGGCTTCTCCAAACTTCAGTCCATAGGACTGATACTCTGTAAAATACTCTCCATAATGAGCCGCTTCCAACTCTTGTTGTCCTCCTGCTCCTAAGGCTAGAAATGTGGGAATGGTAGAGCGTGGTGGAGTGTGTGGCACAACTTGGTGCATAGTGTGAGGACCGGTCTGGTAGTGTGAAGTGCCAGATCCTTCCCCAATATAGAATTCCCCTTGAATTCCCTTTTTCTTACTGTCTCCGCCAAGATTCTGACCCATCTCCTCAATCTTCTTGGAGAGGTCTTGCACCAATATCAGAAGGTGGGAAAATTTCTTCTCCTCATCTCTTCCATCCCTATGTGCCATCTCTCTCTCTCTTTGACCTCTGGAATGTTGTCAACCTAGTCAGGAGTGATTTCAAGCCTCCTTTCCTTGCTCCTGTACCTTTGTCTCCGGAAGGTGGCGTTTTGTCTATCTTCTGGTGTCATAAACCATGTGCTCCACAGGCTCAACCAAGTCTATGAGCTCTGATACCACTGTAATATCCCCAAATGGAGATTAACAGTAATAAAAGTGCAAATAGACAATTAACTACAACAAAATAGAAACACCATTAAAAACACATAGAATGAAGCCAAATCCAACGCTGAGCCATTTTATTAAATTTTTCGGAAAGAGTACAAGTTTGGTGCTTATAAGGATAGCACCTGGGCCTGCTCTAGGAAAGATGAAGAACAACTCTAAACCAGACAAAAATCCCTGCTAGAATGTGATTTGTGTGGCTCTCCCTCTGCGCTGTCACTCCTGGAACTGCTGCTGCTGGCTGACTTCGATCTGTTGTTTGTCCTATCTCTTGTGCTTAGAAAATTTTGGGCTTTTAACCCCGAGCTCTACTCACCAAACCCACAAAAAACCATGAAGGATTTTCAGAAGGCTTAACCTCGGAAAATTGCCCCTTTGGGCTTGGCACGCTGGTATGCTAGGTAACTCGGCCTCCTGACTGAATCTGCTGGGAAATGCTTTTGAAATGTCACCAAAATATCTGGTAGGAGGTGGCTAACCTCCCGTCCAAAACCTCCGGCAACTCTCCTCCTCAACTCCCTTCTTTCGGTACTCCTCCTTGGCTGGATTGCGCAATCACTACGCAACCTGGGTTGCCTCTACGCTGTCCTGAAGGGACTATGTTCCCTGATGATGTAGCTCTAAATCCTCCTCACAAAATGATGGAATCTCCTCTCCTGAGCAGGCACTCGAAGTCCCCCGAGGCAGAGGTTGAAGTCTCTGCTTGAAGATATCTTGTGTTGAACAACACTGCAGACTTGGCTCAACAGCTCAAGCGTGCTCAGTCAATAAAGATAGAAAAATATTACGTGAATGAATGATGAGGAATGAGCTGCCTCTTCCCTTTTGTCCCTAATAGCCCAAATTTCCTCTTGGGCCCCACCTAGGACTGCGCTGCGCCCTCACTGGCCACTCACAGTGCTGCCCCTCACTGGCCACTCACAGCGTTGCCCACTAAGCCAATGCAAAGCCTTCTCATTTGTTGTCTCGGCCCTCACCAAGGCCGCAATTTTTGCCTCTAACTATAGGGAAAATACTTTTTCTTACTTTAATATGGTGTGTGGGTCCCGACCCACATTATTTCTGCCTAACATTAGGAAAAGCCAAAATCTGTCAAAAATTAATATTCCCAATTAGCTAACTGCTAATTGGGGATATTACAAATGACCCAACAATGAGACGATTCTTAGACAAGATCTTTTGACCAATCAACTATCAAGAGTTTCTTCTCTACAACTTTAGATGATAGGAGAGATAACATTAGGGGATGTTAATTGTCCCCTTGGCAAGACATCCCCATCTAGATGTTCTAGTGGTTTTGATCTTTGGCTCTTTGTGGTACTTGCATGTATCTACAGTAACAATTTGTTTCCCTACTCCATGAGCTTAGATTTTCAATTTTAGGCCTCTCTCAACATAAGCTAGATTTGGTTTTATCATGATTTTCAAGGAGCAACCATTTTGCATCTCACTTTGTTGTACTTATCAATCCCATTAACATATTTGTGGTTATTGGACGTTAATAAAATTATCTTATCTTATCTTTGTTGATCATGTCTACATGTGTATATAAGTTTATGAGTAGGAATGAGAGTTTTGGTGATAATTATTGTCTCTTGGAATGATGTTGTGATTCTTCTCTTATTTATATAATATTCATATACACATGTATAGTTCTTAATTAACTTCATCGCAACATCATTATAACCTATTTCTGGTATTTTGATTCCACGTGTTGAAATAACTATTCAACATCATTGTTGCACATGCCACCTTCACTATCATTGTCCAATTTAGAGGTCCATGGGAGCTAGCTTTAAATTTCAAGTCTTGTCATGAACTTCAAGAAGCATTTGAGGGATAAAAATCTACCATGAAATTCACATAATTTGTAAGAACTTATGTATGGTAAATTTTAACATACACACACACACACACACAAATAAATTTTTGGCAAACAACCATTTTTTCCACACATCAATGAAACATATTCTAAAAAGTTTTACCACCACCACAACCACACTTGTTTTGGAATTTTTTTTTATGAAACATACTCGAGTTTAGGGGCTACACTAAAAACACAAACATTCTTTGGCTTAGTTTCAAGTCTGAGTATTTTTTTTACCAAAATCGCTTAACACTGCACTTTGTGAAAATTTCTAAATCTAACAAACATAAATCCTACTGCAGTTAACTGATTTGCATTTCCTACTTGTGTTCTTTAATTAACAATTTATTTACAACATTCTTCATTAAACATTAATGCAAATACATTGCAGCCTACACCAATATATAGATCAAGTACTGAAAAAAAGATGAGACAAACACACAAAGGACACACTTATTTTTAGACTAAACGTCCCCGGAAAAACCCAATGCAACGATCTGAGGGTTTGTATTATTAAGCAGCAGTTTTCTGAGTACAATCTTGGGCCTTTCTCGCCATCCACTACAGAGAATTCACGGTAGACAAAAAAATAGTGAGTTTTACCTCACACTGCAAGTCTCGGCTGATCCAGATCTGAACTGGCAAAACACTAGCTCCCTGTGCACAATGGATGCGTAGGCCTGCGTGGGGATGGTTGTGCACTGCGTCACCTCTTCTCAGAATCGATCTGCTTCTCGAAAAATCAAGTTTCAACCCTCCCGGCTCAGAAACCCTGATCTCCAGCAAAAATCAGATTGTCTCTTGGAAACACTGCGCAATCCCTGCTTGGGCCTGCGTCACCCCTTCTGGGGACTGCGTCACCTGTCCTGATGGTTGCATTGCTTCCTCTGTTGTCTCTGCTGCCTCTCTGCTATGTACTCTTGGTCTCGGAGAAGATCCTCCGACCAATAACTACTTCTGCCCCTCACTGCACTAAGTCACTTGGATCTTACCTCCATCGAGCACTGCTCCATCAGAAGAATTCGATCTCAAGATTCACTCTGTGTGTGTTCTCCAACTGACCCTAAAGCCTTCCTTTATACTTTTCCTGTTGAAGGATATATATGCGTGATCAAATTTTTAATCAATGGTTAAGATTAAAACGGACTTGATCCTCATCACTTAGAAGCTTCTCACCCACATTTACATTAATTCACTTTAATTATTTTAATTTCCTAAGTTTTAACTTAGGCTCCATTAAAAATAATTAATTATTTGAATAAAATTCACTCCGGGCGAAATTTCTCCAAACGATTTCTGGGTCTTGGTGATCTCATGTGTTCTAGCCCCTTCACAAAATTTCAGAGCTAGAGCACATCAAATGCTACCCAAAAATCAATACTCCTCTTAGCGAGGAATGTGCTCTAGTAATACTTCTCACTAGAAGCATCACCCTGATCCACGACATTGGTCCTTCGCATTGCTGATGCTCGATCTACTGCCCCTAATCCACTGCATTGTTGCATTCTGTACTACTACCCATGACACTGCCACTGTCACTGCTGTATATGTACTGCAGCTCCCTCTCAATATGTTGCATCATGCTGCCCATAGCACTGCCACTACTAACTGCTGCACTGCAACTCAATTATTGAGGGTTAAGCAACTGAAAGACATCCCAAATCCTAACATACTAGTCAGTCTGGATGCACCTCGATGTTGAAGCTTCCTCTGCTGCTAATCTGCGCTAACCCTCTGATGCTACTATGCTGCTGTTGTATCTGCTTTGTGCCTCCCGATTTGCTGCAACACTTCACTGCGCTGCTTCATACTTTGGCGCTCTAGCTCTGCTACTATTGCTCCATCATCCCTCGCACCAACTGACTCCTGTCATTCTGCTACTGTTATTAAGGGCTCCCGTAGCCGTATGTGATCCAAGAGTTTGGCACCTCAAGGATCCTACGCCTTTGTTTTCTTTGTAGCTCAAACTACAGCTCCATATTGCTCCACCTCTTCTCTAGAGGTGCATGAGCACTCATGGCGAAGTCATCATCATCCTCCTCATCAGCCTGTGTTGGAGCGGCCTTCAAGTCAAGCTTCTCTTCTTTACCCTTCTTCTTCAGAGGGCACTGCATGGCAAAATGTCCCATTTCCCCACATCTGAAGCATTTGACCTTCAAGATGTCCTTTTTCTTCTGTCTCTGCTGCCCTTGTCCCTTTGATGCGAGAGCCGCATCCTCCTCTTCCTCCTTCTTAACTTTGATCCCTTTGTTGTTGCTTCCCGCCTTGGTCCACCGTCTGATCTCTTCCTATTGAAGAGTTTCCCACATCTCCTCCGAGCTAGGAAGAGAAGACCTGCCCAAAATGCTTTCGACAAAAGTTTCCCAGTCTTCAGTGACTGAATTTAGGGCAGTCCTGACCATAAATCCAACATCTGGTGTAGCCCCTACAGAAGCTAGCTGATCTCAGATCCCTTGCAATCTAATAAGGAAGGGATTGATTTCTTCTCCCCTCTGCATCTGAAACAATCTCAGCTGATTCTCAAGCAACATCTTCCACTAGATCGATGATTCCTCATACAATGTGGGCAAGCCCACTCACATTTCCCTTGTTGTGTTCTTCTCAGCAATATGTGGGATCACATGATCCTTGACTTCGTCCATGATCATGTGCTTCGCTTTCGCTTGAGCCTCCTCGTACTTCTTGAGAGGATCAATATCAACTGGAACAACAATCGTGTTCAAGGCATGATCCTTGATGCGATGTTCATCCAAAACTATCGGGATCCTGGCCTTCTAGATGACAAAGTTGGATGCTCAATCCAACCTGTCCCGATCCCTCTGTTGGAGCCCCGTGATTTGCAAGATTGGAAAAAACAAATCTGCAGGGAACCACATCAGACCGCTTTGGAGTCCAAGGACCTAGCCTTCCTGGACTCAGAGAGGGCTCTCTCTATGTTTATGATTAATTGATTTATCTTTATGCTTATGTTTTCTAATTTTAGGCTAGTTATGAAGTTCTGGGGCTGTTTGTTTTGTTTGATTAATTGATTTACTATTTTAGTTGAATAGATAGACTGTGGGAAGCATTAATCCATTGGGCTATGGAGTCATAAAATGTTTTAATTGTACATCAACTCTGCAAGGGTTTTCATAGGGCAAGCTAACTATATCAAGTGGATCTTTTAGATTAGATGAAATATGAAATGACATTAAGTTGTGAATTCAGTAAAACTAAAGGGCAATTAAGAATCCTTTAACTATACCTCAACAAGAAAAGCCTTTTGAGATCACTTTTTAAGAGGAACTAAAGAGCAGGACACCCCTGAATTCTTTAATCAATATTTACTAAGAAAACCTTTAAGACAACAATCCAGCAATCCTAGAGAGCAAGCCACCCCTGAATTCTCTAGCTATTACTTTCAGACAAAGAAAACATTCAAGATAACAGTTCAGTGAAATTAAATAGCAGAACACCCCTAAATTCTTTAATCAAACTTCAAAGAAGGCCTTTAAAATAACAGTTTAAGAAAAAATAAAGAGCAGGGCAAACCATAAATTCTTTAGCTAAACTCTACTAAGTAAACTTCAAGGCAACCAGCTAGGTGGAACTAGAGAGCAGGAAACTCCTGAATTCTCTAATCAGACCTTGCAGAAGAAAACATAAAGATAATAGAAAGAGATAGAATTAAGGTGCCCAAACAACGTATCTCAATCTAAAATTTATGTTCTATTATCAGAGAAATTGATGAACAATATGGTAAACAAAAGAGAAACAATGAAAAAGAGGGATAACATCACCATTAACATAGCTCAAGAATCCTGTGAACGTGCTTGTATTACTGATGTCCAAAACAGTTACAATACTCTAGTGCAACAACCTTTGCAACTCAAAGTCTGATCAAAATCCAGCCTAGCAGCTCAATCAACTAGCCAATCAACCAACCAACAGGAATAATGAACAATACATGCAGTATTTATCTGCAGATGAGGAGGTGATCCTAATCTAGGGTTTCAGGCTATAGTTATTACAAAGTAAATGTAATCTTGACCTTTGAGACCATGCAAGGCCCAAGGCAAAATATCACTGACTAACTTGCTGTAATAATAACTTTTAACTTAACTGCTGAGCTAACTTCTTAGGATATTTTTGACTTTTTGGCTTTTCATTAACTTTTACAATAACTGTTGAGCTGCTTTAAAATATCTCTGACTGAAAACATTAACTGAGGTAGCTGATTAAACCAAAATTTGGCTGTAGGTGGCCAATCTGATTGTGAAGAAGTAATTGGTGATTTGCTTTGTTATTCAGATGTGTCTTCCTTTGTTGATTTGCTTTTGATTTGTCCTTTAACCTCTAATCTATCTTTAAACCTAGATTTGTCTTTTCCTTAACTCTGCTTTCTCTGTTTAACTCCTTTAATTTGCTTTTATCTCTAATCTCTCTTTTAACCTTCTTTCATCTGTGCTTTTTCTTTAACTCTGTCTTCTAATCCTGCTTTTGCCTTTAACCCTTGATTAATATTCTAACCCCTTTCACTCGCCTTTCACTGTTCTTTAACTGTGTTTTCATCTTCTCTTGTACAGTCACTGTGAAACTCTTTTATTTCTTTACTCTGTGCCATGGAGAACTTTTGCTGCCTTTGGAGTGTTTGAATGATCATCAATGGTCATGATCCATTGATGATTCAGATTAACCTTGCACTCCTGTTTCTATGATAAATAAAGCTCTGGATCGTCACCCAAGAAGCTTATTTTGAACAGTTTTTTGAACTCATAAATGTACATCAGGCATTTTCTTATACTTCGGCCACCTGCACAATAAAAACAATTAATTATTTAAAACCTGCGCTGTGGACAGAGTTCGGGTAATGGAGGCTTTAGGTTTTCTTGCATTTGGTTATGGCCTTACGAGCCTTTTGGAGTGTTGTAGGGGTTTTCATGGCGGATCGGGGGCTTGTAGCAGAGATTCGGGGCTTATCACGATGATTCAGGGCTTCGGCATGTTTGAACAGGTCGACGGTTTTAGGTTATGGCGCGAGGACAGGTTGGTGGTTTTCGCATGGGTCGTAGGCAGTGAGGCAGTTTTGGTCGCGGGGATGCGATACCAAAGAGGGGGCGACGCGTGGCGGATGTGACGGTGGTAAAACCGCCGATTTCGCAAGGTTTGGTGGTGCTAAACGCGAGCTTTTGGATGTGCAATGAGGAGCGATGGCCATTGGATGGGGAGGCGTAGATCGGATGGCTGTCGGGCGATCCGATCGTGGGTGTAAAACATGACGTAGGGCCCGGGGGTATTAATAAAGCGGAGAGTTTATTTAAAATAACGCGGGGTCTTTGTAAAGCGGGGCCCGGGGGATATTAAAGCGAAGGTGCTTAACTATAAAGGTGGCGGCCAAGTCATATGAGAGCGGGGGTAAGGTTAAGAAGACGGGGACTAAAACATAGAAAGGGTCGGGTATTTTAATGAAGTGGCGGGTTAAGGTTTAGAACGGGGTTATAAATATATAAAGGGGTTGGGTAGAATAGACAGGGTCTATTCTTAAAGAGTGGGACCCGAAACAAGAATTTATTCAAAAACAATGTAAAAATGGATTTTTACATTGTTTTGATAGAAGAAAGGGAAATGAATGAAGGGGAGAGGATTTTGTGAGGAAAATGGGGTTTTAGGAAGGGGAAAAGTGTAAAAATGAGGGTTTGAGGGTCAAACATGGAATTTTCAGAGTAAGAGAGTGATCTGAATAGGTAAAATGAGAGATAGTGAATAGGTTAAATGGATAATAATGAAAGCAGTGATATTTCTGAAAATAAATGATAGTCAGGGAATGTTATTTTCAGCAGACTGTAGAAAATCCATAGTCATCTAGTGATACTGTGAATACAAGAGACTAACACCCTCAGTCCACTTGCGACCATCTCTGCTCAACTGAATGTCGAACAAATTCCTTTCTCCCTCTTTCGTTGCTGCCCCAGCAAAACTCGGATCTGGATTTCTTTGGCATTAGAAATTCTCTAAGGAACAAGCTCCCTCTGAATCTCGATTTCCTTCATGGAAATCCTTCTGCCAACAAATGTCGAAGCACTCCTCTCTGATCTCTCATTGTGGTTGCTCAGCACTGGATCTAGAATTCTTGGCAAGAAATCTTCTAAGGAACTGATTCCCTCTACGTTGTTTCTGCCCCACTAGACACTATTCTGCACCAACAGAATCAGCGTCCCACCAGAAACTCCAAATGGATACTGTATTGCACCTCTAGCCACAACAACCGGAAAAATGAGACTTAATAGCCTTTGCGCTAACCCAACAATCACCGCACTGCCTTCTGCAGCTACAGCCTCACCCTAGCAGGTTGACGCAGGCTCTGCGTGAGCCTCCCTTGGCGACTGCGTCACCCTTCCTCTCTCTATGGCCCAGAACTGCGATGTCTCTCGGGACAACAGCTTTCCTGCAGTAGATTTTCCTTTATCCTTTCGTTGATGGCTTCAATCCTCCTTGATCTGCAATTGCTCCATGAGAAAATTTCTGAATTAACAAACAGAAATCCTACTATAGTTAACTAATATGCATTTCCTACTTATGTTCTTTAATTAACAGGTTATTACGGCATTCTTTAGTAAACATTAATGCAAATACACTGCAGCCTACACCAATATATAGATCAAGTACTGAAAAATAAGATGAGACAATCACACAAAGGACACACTTATTTTTGGAATAAACGTCCTTGGAAAAACCCAATGCGGGAAAACCGGTGTAGCAGATTTGAGGGTTTGTATTATTAAGCAACAATTTTTTCAGTACAATCTCTGGATGCGTTTTCGGCCATCCAGTATAGAGAACTCACGACAGAAAAAAATTAGTGAGTTTTACCTCACTGCATTTCCCGGCTAATCCGGATCTGAACTAGCGAAACCCAAACACCCTCTGCGCTGCCTCTGCACAATAGATGCGTAGGCCTGCATGGGGATGGTTGTGGACTATGTCACCTCTTCTCAAAATCGTTCTGCTTCTCAGAAAATCAAGTTTTAGCCCTCCTGACTCAGAAACCCCGATCTCCAGCAAAACTCGGACTGTCTCTTGGAAACACTGCGCAGTCCCTTCGTTGGCCTGTGTCACCCCTTTTGGGGACTGCGTCACCTCTCTTGGTGATTGCACTGCTTCCTCTGTTGCCTTTCTAATATGTACTCTTGGTCCTAGAGAAGATCCTCTGACCAATAACTGCTTCTTCCCCTCACTGCACTGAATCACTTAGATCTTATCTTCATGTGAGCACTGCTCCGTCAGAAGAATTCGATCTCAAGATTCACTTTGTTTGTGTTCTCCAACTAACCCTCAAGCCTTCCTTTATACTTTTCCAGTTGAAGGATCAACGGTTGTGATCAAATCTTTAATCAACGGCTAATATTAAAAGAAACTTCATCCTCGTCACTTAGAAGCTTCTCACCCACATTTACATTAATTCACTTTAATTATTTTAATTTCCTAAGTTTTAACTTAGATGCCATTAAAAATAATTAATTATTTGAATAAAATGCATTCTGGGCGGAATTTCTCCAAACAATTTCTGGGTTTTGGAGATCTCATGTGTTCTAGCCCCTCCACAAAATTTCGTAGCTAGAGCACATCTGATGCTACCCAAAAATTAGCACACTTGGCCTCATTTCTTTTTGAGGCATGGTATTTGTTTCCGCCTGAATCCACACCTAGAATATCATGGAGAATGTGATATACCCACTTGGCAATATTGCTAAGGGAAATATCAATCTTGCCCAATTTTGTCTTATTTCATGTTTTCACTTAGGAAATGTGGGTTCAGGGGTCCCACATGAATTTTGGGATTAAGTGGGGGCCAAAACATTAGTAAGGAAGCGAAATATTGCGGCTCTAGTGGAGTGTGGGGGGCACCCCATGGAGGATTACGACCCACATGTGGAATACGCTCTCATTGGAGTGATGTTGGTGGGGGAAAGTCAAGTTGGGCCCACATGGGAATTTTGGAGACTCTTTGATAAAAAGAGCAAGAGGCACTCATTTAGGGCATTCTTGATCATTTGATAATTTGTCTTTGACAAACACGCTTGAGCTAAAGCCAAGTCTGCAAGTGTTGTTTAGAACGTGTGTCTTTCTGAGCGGAAATCTCAACCCTTGCTTCAGTGGAATTCGAGTGCTAGCTCAAGGAGGGAGTCTCATCCATTTTCATTTGATTCAGGAGCAACATTTCATAGTTTGGGGCCAACATCACCAAGAGTTGCATAGGCACTGTGCAGTAGAGGTTGGAACCACACGTGGGGGTTGAGGAGCAAAGATCATTTGGGGGTTAAACTTGTGGGGAAGGCCGGAAGGGAGTTTCTTGGGTGATTGGAGGCAATTTTGGGGAATTTTCCAGCAATTTGGTGGGCAAAAAACATAGTATCTGCTGCAGGTTACATTTTTTGCTTGTGGGGGAGGGCCAAGCATTTGGTGTCAATTTTGGAGCTTCGAAACTAGAGAAAACCCTTTCTAGGTTTTTCTAGGTTTTTGACAAGGACCTCAGAAATAATTTGGCAGAATTTCCTAGGCAGATTTGAGGGGTCCAACAGGGATCCCAACTTAGCTAGCAGTTAGAGGAGCTAGGGGGAAATTAGGCTGAAATTCCGAGGTCAACATTTGGCCAATTCCTTCGTGGGTTTTTGTGGGTTAATGGTGGAGAGCTCGGGGTTAATTTCTCGAAATTTTCTGAGCACTGGAGGAGGCCCTAGCGACTATTATTTGTAGCCAACAGTGCAGGTTTCACCAGGATAACGCAGAGATTGTTGGGGACAACCACATTGCATGTTAGAGCAGTCGATTTCATGACTTGGATATTGTTAGCTTGCCTTGACCAAGCCCAGGTGCATTCTTTCTGATTTCCTGGAATTTTTTGAGCACCGGAGGAGGCCCTAGCAACTATTATTTGCAACCAGCAGTGTAGGTTTCACTAGGACAACACAGAGATTGTTGGGGACAGCCACATTGCATGTTAGAGCAGTCGATTTCATCACTTGGATATTGTTATCTTGCCTTGAGAAAGCTGAGGTGCATGCTTTCTTATTTTACTTTGTACGCAACAATTATATCAATAAAATGACTCAGATCAGCACAATTCATGGAGATATCTGATTGTTAAATATGTTGTAAAATTTTGTATGTGTTTTTGCTATGTTTGCTTGTTTAGCATTGTATATTTCCGTTAGGAATATTATAGTGGTATCAGAGCATGATTTTGGCCAGTCGTGGGTCTAAATCATGCAAATGCTCAAGTGCTATCGTGGACTAGAATTCCTGAGGCTAAAACACTAGTCCCACATTATTCTCCAGATTGAACTTGTGCCCAAAAATGTCTCAGCAGGAGAAATTTGAAAATGTTACTAGGAGCCTCGAGAGATTGGAGGGGCTACTCGAAGAGTGGGTGTCATCAAGGGCAGCGAGAAGAGAAAGTAGTTTTCGACTTGCAAATGAAGAAAATAAGAGGAGCATGATTACTGAACGAAATGCTAGTATCAATACTACAGAGACAAAGATGGGAGGCGGAGGTAGTGACGAGATGAGAGAGAACATACCCATTGAGGAGGGAGTTCATCCAAATACATTACAGCCAGTTGAGCATGATGATAATGGCACGTAGGAGAAGCACGGGGATACACCTATTGTGACACAAGAGTCACCTCTCTTGGAGTTTCCTTTGGTAGCCCTAATAGACAAATTGGAGGAGGCAGTTGAGCACACATTCATCTAAGTCACCTGACACAGGGACATGGGACACGATGGACACGCGGATTCGAGTGTCGAATTCGGGACACGGTGACCCCCGGAATAGGACATGTCCGGACACGTTATATATATATATATATATATATATATATATATATATATATAATTAGATATTTTTTACACAAATTCATTGATTCAAATATAGATCTTCATCTAGATGTAAGTTTTACAAAGATTTAAGATACATGATACATTGCTACACATGGAGCCATGTGTCCCAAATACAGTGAAGAATTTTCTTCTGCTTAATGACGTGCAATTGGTATTCTAGTAACTCCAACCTCTGTCTATGTTTAAAAGACTAATAGTAATCTATTCAGAGGGTCTATTTTTCTCATTGAAAATAGAGACAACTGAATGTACTTTTGCAGGTGCAGATTCTCAAAGTGACACACCCTATGTATGAGTGAGGTGTTGTATAGGTTGTGCCTTTGTTTTAGTTCACACATTTCACTGATGCAAGTTTGAAATTTTTTGTTGTAGATTTGTTAATGCATCTAGAGCATTTTTGTTCCCTGTTTATGGCCAAGCAGAGCTGCCTCAAGCATGCACAAAGTGAGAAATGAGAGGCCAAATACAAAGACATGCATGCACAAACTGAGAAATGAGAGGCCGAATACAAAGACATGCATGCACAAACTGAGAAATGAGAGGCCAAATACAAAGGCATGCATGCACAAAATGAGAAATGAGAGGCCAAATGGCCTTTTAAAAAGTTGTGGAGGGATTTTCTCTGTCGGCCGTGTCCGTCGAATTGGGACACGATCGTGTCCGTACAGGACACGATTGGGACACGACGTGTCATGTACGGACACAATCGGACACGATCCACTAGACACGAATCCGACAGAATCGTGTTCGATTCACTGGATTCGGGACACGATGGCCCAGACTAGCGAATTCGGTTTCTTAGATATTCATTGATGAGGTATCCAATGATGAGGCATCTTGGCTTATGACAGAGCTTTAGAGTGACAACCACCTACAACTGACTGATGAGCTTGTCTTGCATGTTGGGTTGTCTATGGAGGAGCAGTTGGAGGCTCATGTCGATCCCATGATGGAGGAGGATGTGCAGCCATCCTTTGGGCTAGCCATTGATGAGGGGAAACATAGAGACCACAGTTTGGGATTTCAGTAAAGTTCGCTTCTGAGGCACACTGACAGGATTTATAGCGTTATCATCCCACCCCTACACATTAGAATGAGAGAGGCGAAGTTTTTTAGACATACCAGAGGGGATGACAAGGTTAGCAGCACCATTGGGTCACCCTTTCTCATTGGAGAGAGGGAGACAGAGCTACCTAGTCAGATCTCATGTGTTGACCTGGATATTGGGATGAAACGATCGGAGTTGCACGGGGTGGAACATCTACATGTTGGGGTTGTTCTATCTGTGGGAGTTCGTGCATTTGATCCCTCTCTTGGGGTTAGATGGCGAGAGATTCTGGGTTGGTACCCTGTGGAGTGCGCTATGGAGATGGTGGTGGACCCGACTGTAGCTCAGCAGGAGCTTCCAGGCACTAGGATGCCAAAATCTCAGACTAGCATTGGGATTCGGGCGAGACTACCTATCACTTCCCAGGTACGCCAGTTGACTACGACCTGGATGGTACAGTTGACCTAGAAGTTGAGCATGAACATTCGCTAGGGGACTTTCAGTCAGCACCAGTGGCCAACCATTTTATGGACAGACTTCTTGAGCTATCTTGGTATGAAGTTTGTACACAGGGTCACGGGGTGATCAACATACTTTGGCAGGAGTTTGTCGGTGGAGCCGACATTGGCAGATCACCTGATGGTGCCTTGTATGGCGCTAGGGATTCTTCACCCTTGTGTGGGGCACAGAGGTTGCGGAGGAGCAAAGCATTGGTGGCTTCACTACTAACACATAGGGAGATTCACTTCTCGGATCCCTCAGGGAGGATTTGGAGTGAAGATCCATTCATCAGCAGGTATAGTGATGCGACAGTGGAGGTGATGATAGCGATTGAGGGTGGACCAACACATAGAGATACAGCTCTAGGCCATCACATCCAGGGATGTGTGGGAGCATCTAACGTTGAGCAGTGGACTACCAGTGGAAATGAAGGTGCATGGTGGTGTACCATAGTGTGTTGGATTGCGTTGTGGAGTAGGAGTGTCTTACATCACATTGAGTACAAGCGGGGAGTGACTGGTGCCTTGACATAGATAGGGCACGGGACGGTATAGGGTGGTACAACGGTAGCTGGGGATATCCTGTGGTGTACAGAACAGGTCCTCGATCAGCAGATCCGAGACAGAGAGAGGGGCATCAATAGCGATATTCTTCAGTATCCCATCAGACTCTTGATCCTACCCTTGGGGACCTACCAACCCATGACTCTCTAGTTGGGACGTTTGGTGGAGGCACGGGTTGACAGAAACATGCTTAGGGACGGCTTGCTTTATTTCCGAGGTAGCATAGGTTCCAGTCCTAGGCTCACACATGAGGAGTCGAGGGAACTCAATGATGTACTTTTGGCGAGACAGTCTCAGGTGTCACGGGAGCATGAGGGACTGTGGATGGTAGACTTCGTCTAAAGTAGGGCCCCTAGACTCTGAGCAATGTACAAGCGTGTCGTCAGGAGTTGGGATAGCGAATTTCACTACGTGGTCTGGCAAGAGCGGGGCAAGTTGGCTTGCATGGGACAGACTCTTGATACTTGGGATCCACCATGGGATACATACAGGGGTTGGAGATGAGGGCTAGATGGGTTCTAGCAAGTAGTAGCGCTGCGCAACAACATTTCGCGACTGGGAGTTGTGAGCTCCCAGTATGGTTGGGGTACCCAAGGATCCGGTTGGCGGGTGGATCACTCCATTTTGTGATGAGCAAGGTCATGGCAGAGGGTGGTCCAGTTCAGCTTGGGTTTGACACATGGGGGATCACTGAGGCCTCCACTGCATGGCGAGGCAGACTTATCCTGTTGTTGCTCAAGGTCGAGTTTAGTTGTGGAGGGGTAGATATTGGCATCATGGAGATGCCCAGGCAGGATGAGTTTGGCTCTCACATATTTTTCGCCACTAGGCCTCAGGAGAGGAAGATACAGTCCGCACACGGTAGGGAGTATGTCATAATCAGAGTAGCGCAACGTCAACATGGTGGCACCACTCTGATATTAGCAAGGGACCTGATCATCACCGCTCTTCACAACTTAATAACCTTTAGGGATGAGCTGGCTATTATAGGTGGAGATCATGCAGATCTTCGATGGGGCTTTAGCGAGTCACCAATGGCATGGGGGACTTCATTAGCATGGCAGGTGGGCCAGCAGGATGATATGAGGAGAAGCTCATGTGAGCGAGATGCTATCTCTGCAGTGATTGGGTGGTGTCTTCGAGAGTATACTCCTGGAGTGCATGGGATGGCCTACGTGGTAGCACAACTTCATGAGGAGTTGGGCATAGTGCCACATTATCCCCTACTCATTGATGGTATACAAGGGAATTCTGGTACTTATAGTGGGCAGGATAGTGAGTGGAGTGAGAGGAGCTTCATGTGGGACAGGATGGCTTGGGATCCTGGTATTGAGGGATTCTCTCATGTCAGGAGAGTGTAGAGGTCATGGACGATTCAGCGGCGCATCTGGGACCCTAGCACATTTTTTCAGTGACAGTGGGGAGAAAAAACTAGAGAGAGCGCTTGTTTGGCAATTGCTTGAAGACAAGCAACGTTTTGGTGGGGAGGACGGTGATATTCCCACTTGGCAATATTGCTAAGGGAAATATCAATCTTACCCAAATTTGTCTTATTTCATGTTTTCACTTAGGAGATGTGCGTTCAGAGGTGCCACATCAATTTTGAAATTAAGTAGGGGCCAAAACATTAGGAAGGAAGGTAAATATTGCGGCTCTAGTGGAGTGTGGGGGCCACCCCATGGAGAAATACGACCCACATGTGGAATACACTCTCATTGGTGCGAAGCTAGCGACGGAAAGTCGAGTTGGGCCCACATGGGCATTTTGGAGATTCTTTCATAAAAAGGGCAAGAGGCACTCATTTGGGGCATTCTTGATCATTTGATCATTTTTCTTTGACAAACAAGCTTGAGCTGAAGCTAAGTCTGCAAGTGTTGTTTAGCACACGAGTGTTTCCGAGCAGAAAAATCAACCCTTGTTTGGGTGGACTTCGAGTGCCAGCCCAAGGAGGGAGTCTCATTCATTTTCAGTTGATCCAAGAGCAGCATTTCGTAGTTTGGGGCCAGCATCACCAAGAGCTGCGTAGGTACTGCGCAGTAGAGATTGGAGCCACACGTGGGGGTTGAGGAGCGAAGATCATTTCGGGCTTAAACTTGTGGTCAAGGCCGGAAGGGAGTTTCTTGGGTGATTGGAGGCAATTTTGGGGAATTTTTCTGCAATTTGGTGGAGCAACAAACACAGTATCTGTTGCAGGTTACATTTTCTACTTGTGGAGGAGTGCCAAGCATTTGGGGTCAACTTTGGGGCATCAAAACTAGAGTAAATGTGAAAATTCGATGACCCAAATTTCTACTACAGCAAACTGATATTACTTCTCCTAGTTGTTAAATTCTACAAGTTATTTACTGTGTTCTCCAAGTAAATAGCAAAGAAAATACAATTGCAGCTGTCACTAAATAAATAAATAAAAGGCAAGAAGAAATACAGCATGTTGACCACTGGAGTGGCACCTGACGATTATATGAAGACTCCATGCCCAAGGATGAACCAAAGGACACTTGTACCATCAGATATCATCAGTTCAACAAATTTTTTAAATTCTATTTCTACTTCTCATCATCTTTCTCTTGTACCCAGATTCCTCGTCGTACGGGGAATTGTAATAAGTGATGCTAGTAATGATGAATTTGAGTCAGTATTGAGTCTGTAACAGGCCTAGGTAGCTTGGGACCTTGCCAACAACTGAATATTACTCTGTAAGGTTTTTTTTCACTCGGTTAATTATCATCTCCCTATCAGAACTTAATAATTAATTGAGTTTTTCCCTCCAATTTTACCCCAAAGTCGGAGTACGGCTTGATGGTGAGGCCTTGGGTGAGTCCTAGTGTCTATATTCAATGTATATTACCATACTAGATCACAGAAAAAAATTTGTGGAATTTAGTTAGGTCTAGGTAGTCATTTTTTATTTTTTTAGATTTCTCGCAGGTAAAAAATTGCAATAAAAAATGTAATTGAATTATAATAAGTGTTGTTTAAAGAAGTTGTATGGGGTATGAGTAATCAAAATTACACTTCTCACCCTCAACTTTCCACAATGACACACTTTGAAGGGTTAAAAATGTGTTTTGAACCCTCAAAATCCACTTTTCCTGAGTTTAGTGGGAAATCTAGCAATTAATCAAGCCAAAAATTAAATAAATCGAGAAAAATAAATATCCACACATGCTAAATGTTGTGGAAATGAGGTGGAAAATTATGGACGAGTTAAAGTGAAGTCCCAAGGTGATGTGGACTTCTAAAATCAAGCAAAGGACATGTGCTCAAATAAAATCGAATTTCTGGCATTAAATGAGTCTTGCTTACTTGAAATTTCGAATTTGTGAAGTTAATGCATATTTGGGAGGATTTGGGAGAATATTTGGTGGATATTCTTATGGGATATAGTCCCCACATGGGTTACCACCCATATACACTTGTCATTCTATCATAAAATTCGAATTTGGCACATGAGAGAAGAAGAAAATGATGTCCACTTGCCAGAATTCGATTTTTACACTTGGCATTGGAGCTCCACTTATCAAATTCGAATTTGCCTTGTGATCTCCTTCATCTCCTTCTTCTCACCACTTGGCATTTGATTCTTCATTGGGATTTTCTCTCATTCTCTTATATAAGTGAGCCTTGGGCTCTCATTTGCAATATTGTTTACTAGCTATTGTGTTTGCGAAAGCGCTACTACTTTGTACACTTTTCAAGAATATCAATAAAAAGACTTTGGGGGTTCATTCATGAGTGTTCTTTCTTTAGAGCATGGTGCATTGTGAGCTATTGGTATAATATTTTCTATGCTTTGAGTTATTTCATTTTCCATGTATTCTTGTGAACTTGCTAGTGCACAACTATCTTGTATTAGCATTTGATTTAAAAGTAGGCTCTAGAGGTTGAAATTTCTAGTTTATTTTCAAATAAATTTCTCTGAGTATCAATTCATTGTTTTCTTATCTAATTCTACATGGACTAATCTGTGACTTGAGTATTTTAAAATAATTCTTTTTGAATCAAGCGTGGGGGGAAGTCTTTGGGAGACCAACCCACTCTTGAAACACCTTCAAAGGAACTCTCATTTGTTATTTGGATTTTCATAGTTTATCTTACTAAAAAGTGTCTTGCAGGGATTTGTTTGGACATGGTGTGTATACATGCAATCATTTAAAAATATTTTACTTTTCATTATGCTTCATTGGATCGTATTTTGCTATTTAAAGAGCTTAAGCATGGCTAGACAAAGAGGAGAGTTTACTCATCCTCTTTAGCTTAGCCCTTTGTAGATTATTGTGCAATATTTTGTGATTTTCTTTCTTTAACACTTGGTTGGTTTTTTGTAGCCTTCTTTTTCTAACTTGTTTTCTTGTAGCAACTTGTGGGATTCACCTTCAAGAAACTACTAGCAAATTGTTGCAGGACATTTGAGCTCTAATTTAAAACGAGGAGGACTCTCTTTTTTCCCTTTGGTAGTGGGCAGTTAAAGAGCTTCCTTGAGGAAGGTCGAGTTCCTTTTGTGGCTTCTCTTCTCTCTCTTGGCCATGAGCATTGAGAAGGCTTAGCCTCTCTTCTTCACTTGTAAAAATCTGATTTCTATTGAGTCTTTATAGTGCAAAACTTTCTCATCAAGGATAAGTCTAAGACCTCAAGTTTCATTTGAAAAGGTTTTCCTTGAGCTTGTAGGAGGCTTCATAGTCACTTACCTCTAACCAATAAAATTTCTGATTTTGGGAGTGTGGGTTTTACCCATTGGCAGCCCAATCTCTCCATTTTTTTTAGAGGACTTTTGGTGTGATTTGTTGATCTCTTAAAATTGCATGCATCTCATCTAATTGGTCAATTAACACAACCATGTATTTCATTCATTTCATTAGCTATTCACTTTGATTTGCTACAAGTTTTAAGAGAATTTGCTAACTTTCATAGCAAATTCAGATTTTTTATATTCAAGCATCTTTACTTGAGTTTGTTTAGCTTGAAATCATATTTCAAATTTACTTATGCTTCACCATTGAACACACTCTACAATCTTAAGTTTGATGTGTCAAGTAAAGTTACATTTTATTTCATGACAAGCAAATAAATTTCAAGTTGAAGTTGAATTTTCATTTTCGTGTTAATATATTTTTAGATCTTAGATGCCCCAAGCATCACTGATATTTACCTCTGACTTAAGTTGGTTGAATAGACATTTTAGGGACCCTCTACCTCTAGGGACTCCTCATTATGAGATCCAAACCTTTGGGCGAGGCTGAGGGCTGCGGATTAGAGTTCAATTGTAATCTTTCTTTAGAGCTAACTAATAAAATAAACCAAGAGCACTATCTCATCACATTTACTTGCAAATTTTTCAATTTTTTTGGTATCTTGATGGTTTAAAGTTTCGCATGCAAATCTTATTTCAAGAAGCACTTTGGATGCAAACGTTTTAATCTCTTAAATTTTTCAACAAGTTTAATTCTATGGTACTTGGAAATTTGCTTACTTTTGCAACTTCATTGCATGTTGTCATTTTAATGGTCATTATGCTTATGGATGATTGACATATCTTGTTTCATTGGCACGTACTCTTATTTGTTGTTGCAAATTTAATTGCATGTTGTTATCTTGGTCTAACATTTGTGTTTTTCTATCATCTCATTTACATTCTCCAAAGTAAATTACTATTTTTTTGTATTTTGGCAAGATATCTTCACATGTTTTGATTCACCAATTTATTTATCTTAAAAACACTCTTGTATCTTGCATTTATAATATCTTGTGCGAACAGTTTCTTGTTTCACTTTTCAGGATTACTTTTGTTTTCCATTTGAAAGCATTTCACTTCATTTAAGCAAATACAATTTCATTTTAAGAGCAATACTCTGAAGACACTAGTTTTTCATATGTTTCATGCTTATCTTATGTATTGATGGTTATTGCTCATATCACTTTTTTGCTTATAAATCCTAAGTAATCGATTTAACTCTAAAAACTCTCCTAGAAAACTCACATATTTAACTTAGTTTTCCATTTAGAGACCACCCCCCTTAGCTAACCTAAGAGATAGCTTAAATGGAGAGAGTTGGGAATAGGTGACAACCCCATCTCTTAGTTTATTGCCACCAACCACACCTTGTGGGGTTAAAGGCTTTTCTCACTAACTAAAGGTAGGTGTAGGCAGCAAGGTGATAACACAACACATACAAGTGGCACCATTATTTTTGGACTAATGTCTCCGGAAAAACCCAATGCGGGAAAACCAGTGCAGCAGCTGAGGGTTTGTATTATTAAGCAGTCATTTCTTAATACAATCTGGATGCCCAAATGTAGCTATCCAACAGAGAATCTGACTGTCAGAAAATTAGTGAGGATTATCTCACACTAACATTGCAGATCTGGCACTGACCCAACCTCGAACTGACAAGCCCCGCGCTGCCTCTGTGCAACTCTGCTTCACAACTGCAGGGGACTGCGTCACTCCCTCTGGCTGATCTTTTTGTTGGATGGATGCTCGATCCTCTGGCCCTTTGGTCTCACACCCCAGCTCTCGGCACTGGATCTTGTTGAAAAAGTGTAACTAGGTTTGGTCTTCATGATGACTAGTAATTATGATTTTCTGTAAACAAAGAAGACAAAATAATAAATGTAATATGTTACTTGCTTCATGGGTTTCATGAACAAGGAGTTTTATTATAGGTAAAAGAGTTCTTCTTGATGTCTTTTAGGATTTTTCATCTAGTCATAAATATAATTAAGTCATATATATATATATATATGAAGTTGCGTTACACTTGTAAAAGAGTCACTCCAAGATGCTTGTCACTATACCCTTCAATTCGGCTCAAAGTAAATGAAGGATTATCCCTTGAAGAAGGCGACCTACATACACTTGATCACGTCAGCGTGAAAGCAAAGAGGCAGTTTATATATATAAGAGGACTGCGGCCTCATTTGAGATCAAACAATTCAGACATCTTTGAAATAACACAGTGTGGATTTCAGTGCGGATTTCAGTACATAAGTTAAGGGTTATATAACAAGAAAGGAGGTCACAGTTTTCGGATATATCACCTCTACATTTTCTGTGTAGACTGAAGTAAACTCCAGTATTACCACAACTCATTTAAGGGTGAAATCAAGTGAAAATCAATGCTGGAAGATAGCCGAGGTTAGGAGATAGTGGAATACTGAAAGAGAATCCTATAGGAGTGTGCCAAGAAGTGAAGGACTAAGAGACCGAGACTCTCTTAGTGACAGTGTTGGACAGTGCAAGAAATAAGGTCAATGTATGAAGGGATAGTGACAAGTATCTTGAGTAATTTTGTATTAAAGTCTTTTGTCAAGGGTCTTGGTATTCTCAATTGAAGCATCTATAAGAAGAGATTTGTGGGTTTTCCCCTCAAGAGGAGGGGTTTTGGCCCTGACTTATAGCCTACATATTGTGTCATTGTTTTTATTGTATTGGTAACTGTTTGATGTATTGCTTATCGTCATAACAATAATCAAAGAGATAGAAGAAAAAGTATAACACAAACAGTTATCTAGTTAGAGAATTGAATTAAACACCGCCCTATTGAATTCTCAACATGATATCAGAGCTAAGGACATTCAAGGGCATCATGAAGGTCATCAAGAACATTGCAAGCCATCTCTAGAAAGGTTTTAAGAAGTTATGGAATCTTTTATTCTCTTCCAAGGAAGTGTCAAACATAAAAGATGAAGGTCTTTCAAGAAGAAGACATTTGGGTAATTGACAGTGGTGCTTCAAGACACATGACTGGCCATCCAAAACATTTAAAGACTCTAGCAAAAGGAAAATCCACTTATTCTATCAAACTTGGAGACAACAATAGTTATCCCGTAAAAGGTATTGGATCTACATCAATCAAGTTTGAAGACGGAAGCAATATCCACCTCAACAATATTTTATTTGTTCCAAGTTTGCATAAAACTTGCTCTCAATTTCAAGCTTAGAAGACAAAAGAGATAGAGTAGCTTTCATTGATGGAAAGGTTGTTGTTTGGGGAAAAGATTTAAATATAAATCAAGCCAAAGTTATTGGCATTCGAGAAGGAAGTCTCTACAGATTGATCTCCCCTTTAGTTCAAGCCCTAGTTCAGGTTGAAATCAGTCCATGTGAACTATGGCATCGAAGTTTTGGTCATCTCCATTTCAAAATCCTTCCCTCTCTAATCTCCATTGTAAATGGAATCCCAAATCTTAAAGAATACCATGAAGGAGCCTGCAAGGGATGTGCATTAGGCAAGAATGTCAAAAGACCATTTGGAAGCAGTACTTCACGATCAAAATATATCCTGGATCTCATCCACTCTGATGTGTGTGGACCAATGACTCCAAAATCTCTTAGTGGTCATTTATACTATGTCACCTTTATATATGATCATTCAAGGAAGACCTAGGTTTATGTGTTAAAAAACAAGGATGAAGTTTTCACAAAGTTTCAAGAATTCAAGGCTAAAATTGAAAATCTCACAGAAAGAAAGATCAAAATCCTTAGATTTGATATTGGAGGAGAATATACATCCAAGGAGATCATAGCATTCTGTAAGGAGTCAGGGATTAAGAGGGAGCTAATAATTCCATACTATCCCAAACAAAATGGTGTTGCAGAAAGAAAGAATTGATCCATTGTAGAAAGTGTAAAAGCAATGATTCATGATCAAGATCTGCCAAAGTTTCTATGGGGAGAAGCAACTAAAACTGCAGTATATATTCAAAATAGATGTCCTCACAGATCTTTGGACAATAAAACTCCAAAAGAAGTATTCACGGGAAAGAAGCCATATGTAGATCATTTGTGAATCTTTGGGTGTCCTGTATATATCCACATACCAAAGGATAAAAGAAAGAATTTGGATCCTTCAGGGATGAAAGGAATATTTGTTGGATATAGCAACTCATCAAAATCTTATAGAATATACATAAAGGATGGTCATAACATAGAAGTTAGTCGTGATGTCATATTTGATGAGAGCATAGCATTCAAGAAATCAAAAGATCTTTCCACAGACTCTGATGATGAATATCTTCCAATATTTGAGGAATAAGTGAACCAAGCAGCTGAGGAATCTCACCATGAAGAAGGTCTCAGTGAACCCATTCAACCAATGGTCATACCTGAAACAAGAAAAAGACCCAATTGGTTGAAGTGCACACTACTTGATGTAGAAGGTCATGGAGCAACGAAGGGGACATTTATAGAAATTAAGAAACCTAAGAAATACTCTGGGTATGTTGCATACATGACAAAACTTATAGAAGCAGAACTGGCCACATTTGAAGAAGCAATACAGAATCTTGAATGTAAGAATGCCATGAAGGAAGAATACCATGAAGGAAGAATACCAATCTATCATGAAGAATGGTGTATGGGAGATTGTACCTAGGCCCGAAGACAAATCTGTGGTTACTTCCAAATGGGTCTATAAGATCAAACATGCTGTTGATGGAAGTATAGATATGTCTAAAGCAAGACTTGTGGCCACAGGTTTCTCTCTTCCCTAGTTGCATCAATGGGATGGAACATCCATCAAAATGGATATCAAAACTACATTTTTGAATGGTACAATTGATGAGCATTTCTGAATTGTACAATTGATGAAGAAGTCTACATAGAACAACCCTTGTGATTTGAATTCAAGGATAGAAAGGCATATGTGTACATGTTGAAGAAAGCACTATATGGCCTCAAGCAGGCACCAAGGGTGTGGTATGCTAGGATAGATGCATATCTTCAAAGACTAGGCTTGAAGAAAAGTTTTGCTGACTCAAACTTATATATCAAAGTGGAAAAAGGTGAACCGATAATTATTCTTCTATATGATCTTCTCCTGACAGGTATAGAAGGACGAATTAAAGAATGCAAGGAACACCTAGCAGAATTTGATATGAAGGATATTGACTTGATGCATTACTATTTAGGACTAGAATTCTGGCAAGGACCTAATGAAATCCTTTTAGGTCAAGGAAAGTATGTGATAAAGATGTTGAAGAGGTTTGACATGATGGACTGCAAATCGATGACCACTCTGATGATCAAAAACTTAAAAAGACTTAGAAGTTCTGATTCAAGCCCGGTGGATCCTTCCAAGTATAGACAATTAATTGGCTCACTAATGTACTTGGTCAACACTCGTCCAGACATATGTTTTGCAGCAAACATCCTCAGTCAGTTCCAAATAGAACCAAAGCAGGATCATTGGTTGGCAGAAAAACACATTCTGAGGTATCTTCAAGGAACCATTAACTACCGTCTAAAATATGATAGAAGGAATGATGTCCAATTAATTGGATATACAGATTTTGACTGGGGAGGCAGTGAACAAGATGGTAGGAGCACCACCAAAGGATGCTTCAGCTTGGGATCCTCTATGGTCTCATGGATGGGCAAAAAGCAAGATACTATTGCTTTGAGCAGCGCTGAGGCTGAATATGTTGCAGCATGTGAAGTAGGCAAAGAGGTGGTCTAGTTAAGGAAGCTATTATCCGACTTATTTGAAGGACCGATGGATCCTACAATGATTCTATGTGATAACACTAGTTGTATACATTTGTTTGAAGATCCAGTATTTCATGGAAAGACAAAGCACATCAACAACAAGTATCACTATGTTCGAGAACTAGTAAAAAATGGTGTGCTACAACTTCAATATGTTTCCATTGATGAACATGTAGCTGATATATTGACAAAATCACTTCCAAACAAGAAGCTTGTGTATCTAAGAGACAAGCTTGGTTTGATGGATGTATCCTCCCTATGTGAGAGGGAGAGATAGACACGCATTATTCTCTTCATTGGAAGAAAGAATGAAGTATTTTGGGATTTGTTAACCATCTAGCATCTGATACTCTTTGAATGTGGTAATGGCATTCTGATAAAGAGTAGTCGAGGACGGATATTATTTGAGATGAGAATAGTCCTATGAGTTCATACTCGGTGAACACCCGGGTGGAGTATGTACCTCGGAGACAATGACAATGGTGTCTATAATCATTGGTCTCACCAACATTGTGGCTCAAGATCTCGTGGAGAGATGGAGCCATTAGACAAGGCCTTGCTATGTAGCAATGCTAGATTAATATGATGCTAGAAATATATGGGTTACAAATCCAACTCTTCTTATGTAATATCTTCAGATTGAGAATGACCATGTACCATTATGAATACCTCCCTAGTTAAGAGGGAGTGTTGAAAAAGTGTAACTAGGTTCGGTCTTCATGATGACTAGTAATTATTATTTTATGTAAATAAAGAAGACAAAGAATAATAAACGTAATATGTTACTTCATGGGTTTCATGAGCAAGGAGTTTTATTATAGGTCAAAGACTTCTTCTTGATGTCTTTTAAGATTTGTCATCTAGTCATAAATATAATTAAGTAACACTTGTAAAAGAGTCACTCCAAGATTCTTGTCACTATACCCTTCAAGTCGGCTCCAAGTAAATGAAGGATTATCCCTTGAAGAAGTCGGCCTACATACACTTGATCATGTTGGCCTAAAAGCAAAGAGACGGTCTATATATATAAGAGGACTGCGACCTCATTTGAGATCAACCAATTCGGACATCTCTGAAATAACACAGTGCAGATTTCAATACATAAGTTAAGGGTTATATAACAAGAAAGGAGGTCACAGTTTTCGGATATATACCTACCTCTACATTTTCTGTGTAGACCGAAGTAAACTCCAATATTACCACAACTCAGTTAAGGGTGCAAATCAGTGCTGGAAGATAGTTGAGGTTAGAAGATAGTGGAATACTGTAGGAGAAGCCTATAGGAGTGTGTCAAGAAGTGAAGGACTAAGAGACCGAGACTCTCTTAGTGACAATGCTGGACAGTGCAAGAAAGAAGGAAAATACATGAAGGGATAGTGACAAGTAACTTGAGTAATTTTGTATTAAAGTCTTTTGTCAAGTGTCTTGGTATTCTCAATTGAAGCATCTATAAGAAGAGATTTGTGGGTTTTCCCCTCAAGAGGAGGGGTTTTGGCCCTGGCTTATAGCCTACATATTGTGTCACTGTTTTTATTATATTGGTAATTGTTTGATGTATTGCTTATCGTCATAACAATAATCAAAGAGATAGAAGCTAAAGTATAACACAAGCAGTTATCTGATCTGACCCTCAGCAAAATAGTGTATCTCCTCAGAGGCTCAGCATTAACTCTGTGTGGCTCTGCGCTGCCCAGCATAGCCCTTACGCTGTCTCTTATGGTTCTTCCTCTGCCTTCTTTGTGATGTATTCCCAGCTCAGGAAAAATAGCTCCAACCGGAAATTATCTTTGCCCCTCACTACAAGAATCACTTCGATGATCTCTCCGGCTGCTCTGCGTTGCTTACTTGAGAAATCGATCTCTAGATCCTCTCCCAATTTGTTTTCCAAATGCCCATCGAAGTCTTTCTTATAATCTTCTCATTCAGAAATCAACGGCCCAAATTAAAACATAATCAAGGACTATGATTAACTTGACTTTATCTTTCTCTTTTTCTAGAAGATTCACACCCAGTTCTATTAATACACTTTAATTATTTTAATTCCCTAAGTTTAGACTTAGGCTTCCATTAAAAATAATTAATTATTTTAAGAAAACCTCATCTAGGTGGAATTTCCCAAAACGCTTTCCAAGTATTTTGGAATACATGTGTCCAAGCCTCCCTACAAAATTTGACACTTAGAGCACATCCGATGCTACCAGAAATCAACACTCCCTCTTAGCGAGGAATGTGCTCTAGTAATGCATCCTGCTGAAGCATCACCCTGACTTTGTAACATCTCCTTCTGCGCTGCTGATGTCTGGCACTGCTGCCAACCAACTACTGCGTTGTTGCATCTGTGCTGCTACTGACCCTGCATGTTGCTTCCAACTACATCTGCACAGCAGAAAAACATCCAAAACAATGAACTAAGTGTTCAGCATGATGCATCTGATACTGAAGATCTGACTGTTGCTAGTCTCTGTGCTGACCCTTTGAAGCGTCTGCGTTGTTGCTGACTCTACACTGTGCCCAACTGCACCGCTTCCAACTCTACTCTGCGTTGCTCACTCTTTGGCACTCCCTAACCATTGCACTATCACTCTGGCACTCCTCTGCACCAACTGAGACTGGTCCATCCTGCTACTTCTAGTATGGGCTCCCATAGCAAGGTATTGATCCAAGAGGTGGAATCCTCAAGGATCCTGCCCAACTGCAGCTCTTTTGAACTACAATTCTAGATCACCCCAATTCTCCCATGGAGATATGTGGGCAATCAGTGCAAACTCCACCTCCTCGATCCTCGCAGTTGCAGCCTGCGGATCATGTTTCTCATCCTTGTCCTTCTTCTTGAGAGGACACTACGTAGCGTAGTGACCAAACTCACCACACCGGAAACACTTGATCTTTGAGATGACCTTCTTCCGGCTCCGTTGCTCCTGCTGCCCCTTTGATGTAAGGGTTGCATTTGTAATGTTCCCAATTAGCAGCAGCTAATTGGAAATATTAATTTTGATTAATTTTTCCTTATATAGTTAAAATATAAATAAAGTGGGTAAAAGGAGAATGTGACCCACTTAACACACTCCCTAAAATCACCTAGGAGACATAACATTGTGGTCAAGGTGGGCCAAGGGGGCCAAGTGACAACGTAGGGGGTGACACACTTAGACAACGTGGGCCAGCTAGCGTAGTTGAGTTGGCAGCATGGGCCAAAGAGAGGCAACGTAAGCATGGTGGGGCCAAGGAGAGAGGGAGGCTCACCCAAGATAAAAAGAGGAGAGGCTACCTCATTTCTCTCATGATTGATGATTATGCAATTTGGAGATTGTCTCTAGACATTGAGCACGCTTGCTGTTTAGCTAGTCTACACGTACTGTTCAGTACATCGGGTGTCTCCGTGCGGAGATCCCACCCTCAGCCCTGGGAGACTTCGAGTGCTTGCTCGGGTGAGGTATTCTACCATCATTTTTGCAGGAGGATTTGTGGTTGCCTTCGTTGTGGAGCAGAGCATCTAGGGACTGCGTAGTCTTGAGAGGGAGGACGCAGTTCATTTTGGGAGAGCTCCGGATTGGTGCCTTCTTGGAGGATTCAGGCTGGAGAAGTGAGCAAGTGGCCAGCCCTTGCCTATTGGAGATATTTTGGAGAGATCAGACCTTCAGTCATTGAGGAGCATTCCTTGGAGGGACAGCGCAGTCTTGCAGAGGGAGGACGCAGTTCTAGTTGGGGGAGAGTTCCGGATTGAGGTGTTTTGGGTGGATTCAGACTGGAGGATTAGGGAAGGGATCAGCCCTTACCTATTGGAGACATTTTGCAGAGGGAGAGGCCCTATTTTGCAGTGTTGCCTTCAGGGTCAGCGTTTCCCTTGAGGGATAGCGTAGTGCCTCAAAGGAGGTATTTTTCGGGGTCAGCCATTCTCGAAAATCTCTCTGGGTTTTTCTGGGTTTTGGGAGAGGAGGCCATTCCCAAATTTTCGACATTTTCCGAGTTGGGGAACAGCCCCAAAGACTCATTCCATTTCAGCAGTTGCAGCAGCGCGGCAGCGTTTTCCAGCAGCTTGGAGATTACGCAGTTGATAAAGGGAGCAACCATTCCATACATTGTTCTGAGAGTATTTCTACACTTGCCTTGAGCAAGTCGAGGTGCTATCATTCTGATCACCTTTGTACTCTCCTTATTTCTCAGTATCAAAAAAATGGCTCAGCGTTCTCCATATTGTGTATTTTGTCTCGTGATTTATCTTTAGTTGCTGTGTACCTTGTTGTGTGCTTTATATTACTGTTTATTTCCCTTCGGGTTATTACAGTGGTATCAGAGCATCATTCTTGGCTTAGCCGTGGGGATATTTTTCTATGAACAAAGAGGGTAGGAAGAATCTTACCCACCAAACGCAGTAGAGGTGGAAAATTGGGGGGTCTCACAACAATGTAACCAACATTTACCAGCCTTCAGTAGGCCAACCAGGATCACGATGCCTACATTCTTACCTCCAACACCGAGTGATCAAGGGAAGCGGCATGATCATATACCCTTTGGAGATTATTTCCGCGAATGGCAGTCCATGGGGGAAAACTTTAGAGCAGCTTTGCCCTTCAGAGATTACTGTCAACTCAGGCAGGATGAAGGAGGAAGGAACAGTGGGGTTTCTAGCATGCAGAGTTCAGAGTTGCAACGTACCACTGGGAGGTCACCTTTTCCCACGTATGATGGATCCACTGATTGCACGGTTTGGGATCGGGTGGAAAAGCTGGATACCTCTTTCTAGCTTGACCGAATAACGAAGGGGGAAGCCATTAAAATGGCTACCTCGGACATGGAGGATGAGGGCACATAGGATCATGGGGAGCATGTGGATACACCCAGTATGACACAGGGGTCACCTGCGTTGGAGACTCCTTTGACCATATCGGTTGATATCTTAGTAGAGAGAGTAGAGCTTACCCCAGTAGTGCCATCCATTAAGGTGATGACCGGGGTGGTGTCTGAGTCTTCGGGTGGTAGCAGCGCGCGACAGATGGGTGAGGTGCCAGGAGATGTATCCACCTTTGATGAGGCACTAGGAGTTACAGAGGTATTGGACAATGGTCGCACACAACAGTGTCATCAGATTCGAGCCGACCTTCTATTTTTGAAGGGGAAGGCCACATCAGTACGAGAGGCTATCTTGTTACAGAACGAGGAGCTAGAGGGCATGAGAGTGGTCTGTGCCGAGTCAGCGCCCAAGTTGGCCCACATTGGGGAACGACTGGATTCCCTAATGGTACAGCTAGAGGGCACATTGGAGTGTCAGAGCAGCCCCCTTCAGGCATGCATAGACGGGGCTAGCAGCATTGTTGGGTCACCTATTTCCATTGGAGAGAGAGAGGCGGAGCCACCTAGTCAGATCTCATACGTTGACTTGGTTAGCAGGATGAGACGATCGGAGTTGCACAGGGTGCAACATCCACATGTTGAGGTTGGATGGCGAGAGATTTTGAGTTGGTACCCTGTGGAGTGGGTTATGGAGATAGTGGTGGACCCGAGTGTATTTCAGCAGGAGTTTCCAGGTGCTGGGAATACTGGAACCCCAGACTAGCATTGGGATCTAGGCGGCACTACCTGTCGTTTCCCAGACAGGTCGATTGACTATGCCTTGGAGGGTACAGTTGGCCTAGTAGCTGAGCATGCGTGTTCGCTAGGGGAGTTTCGGTTAGCTCCAGTGGCCAACCAGTTTATGGGCAGACTCCCTTGGTTGTCTGGGTATGACACTTGTACACGAGGTCATAGGGTAATCAACATACCTTGGCAGGAGCTTGTTGGAGGAGGTGGCATTGGCAGACCACCAGATGGTGCCTTGTATGGAGCCAAGGATTCTTCACCTTTGTGTGGGGCACAGAGGTCACAGTGGAGCCGAGCAATGGTGGTATCACTATTGACACATAGGGAGATTCACTTCTCGGACCCCACAGGGAGGGTTTGGAGTGATGATCCATTCGTCGGCGGGTATAGCGACGCGACAGTGGAGGTGATGATACCAATTGGGGGTGGTCCGACATGTAGAGACACAACTCTAGGTCATCACATCCAAGGATGTGTGGGAGCCTCTAGCATTGAGCAGTGGACTACCGGTAGACAGGGAGTTGCATGGTGGTGTACCGTAGTGTGTAGGATTGCATTGTGGAGTAGGAGTGTCCTACATCACATTGAGAACACGCGAGGAGTGACCGATGCCTTGACACAGACAAGGCACAGGACGGTACTGGGTGGTACAGCAGTAGTCGGAGGTATCCAGCAGTGTACAGGGGTGTGCCTCAGTGTGCAGTGGCATGTTGAGGAGTACATGGATGATCGGTGGTATGTGGAGGCATACGATGCTGCACAGCAGGGTCTTAGAGTATTGCCTCCAGGGAGACTCACGGACAGGGACACTGGGCTTACCTTTGGGGGTAGTTCACCCAGGATCGATGGGGAGACAGATGAGCGATACTTGACCGTATCTGTGGGGACTCATGCACATGACCCTCTTCTACATCACTCATGGGCATAGTCGATTTTGTTGTTGTCCTTTGGCACCTTAGGCATGAGCAGCGGGATACGCGAGGCTCACCCAAGATATTTGGATGACACTCAGCACACTAGGGGAGAGACTTCTCAGCAGTGGCACTGGGTTGGTGCGCTAGTTGACAGCCACAGGTTAGGGGATGAGATGATCCTCTGCAGGGGTGGCACATCAGTCATCGCTGAGCCTACGCTTGGGGAGCGGGTCATGAGGGAGACATGCGTCACTCTTTTCTTAGGGCATGTTGAGACCATGCATGAGCAGAGGATAATGGGTACAACAAAGATAGCATCCCAGTATGCATCTGGGCTCCAGACGATGTACCGACACATTATCGTGAGGGTGGATGGTAGACCCAGTGGAGATGGTTGGCAGGTACAGGAGGAATCTAGATACCTTGAGTCAATTGCGAGTATCAGATATCCATCTATTGATTGCATTCAGGGGATGGCTATTTGTCACATATGGCTTCCAGCGGTCATCGGTACTACACAGTGGCCGACACAGGGCAGGTTAGCATGCTTTATATTTTTCCATGATATATGGACCCTTTATATTGGTCACGAGCAGGGACTAGAGATGAGGTACGGAGGGATCCCTGCAGTTGTTAGAGCTATAGTGCAGCAGGTCCGACTATGGGATGCAGAGATTCAGTTGATTGATAGCCCATTATGTCTCATGATGGTCGGAGTCAGGACAGAGAGTGATCTAGTTCACTGTTGGGTTGGCACATGGGGGTACACAGAGGTCTCCAACAGATGGCAAGGCAGAATTTCTCTGTTGCTACATAGATTCAGAGCTACATTCAGAGGGGTAGGTATTGGCATCATGGCGATGCCTGGGTCGGATGAGATTTTCTCTCATAGATCTCCCGCCACTAGGTCTCAGGAGAGGGGGATACAGTCTGCACATGACGAGGAGTATCTCATGATCAGAGTAGCGCAACATCAGCATGGTGGTACTCTTCGATATTAGCAGGGGACTTGAGCATTACAGCTCTACACAGCTTGATAACTTCTATGGGTGAGCTGTATACTACCTGGGGAGATTATCTATATCCTCCATAAGGCTTTAGCGAGTCACTGATGAAGTGGGGGACTTCATTAGCATGGCAGGATGGTGGGTGGAGTAGGTGGAGCTTCATGTTGGACAGGATGGCTTGGGATCTTGGCATTGAGAGATCCCTCCATATCAGGGTGATACAAAGGACAAGGAAGATTCAGTGGCGCATCTGGGACCCCGGCACATTTTACAGTGATGGTGGGGAGCATCAGCTAGAGAGGAGGCTTGTTCAGGCATTGCTTGAGGACAAGCAATATTTCATGAGGATCGTAATGTCCCCAATTAGTGCAGCCTAATTGGAAATATTAATTTCTTGATTAATTTGCCTTTATAAAAGAAGAGTAAATAAAGGTAAAGGAGAATGTGACCCACTTAACACACTCCCTAAAGTCACCTAGGAGACATAACGTTGTGGTCAAGGTGGGCCAAGGGGGCCAAGTGACAACATAGGGGGTGCACACTTAGACAGCGTGGGCCAGCCAGCGCAGTTGAGTTGGCAGCGTGGGCCAAAGAGAGGCATCATAAGCATGGTGGGGCCAAGGAGAGAGGGAGGCTCACCCAAGATAAAAAGAGGAGAGGCTACCTCATTTCTCTCATGATTGATGATTATGCATTTTGGAGATTGTCTCTAGACATTGAACACGCTTCTTGTTTAGCTAGTCTGCACGTACTGTTTAGTACATCGGGTGTCTCCGTGTGGAGATCCCACCCTCAGCCCCGGAAGACTTCGAGTGCTTGCTCGGGTGAGGTATTCTACCATCATTTTTGTAGGAGGATTTGTGGTTGCCTTCGTTGTGGAGCAGAGCATCTAGGGACTGCGCAGTCTTGAGAGGGAGGACGCAGTTCATTTTGGGAGAGCTCCAGATTGGTACCTTCTTGGAGGATTCGAGTTGGAGAAGTGAGCAAGGGGCCAACTCTTGCCTATCGGAGATATTTGGGAGAGATCAGAGCTTTAGTCATTGAGGAGCATTCCTTGGAGGGACAGCGCAGTCTTGCAGAGGGAGGACACAGTTCTAGTTGCGGGAGAGTTCCGGATTGAGGTGTTTTGGGTGGATTCAGACCAGAGGATTAGGGAAGGGATCAGCCCTTACCTATTGGAGACATTTTGCAGAGGGAGAGGCCCTGTTTTGCAGTGTTGCCTTCAGGGTCAGCGTTTCCCTTGAGGGATAGCGTAGTGCCTCAAAGGAGGTATTTTCCAGGGTCAGCCATTCTCAAAATGCTCTCTGGGTTTTTCTGGGTTTTAGGAGAGAAGGCTATTCCCAGATTTTTGGCATTTTCCGAGTTGGGGAACAACCCCAAAGACTCATTCCATTTCAATAGTTATAGCAGCACGGCAGCATTTTCCAGCAGCTTGGAGATTACGCAGTTGATAGAGGGAGCAACCATTCCATACATTGTTCTGAGAGTATTTCTACACTTGCCCTGAGCAAGTCGAGGTGCTATCATTCTGATCACCTTTGTACTTTCCTTATTTCTCAGTATCAATAAAATGGCTCAGCGTTCTCCATATTGTGTATTTTGTCTCGTGATTTATCTTTAGTTGCTGTGTACCTTGTTGTGTGCTTTATATTACTGTTTATTTCCCTTCGGGATATTACAACATTCTCCTCCTCCTCCTTGGTCTTCGTCCCACTACTGTTGTTGCCATCAAGCTTGCACTTAACTAAGTCTCTCCTCATCTCTTCCTGCTGACGAGTTTCCCACATCCCTTCCCAATCCAACAACTTCTCTCTGCTTAGGATACTCTGGACAAAGGCTTGCCACTCTTCGGAAATGGAATTCAAGGCCAATCTAACCATCTCTGTGGCTTGAGGTGCTGACCCTACAACGACTTGTTGATCTTGAACATCCTGAAGCTTCAATAGGAACGGATCTATACGTTCCCACTTCTGCATTCTTGTAGATCGCATATTCTCCTCCAATAACATCTTTCACTGCTCGAAATACCCCTGGTATAGCGTATCCAATGCATCCCACATCTCCTTGGCAGTCCCTTTGCAAGAAATGTGCAAAACTAGATGATCCCTAACTCCATCGAGGATCAACCTTTTATCTTTAGCCATATATTTCTTGTAGGCCTTCAATGGATCCGGATCTCTGGGGACAGCTACCACGCAGTCAATGAAGGTCTTGAGATCATGCTCATCTAGAAGGAAGGAGATCCTTGCATTCAAGATTACATAGTTGGAGGCACCCTCAACCCGATCCTAATCATGAAACCCAATAGTTGCCATCTCACCTAACCAAATGTCGAATGTTGCCTCTAACCCTCTGCGCAGTTGGCTCTACGCACTCCCTGCTGGAGTAAGCCAAATAAAACTCAGTTTCAGCTGCTTCTACACGGGAAAACAAAATTTCTTGGGAAAGAAATTCTCTGAGGTCAGAATTCTCTCAGTATGTTCCTTCTTCTGACGCTTTTCTGCACCAGTAGATGCTACAACAAAAACTACGTCCCACCAGTAGACTATTCCGCGTTGAATCTGTTGTTGCGTTGCTTCCTCTTATGCGGACAAATCACGAACATTAAATCTTACCTCTTTGTCGACTCACTCAGAGAGAGATTTTCCTCGAGAATCTTGCCCTCCTGACTTGGACTGTGCAATCCCTCTAGCGATTCGATCTGCTGCTTACGCAGCTCTTCAAATGGCCTCTTTTGTTCAGCATTGGCTCTTCCGACTATGCTCTCTTGCTTCACCTGCGCTCTGATACCATGTGAAAATTCAATAACCCAAATTTCTACTACAGCAAACTGATATTACTTCTCCTACTTGTTCAACTATACAAGTTATTTATTGTGTTCTAAAAGTAAATATCGAAGCAAATAAAACTGCAACAATCACAAAATAAATAAAATGCAGAAGACAAGAACTAAGCAAGAAGAAGTACAACACACACAAGTCACATCGTTACTTTTGGACTACCATCCCTGGAAAAACGCAATGCGGGAAAACCGGTGTAGCGGCTAAGGGTTTGTATTATTAAGTTGTAATTTTTTAATACAATCTGGATGCCCAAATCTAGTTATCCAACAAAGAATATGAATGCCAGAAAATTAGTGAGGATTACCTCACACAAACACTGGAGATCCGGCACAGACCCAACCTCGAACTAACAAGCCCCACACTCCTCTACGCAGCTCTGTGTCACAACTGTTGGGGACTGCGTAACTGCCTCCGTTGATCTTTCTGGTAGCTGGATGCTCGATCCTCAGGCCCTCTGGTCTCACACCCCGGCTCTCGGCACTGGATATGATCTGACCCTCAACAAAATAGCGTATCTCCTTAGAGGCTCAGCACTGCCTCTGTGTGGCTCTGCGCTACCCAGCGTAGCCCTTACAGTGCCTCTTTTGGTCCTTCCTCTACCTTCTCTACGATGTATTCCCGGCTCAGGAAAAATCTTTCCAACCGGAAATTATCTCTGGCCCTCACTGCAAGTATCACTTCGATGATCTCTCCAATTGCTCTGCGCTTCTCACTTGTGAAATCGATCTCTAGATCCTCTCTCGATGTGATTTCCAAATGCCCATCGAAGTCCTTATAATCTTCTCGTTGAGAAATCAACGGCCCAGATTAAAACATAATCAAGGATTAAGATTAACTTTACTTGTTCTTTGTCTTTTTATAGAAGATTCACACCCAGTTCTATTAATACACTTTCATTATTTTAATTCCCTAAGTTTAGACTTAGGCTTCCATTAAAAATAATTAATTATTTTAAGAAAACCTCATCCGGGTGGAATTTCCCAAAACACTTTCTGGGTATTCTGGAAAACATGTGTCCAAGCCTCCCTGCAAAATTTGAGACTTAGAGAACATATTATGCTACCAGAAATCAACACTCCCTCTTAGTGAGGAATGTGCTCTAGTAATGCATCATGCCGAAGCATCACCTTGACTTCGTAACATTTCATTCTGCGTTGTTGATATCTGACACTATTGCCCACCAACTACTGCGTTGTTGCATCTGTGTTGCTCTTGACCCTGCATGCTGCTACCAACTTCATTTACACTGCAACTGTGTTGTTGATGCGGCAGGAAAATATCCAAAATACTAAACAAAGTGTTCAGCATGATGCATCTGATACTAAAGATCTGACTGCTTCTAGTCTCTGTGTTGTGTTGAAATTTCGGGTACCATCGGATGTGCTCTAGCTCCGAAAATTTGTGGAGGGGCTAGAACACATGAGATCTTCAAGACCCAGCAATTGTTTGGAGAAATTCCACCTGGTGTGAAAGTTATTCAAATAATTAATTATTTTAATGGAGACCCTAAGTCTAACTTAGGGAAATTAAATAATTAAAGTGTATTAATTTAATCATGTGGGTGAGAATGTTCTAAGTGACGAGGATTAAGTTTTTTATAATCTTAGTCATTGATTAGAGATTAGATCACGGCTGTGGATTGTTCAACGAGAAAAGTATTAAAGGAAGGCTTGGGGTTAGTTGGAGAACACACACAGAGTAGCAGCACTTGAGCCGAGTCGAAATTTTGGGGCACGGTTTGCTGAGAATTTTCGAGTGAGATTACAGTGCAATGAGGGGTAGATTGGCAGTGGGATTTCAGATCCAAGGTCGAGAATACATTGGAAGAGAGGCATATACATACCATAGCAGCGCAGAGACCCAGCAAGGGTGACAAAGTCTAGCCAGGCTCACGTAGAGGCAACGCAGAGCCTCACACAGTCTAGAGAGGGTGACGCAGAGGCAGCGTAGGCCCTTTAGGGGTGACGCAAGCCCAACCAGAGCAATGCAAAGGCTCACGCAGGGTTGGAGGGCTAATGCAAAGCTGGGAAAGGCACGACTGGAATTCCACTGAGCCAGAAAGGGCTCATTTTCAGCAAATCCAGAAGGTGTGAAGTAGCCACACTGAAGGGTGACGTAGTGACTGCGTAGGCACCTGTGGGGTTCTTCATCCATGGCTAAATCATCCATATTATCTGTCTCCGAGAGATAGAGGTACATCTACCAAGATTTTCTTTGTTTGGGCAAACCATGTGTGGTGCCCTTGATTGTATTCAAAATTCTGCAAAATAATAAAACACTCTAAGAGTTGTTGCATCGGTTTTCCCGCATTGGGTTTTCTGGAAACATTTGTCCGAAAAATCTTGTTTGTCCTTTGTCATGTGTGCTTTTTTCTTCAGTACCTGATCTGTATGTATTTGTAGATCTACAGTGTGTTTACTTCAATGTTTTCTGAATATTTATGAAAATACTTTGTAAATGTAAAAAGTTAAAACACAAGTAGGAGAAGTAAACCAGATTTTTGCAGTAGAAATTTCTATTTAGTTTCAGGAATTTTCACACACTGACCCTCTGAAGCCTCTGCGTTGCTACTGACTCTGCTCTGTTTCCAACTCTGCTCTGCGTTGGTCATTCTCTGACGCTCTCTAGCCACTGCAATGTCACACTGGCACTCCTCTGCACCAACTGACACTGGTCCATTCTACTACTTCGGATATGGGCTCCCGTAGCAAGGTATTGATGCAAGAGGTGGACTCCTCAAGGATCTTGCCCAACTACAGCTCTTTCGAACTACAGTTCTAGATCACCCCAATTCTCCCTTGGAGATATGTGGCCAATCATCGCAAACTCCTCCTCGATCCTCGTGGTTGCACCTTGCGGATCATGTTTCTCATCCTTGCCCTTCTTCTTGAGAGGAAACTGCGTAGCGTAGTAACCAAACCCACCACGCCGGAAACACTTGATCTTTGAGATGTCCTCCTTCTGCCTCTACTGCTCCTGCTGCATTCTCCTCCTCCTCCTTGGGCTTCGTCCCACTATTCATGCTGCCATCAAGCTTGCACTTGACTAAATCTCTCCTCATCTCTTCCTGCTGAAGGGCTGCCCAAATTCCTTCCCAATCCGACAACTTCTCTCTGCCTATGATAATTTGGACAAAGACTTGTCTCTCTTCAGAAACAGAATTCAAGGTCAATTTACCCATCTATGTGGCCTGAGGTGCTGACCCTACAGCGGCCAGCCGATCTCGAACATCTTGAAGCTTCGATAGGAACAAATGTATGTGTTCTCCCTTCTGCATTCTCGTAGATCGCATCTTCTCCTCCAAGAACATCTTTCGTTGGTCGAAAGACCTCTAGTTTAACATAGCCAATGCATCCCACATCTCCTTGGCAGTCCCTTTTCCAGAAATGTGCGAAACTATATGATCCCTCATTTTGTCGAGGATCAACCTTTTAGCTTTAGCCATATCTTTCTTGTAGGCCTTCAATGGATCCGAATCTGCAGAGACAGCTACCACATTGTCAATGAAGGTCTTAAGAACATGCTCATTTAGAAGGAAGGAGATCCTTGCCTTCCAGATCAAGGTTACTTGGGAGCGGGAGCGAGAGCGCCATTTTCAGAAGCTCCCTCTCTGGGAGCGTTTTTTTTTTTATAATATATATATTTTTATATTTTTTTATATTTTGATGCATATATGTTAACAAAAGCATGTAGAATGATGAATTAAACATAAAAAACATAAAAGCATAGATTGAACCATATAACATCAATCATCTAGAAATTATAATCTTCATCAACCACGTCCACAAGTTAGAAACAACAACATATTGACTCTTGAGTCTCATGATTCATCAATCTTAAAGTTTCAAGCTTTCAAAATTCAATATATAACATTTATCATCATTGATTCATTGATCACGATAGTTGTACTTGTAAGCTAAGTGTAATCATTACAACAAATAATATTTAACATGAAATGAAATGTTATAAAATGAAAAGAAATGAAACAACTTTCAACTTTCATGAAGCATCATATTCATAATTCATAATGAGTTATAAAATTATAATTGCCAACTTCAAAGTTTCAAACTTCAAACTTAAATTGTCATATATTGTTTACAAAAAATATCATAATAAATATGAAAGAGTCAAGTTTCAACAGTTATAAAAAGTTAAAAACTATTAGAAACTAGAAAAGACTAGTAAATATAATTTAACTATTGCTTGGCCTCCTGCCACGAGAAATGCCTAATTTTTTAGCAGCTCGTGGTAATGGTGGTCTTCTAGCAGTCTCCTCCCACATAGTACCACAACCATAACTAGAAGGCACATGCCCTCCACGTGAGGATGTAGGTGGAGGTGGTATCAGCAAAGGAACAATAGTTGGAACTCGAACACTGGCACTGGCACTGCTACTGGATGGTGGGTGTGGCAGTGGCAGGGTTGTTGTTGCTTCATCCTCATCTCTCAAAATTTCTGCTTTTAATTCTTCTAGATGTATAGTGTCGTCCTCCAAATTATCATCCTCTGGGTTGTTGTCCCAAACTTTATATGATAGATCCTCATAAGTCCGATCACAATAATGACTCAACAACCTCAAGTTGTAGTGCACATAAACCAAGCTTTTTGTTCGGTTTTCATTGAGTCTGTTTCTTGTCACATTATGGATGAAGCTGAAGGTGCTCCAACACCTCTCTGCAGAAGAAGTATTTACAACATGTGAGAGAACTCTTTTTTTCCAATTTTGGCAAAAGTCTCGTGTCGCCATATACTTCCCACCATGTGAGAGCATCAAATCTGTCTCTATCGTCCATTGCATGGAAAGAACCAAACAAACCAGTGCAACTGAAGTATCTGCCTAATTCAAGGCATAGATTAGCGCACTCCTTGTCATTGTCAGGGACCAACTTGTCTAATGCTTTCATATCTCTTGTACCTCTGGATATGTATGAGGTTTGATCCTAACCCCACCCCCAGGTGCAGGTTGGCCCAACCAAGATGGAGAGTAGTATTTTGGCATAAGGATATACGCCAAGGCATGTAGTGGAACATTAAATTTATTCCACAGTTCACACACACAATTGTGAATCATTGAATGCAAGTTGGAATCATTTTCCTTGACAACATCTTTTATTTGCCCCAACATGCTATCCATCTGCTCATACACCTCCCCAATTACCAGTTTATCTGTATCTGCAAAGCGAATCATGCTATAAATGGGCCCAGTGAAATTCAAAATTTCCCTCACACGTACCCAAAATAGACCATCAAGAGCGGTCTCTTCTACCTGTTCAAAACTTTGCCTGTCAATTGATGTTGTTGCCCTGACCTTTAATACCTGCCAGTGTGGACTTCATACCATGCTAGCCAATGACTCTCTTACCTTCAAAAGGCGCCTAAAGATGAGGTAATAGCTAGCAAATCTAGTCTTTGCAATCTTCAACAGCTCCAATCTTGAGTGACTGCGGAAAATCCCATGGGTATTGCTATGATTTGTAATAAATCTTATCATTTTTTGCCTCTCTTGTACAAATGACCAATCCATTTGTATTGAGGTTGTTTGCATTTAATTATATCATGCATCAAAAGGTTCATTGTGTGAACCAAACACCCAAACCAAAATATGTTGGGATATTTATCCTCAATAATTGCTCTCGTTGCCTTACAATTAACATCATTATCAGTGATGACTTGGATGACATTGTATGGCCCAATACGTTCAATTGTGTCAAGTAATGGTTCTGCAATGTTGATGTCGGTCTTGAACTTATCTGAGTAATTATATGATGAAAGGAAGATTGCACCACTAACAGACACAACAAGAACACTTATGAATGGCTTGCCTTTTAAATATGTCCATCCATCAAATACAATGAACACCCCATGCTCATTCCAAGAACTTGTCATTCTACTCAAAGAATGAGTTATTTTTTATTTTTCATGATGAAGTCCCACTGTTCTAGCCTTGTCATACCCAGGGCTCTTGTATCCTTTGGGGGCATCATTAATGGCAGAAACCATTTCATGCCAATAAGGTGAGCGAAGAAAATTGGAGAAACCGGAATTTTTTTTAATCCACATTATTCCTAGAACCTTAGTCAAGGAAATTTGATATGGTTCTATGCCTTAAAGAGATGTTTGCTCCTATGCTAGGTGTGCCTCCATATCCACTGCCATGGGTGGAAGTTGATGGAATTCTCTATGCATGATGTGATGGTGGATAAGGTTCTAAGAAACCCTTAGATCTTTTAGATTTGTAATGGGCTTCCTCCTCTTCCCTTATGTATTTGGCTCTATCTGTTGCTGACACACTTACACAAGTTTTGATTCCTAATTTTTTATCTCCATCCCATGGCTTTTTCCCACAAAGGTGTCTTCTGGCACGGGTGTATGAACCTGTGTATTATATATTGCAATGGGGGCAAAAAAATGTAGTGGTTCCACCCCCTTTCCCTGCTTCAGGTTGTTGATTTTTGAGTAGCATTAGATGTGCTCTAGCTCTGAAATTTTGTGGAGGGGCTAGACCACACGAGATCTCCAAGACCCAGAAATCGTTTAGAGAAATTCCACCTGGAGCTTAAGTTATTCAAACAATTAATTATTTTAATGGAGACCCTAAGTCTAACTTAAGGAAATTAAATAATTAACGTGAATTAATTTAAACATGTGGGTGAGAATATTCTAAGTGACGAGGATCAAGTCTTTTCTAATTTTAATCGTCGATTAGAGATTAGATCATGGTCATTGATTCGTGAACTGGAAAAGTATTAAAGGAAGGCTTGGGGTCAGTTGGAGAACACACACAGAGTGGCAGCACTTGAGCTAAGTCGAAATTTCGGGGCGTGGTTTGCTGAGAATTTTTGAGTGAGTTTGCAGTGTAGCGAGGGGAATTTCGGCAGTGGTATTTCAGATCTGAGGCCGAGAATACAATAGCAGAGAGGCAGATCAACACCAAAGGAGCAACGCAGGCCCGAGAGGGGTGACGCAGGCCTAGGCAGGCTCACGTAGAGCTAGCGGAGAGGCTCACGCAGGCCCAGAGCGGTGACCCAGGCCTAGAGGAGTTGACGCAGAGCCGGAAGGGGCAGCGTTGGGGTTTCAGTGGGCTAGATCGAGCTCGTATTCAGCAAATCGAAAAGGGTAACGCAGCCACACTGAAGGGTGATGCAGTCTCAGCGCAGAGCTTGTTGGGGACTACGTAGGCACCTGTGCGGTTCTTCATTCTAAGTTGAATCAACCATAATATCTGTCTCCAGAGATAGAGGTACTTTTTCCTGGATTTTCTCTGTTGGGTAAACCACTACTGGTACCCTAGTTTGTATTCAGAAATCTGCATAATAATAAAACCCTTAAGATTTGTTGACCCGGTTTTCCCGCATTGGGTTTTTCAGGGGACGTTTGTTCGTAAAATCTTGTGTCCTTTGTCGAATGTGCTTAATTCTTCAGTACTTGATATGTATATTTGTGTAGGCAACAATGTATTTACTTTGATGTTTTTCTTGTATTATTCAGAAAAATGACTTGTTAAGTTAATAAAACAAATAGGAGAAGTAAATCATATTACTATTGTAAGATTATTGTTTAGTAAATTCAGAAATTTTCACTTGGTATTAGAGCTACTTGTAATATTCCTAATTTGCGACAGCAAATTGGAATATTCTATTTTGTTTATTTTGCCACCTATAGTTTGTAAGTAAATAAAAAGTGAGTAAAGAGGGTCTAAACTCACTTAAATGAAATAAGACATCCACCTAGTAGCACAACATTGTGACTTAAGTGGGAGTCAAGGGGGGGACCCAACACCACGTGGAGGAGGGGGCCTATGTACACTCTAGAAGTTTCTCAAAGCTTCTGCGTAGATAAGGATGAGAATGTGGATAAGGATGAGGATGTGGAGGAGAGAGAGAGGCTACATTGGGTTTTGGAGGGAAACCAACACTATAAAATATGGAGGAGCCTCCCTGTTTGGGGCATGTGCTGTGGGATTCTTGGATTATTGGATTATCGAGTGAGACACGGTCTTTCTTTAGCACGCTCGGTCGTTTTCAGCCTGCCTGGCCGCACCGCTAGTACCGAGTGTCTCCGTGCGGAGATCTCACCCTTAGCCTCGGGGGACTTCGAGTGCCTACTTAGGCAAGGTTATTTTCTTAGCATCATCCTCCAGGACAACGTTATTGCTGCAGCAGCGTAATACTGTGTTGTAGGGTGTTGCCGTGGTAACTTTACGACACCACCTCCTTCTCTTGTTTTTTAGAGGGAGAGTCTCTCTTTCCTTTGGAGGATCAGATTGAGAGATATTGGAGCTTATTATCAGATCTTGGCATCAGGCCTATATGTCCTTCATGGTATACTGTGCAGTTCTTTCCCCAGATCTGCGTTATTGCTGTAGGAGCAGCGTTCCAAGGGTTTTGGCATCATTTTGGAGTTAGATCTCTGATTGAGGGTGATCCTTGGATTGGCCAACCAATCCAAGTATATTTCTGATCTGATACTGAAGTTTGCTTCAGAAATTCTGAATCATTCTTCAGATCGGCTGCAGTAAAACTCAGATCTGCTCCGGCATTTTCATATTTTGCTGAAATCCCCAAGGGAAAAGTAATAAAGAGCCCTTTGGGCATTTTGTCTCATTATAGATCTCTGTTTTCATGTATTTATCAGTTTCAGATCTGTAATATAATAAATATAAGCTTCAGCGTCTTGGAGAAAACGCTGAAGGGTTTCTGGATCAATCTTTGTCTTGTGGCACCTCTATCTTGAGGGGTTTTCTATATAAAACTGTTGTTTAACCTTGCTGAAAGCCTATGCCTTGTTCTAAAACTCATTCTCTGATTATTTATAGTGTCATACATCATATTCCTTCAGAAAATACACTGCCCTTGCTTCAGAAAATTTCTGCATATTCAAAGTCTTGGGAAATCAGGGTTTTTATTGACTAGTCGGGAAGGAGGAACTGTTTAACTTAGCAAAACGCCTTTGTTTGAGCTGAGATTCGACATGGAAGTCCCTCTTGACCTATTATAACATATCCCAGAACCTTGAGACGTCATTTTACGCAGATTTCCTTATACACTCATTTTAGGGCCAAAATCCTCACTTTTCCCCACCTTTTTGCCCTTAACAGCTGAGTAAAGGTTGTTGCTGTTATTTATTTTGGTTGCTGAGCATTTTCAGACATATTATATGATAGCTGAAGCCATCATAACTGAAGAATGCGTTTTTCAGGCATGATCTGCTGAAGAATCCATTTTTGGGATATTACAGTGGTATCAAAGCATAGTTCTGGCTCAGCCTGTGGAGCTGGCTATCTATGGAAAATATGAGGATCACAATGCCTACATTCTTACCTGAAGTACCGAGGCAACATGGTCGTATACCTCTTGAAGATTATTTCAGAGAATGGAAGTCCATGGGGGAAGACTTAAAAGCAATTTTGCCCTTCAAGGATTATTGTCAGCTCAGAGAGGATGGAGTTTCTAGCATACAGAGTTCAGATTTGCAGCGTACTACTGGGAGATCACCTCTTCCCATGCATGAAGGGATCCACTAGTCCCTGTGAGTCTAAGCCCAAGAGGACCGGAATGGTGAAAAAGGATAGTTATTTCTTTTTCAGATCTAGAAAAGATACATCCACCTTTGAGGAGGTCAAAAAGAATGAAGAAAAAGAAGAGGAAGTACCATGCGCTTCTAATTCTAATCGAGAAGAAGAGATCACATCACCTCTTGAGGAGGCTTGTGGAAACACTGTCACACTTGTGGAGAAGCAGCCACATGCATCGACAGTTGGGGCAACCAACACTTTTGAGGATGGGACTCTTGTAGATCAAGGGTCAAATCTCATTGCTACTATAGAGCAGCCTGGTTGCACTGCGCTGTGCAACATGGAAACACTCAAGGAGGAATCGAACCATCATTCTCATGAGCCATTGTTGGATTGTACATTACATTGGAGGTTGGGGTTTGAGGCCTTGAAGATGGATGGTAGACATCTTGGAGTAAGAAATCCTTTCTCCCTTCAAGATGACACTTACTCAATGAGCTCCTCTCAGCTCAAAGAGAAACTTCTACTTTCAGATCCAAGACCTCATTGGTTTTGGAAGACTATGGATGAGAGGGAGGTCTCAAGGAGAGATCTCATTGGATATGCACTTCACACCATGAAATGCAATGCTTTCATTCCCTTCTCACAAGAGCGGATAGAAGATGGAGGACATCTTCGGATGGATAACATCTCTCATGCTTGTGTTGGACATCCCTTGAGCCATACACATCATGATGGGGGGTTTTTTCCTACCACCTATTTGATTTTTGATAGGGTCTCATTGATCCTTGAGAAGTTTACATTTCAAAACCCTATGAAGTGCAAATTCAGAAATTTGATTTTGGAGGATGGTAACCCTCATTGGAGGAGTATCAGGATGAGGAGAAGAAGGAGGCATCCACAAGTGATTGAGTGGATGTGGTTGATGAGCAAGGAGCTAGGAGGCTACTTGCAGATCTGTGATACCAGGCAGCAGGAGGCTTGGCTGCGCTGGTTACTCTTGAGGGAGTTTGGCCATCACTTGTACTTGCAGATCTATGATACCGGGCAGCAGGAGGCTTGGCTACGCTGGTTACTCTTGAAAGAGTTTGGCCATCTCTTGGCAAACACTCTTCCTAAGAGTCAGAGGATGGAGGAAAGATGGCGGGATACTTGCATCATTGAGCAGCATAGAGTATGGATGCATGGTGTTGATATGATACTCATATCATTCATTGTGTCTTCATCACATGATTGGTATGATGGAAGTATGGGGAGGCAGCAAAATGTCTTGTTGCTTTGCTTGGGAGAGCAAGGGAAGATTTGCTCTCACACTTTGTATGATGTTGCAGGAGGAGGAGATGGCATTATCTCCTTGATCTTTGATAATGATTGGGAAGCACTTCCATCTTGGGGAGTATTCCACATTTGTTGCAGCATTATTAGAGGAGTCTTTGACAAGGAGCATGTCAAAGAACAGAGTCTTGTATTGATAGGAGCTTATTTGCATGAGCTCACAGCGTTGTCACCTTGGAGCAGAACATTATGGATTAAGTGTGCGCAGCAGAGATATGGTGGATCTATAACCCATAGGTCCCGGGATCACTTCATATTTGTTGCACAAAGAGGAGGTAATGATGATAGAGACATCTATGGCATATTCTTCTTGACTTGGGTTTCCAAGCATGAGGAGGATTATCTTCCTGCAGCACATGGTTCATTCTTCTTCATAGCATGCCAAAACACTATGAAGGACTCATGTATGGACCCATGTACCATCTTACTTCCAGCATATGGTGAGGGATTTGTTTATACATTCATTGATTTGCACACTCATGCCATTCCTATGCAGTGCATTGCTTCACAAGGGGGCAAGTTTGTCACATTGGCCCATGAGTTGTATTGGGCCAATCTACATGATGGAGGCAACCATCTCTTTTGTGGCTTTGGGAAAATGTTTTATCACCTCATGTATGTTCATTTGCAGCACTATATCATGTATCATATGAAGACATGCATGATTAACCATGTAAGAAGAAACATTTTGCCTTGTACTTTCATCAAGCGGCAACTTGTAAAACTGCGCTGTACTTGTTGGGGAAGCTATTGGTACCTCTTTTCATCACATGTAACCTTAAGCGTTTCCTTCATTTTGCTGTTGATCATGTCTCCATTTGCTGATATAGATCAGATTTGTATGGGAGGCTTGATTATGAGGGAGACACATGAGTTGGATGTGTCTTTGAGTGGGAAGAATTCTCACATTCTCTGCACTACATGTTCTAATGGGAGCATGGGAGGGGGCATGGCCACCACTACTACATATGTGTTCTCTTTTGAGGTGGGCCATGAGACTGATATTCATCCATTGTACAGCCATGGGCAAGTGTTTGGTCTTATGTTGTTGTCATATTCAGCCATTTACTATCCATTAGTAGGCGTGATGAATCTTGTACATTGCTTGCCATGTAATTTTCTGAAGTTGCAGTGGATGAGACTACGTTGTATCCTTGTGAGAGATTGTTTGCATTATGTATCCTCATGTAACACCTTCAGCAAACATCTCATTAGGATGATCCATGATGCACATGTCCTATTCTTCATGGATGAATTGTTTTGGGCCAACCTGTTCTTCATTGTTGGAGGAACCTTCTTTGGAGGATTGTTCTTCACTTTGCCATTGGAGGACAATGATTTTGCAGCCCAAGATCAGCATACACTCTACACTTGTCATGAGTGGAGAGAAGGACAGCATGGGGTAAGCTATGATGCTTGCCAAGATCAGATTTTCAGCCCACCTTCATTACCGGAGCTTGAGGTGGAAGGAGATTTTCAGGAGTTGCCTTGTCGGGAGGTGGCTCATTTTGTTTGGATGATTTCTTGGGGATGGAGGATCCACATGAGAGAGATGTTCCTCACTTCATGCCTTGAGTGGAGAGAGGTGATGAGCTGGTACACAGTCGATGGGACAGCTTACACCATGACAGATATAGCACAGCCAAAGTCATGGTCTTCATCAGTCATAGCTAGAGGCAGTGCACAGTCCGAGCCATGGGACTTGGGCTATTATTGGCCATGGTGGCGATGGGATCCAGGAGGATTGTTGGTTGGTTGGTACCATGAGAGATCAGTTTGGGATCCTGGCATTGAGATATCCCTTCATATCAGGATGACGCAGAGTACAGGGGAGATTCAATGGCGCATCTGGGACCCAGGCATATTTTGCAGCATCGATGGAGAGCATCCGCTAGGAGGATACTTGCTCAGGCAGTTGCTTGAGGGCAAGCAACATTTTGCCAGGGGGGACTTTAATATTCCTAATTTGCGATAGCAAATTGGAATATTCTATTTTGTTTATTTTTCCACCTATAGTTTGTAAGTAAATAAAAAGTGAGTAAAGAGGGTCTAAACTCACTTAAATGAAATAAGACATCCACCTAGTAGCACAACGTTGTGACTTAAGTGGGATTCAAGGGGGGACCCAACACCACGTGGAGGAGGGGGACTATGGACACTATAGAAGTTTCTCCAAGCTTCTGCGTAGATAAGGATGAGAATGTGGATAAGGATGAGGATGTGGAGGAGAGAGAGAGGCTACATTTGGTTTTGGAGGGAAACCAACACTATAAAATATGGAGGAACCTCCTCATTTGGGGCATGCTTGGATTCTTGGATTATTGATTATTGAGTGAGACATTTGTCTTTCTTTAGCACGCTGGCTATTTAGCCCGTCTGCTGCACTGTTTAGTGCACCGAGTGTCTCCGTGCGGAGATCTCACCCTTAGCCTCGGGGGACTTCGAGTGCCTGCTCAGGCAAGGTTATTTTCTTAGCATCATCCTCCAGGACAACGTTATTGCTGCAGCGGCGTAATACTGTGTTGTAGGGTGTTGCTGTGGTGACTTTACGACACCACCTCCTTCTCTTGTTTTTCAGAGGGAGAGCCTCTCTCTCCTTTGGAGGATCAGATTGGGAGATATTGGAGCTTATTATCAGATCTTGGCATCAGGCCTATATGTTCTTCATGGTATACTGCACAGTTCTTTCCCCAGATCTGCGTTATTGCTGAGGGAGCAGCGTTCCAAGGGTTTTGGCATCATTTTGGAGTTAGATCTTTGATTGAGGGTGATCCTTGGATTGGCCAACCAATCCAAGTATATTTCTGATCTGATACTGAAGTTTGCTTCAGAAATTCTGAATCATTCTTCAGATCTGCTGCAGTAAGACTTAGATCTGCTCCGGCATTTTCATGTATTGCCGAAATCCCCAAGGGGAAAGTAATAAAGAGCCCTTTGGGCATTTTGTCTCATTATAGATCTCTGTTTTCATGTATTTATCAGTTTCAGATCTGTAATATAATAAATATAAGCTTCAACCTCCTGGAGAAAACGCTGAAGGGTTTCTGGATCAATCTTTGTCTTGCGGCACCTCTATATTGAGGGGTTTTCTATATAAAACTATTGTTTAACCTTGCTAAAAGCCTATGCCTTGTTCTAAAACTCATTCTCTGATTATTTATAGTGTTATACATCATATTCCTTCAGAAAATACGCTGCCCTTGCTTCAGAAAATTTCTGCATATTCAAAGTCTTGGGAAATCAGGGTTTTTATTGACTAGTCGGGAAGGAGGAACTGTTTAACTTAGCAAAACGCCTTTGTTTGAGCTGAGATTCGACATGGAAGTCCCTATTGACCTATTCTAACATATCCCAGAACCTTGAGACGTCATTTAACGCATATTTCCTTATACACTCATTTTAGGGCCAAAATCCTCACTTTTCCCCGCCTTTTTGCCCTTAAAACCTGAGTAAAGGTTGATGCTGTTATTTATTTTGGTTGCTGAGAATTTTCAGACATATTATATGATAGCTGAAGCCATCATAACTGAAGAATGCGTTTTTCAGGCATGATCTGCTGAAGAATCCATTTTTGGGATATTACACTACTAAAGATTAGGGAGATCTGAAGCCATCAGCGAAAAGACGAAGTTTTGCTACAGGAAGGCGGTTGTCCCGAGTGAAGCGCAGATCCAGGAAGAGGTAGCGTAGAGGGACATCGCAGGCTCGGGAGGGGTGACGCAGAGCCAGTCTAGCTCACGCAGAGCTGACACAGACGCTCACGCTGACCCAAAAGGGTGACGCAGTCCAAGAGGAAGTGACGCAGAACCAGCGCAGAGGGTTCGGGTTTTCGTCCTTCTAGTTGTCGTGGCTGGAAGTGCAGTTGTGTTCTTCGGAAGTTGCTGGTGGGGCATTGTTTCTGTTGGTGCATAACAGTGTCTAGCAGGGTGTGACAAAGTAAGGGGAAGGAGTTCCTCAACAGACTTTCTCACCAAGAAGTCTGAGATTTGATGAGCGGAGTGATTGGAGAGGGCTAAGTCAACAGCAGTTGGTGGAGAATTTCTGGGAGGGAGATCACTTATCAGAGGGAGAGGGTTTCTAGCGCCAAGAAACCCAAATCCGAATATTTTGTTGAGGGCAGTAGCAGAAGAAGGGAGAAGAGTTTTCTCTTCAGCAACTTTTGAGCAGAGATGGCCGCACATGGATTGACGGATTAGGATAGGTTGGATGGAGTATCCAACTTCGTCGTCTGGAAGGCCAGAATCCTGTCAGTTCTAGATGAATATCGCATCAAAGATCACGCCGAGAAAGTTTGTGTTGTTCCTGTTGATGTTGATCCATAGAATAAGTATGAGGAAGCGCAAGCAAGGGCCAAATGCTTGATTATGGACGGGGTCAAGGATCATGTGGTCCCACACATTGCTGAAAAGAACACAACAAATGAGATTTGGACGACGTTGAACTCAATGTATCAAGGGACTTTTGTCCAAAGGAGAATGCTTCTGGAGAATCAACTTCGACTATTTCAGATGCATAAGTGAGAGGAAATCGACTCCTTCCTCATTAGATTGAAGGCGCCTCATGATCAGTTGGCTGCTATGGGGGCCACTCCTGATGAGGGTCTATTGGTCAGGATTGCCCTGAATGCAGTGTCTGAAGAGTGGGAGACCTTTATCCCAAGCATTTTGGGCAGAGCGACACTTCCAAATTGGGAAGACATGTGGGCATATCTTCGACAAGAAGAGATCAGGAGGTTGACCAAGGTGGGCAGCACCAGTGACAGAATCAAGATCAAGAAGGAGGAGGAAGATGCGGCTCTCGCATCTAAAGGACAACATGGGTAGCGAGGGAAGAAGAAGAAAGACCTTTCAAAGGTTAGGGGCTTCAAATGTGGTAAACTAATGCATTTCCCCACAACTTGTCCTCAGAAGAAGAAGGGCAAGGAAGATTCTAATTCAAAGGTTGCAGCAGTTAAGGGTGATGATGGGAGTGATGACAATGTGGCTATGAGTGCTCATGTGCCTCGAGAGAAGAGGTGGGGCGACATAGATCTATAGATTGAACTACAGATGGGTGTGTGGAGGGCAGGATCGTTGAGGTGCCCAAACTCTTGGATCACATACGAGCTACGGGAACCCTTAATGACAATAGCAGGATGACTGGAGTCAGTTTGTGCAGAGGATTATGGAGGCACATTGGCAGAGCTAGGTTGCTGAATACTGGAGCAGCGCAGAGAAGAGGCAGCAGCAGCGTAGAAGCAGTAGTGCAGAGGTTGATGGAATTTCAGCAGCGCAGAGGCAATGCTTACGCAGTGCAAAGCAACAGCAACGCAAAGCTCTAGAGGGTCAGCGCAGATTAGCAGTAGAGGCTGTTTCAGTATCAAGATGCAGCCATACTGACTTGTCTGTCAATATTTTGGGCGATGTCCTTCAGTTATTTACTTCTCAGCAACTGAGTTGCAGTGCAACAGCTAGCAGTGGCAGTGCTATGGGCAGCATGATGCAGCATTTAGGAGGGAGCTGCAGTGGAGATGAGGCAGTGACTATGGTAGAGTGATGGGCAGTAAGACAGAAGGCAACAGCGCAGTGGATGAAGGGCAGCAAGCCAAGCATCAACAATGCAGGGGACCGATGTCGTGGATCAGAGTAATGCTTCTGGATTGAAGTGTTGCTAGAGCACATTCCTCGCTAAGAGGGAATGTTGATTTTTGGGTAGTATCGGATGTGCTCTAGCTCTGAAATTTTGTGGAGGGGCTAGAACACATGAGATCTCCAATACCCAGAAATCGTTTGGAGAAATTCCACCTGAAGCTTAAGTTATTCAAATAATTAATTGTTTTAATGGAGACTCTAAGTCTAACTTTTAGGGAAATTAAATAATTAAGGTGAATAAATTTAAACATGGGGGTGAGAATGTTCTGAATGACGAGGATCAAGTCTTTTCTAATATTAACCATCGATTAGAGATTAGATCATGGTCGTTAATTCATCAACTGGAAAAGTATTAAAGGAAGGGTTAGGGTCAGTTGGAGAACACACACAGAGTGGCAGCACTTGAGCTAAGTTGAAATTTTGGGGCGCAGTTTGCTAAGAATTTACGAGTGAGCTTGCAGTGCAGCGAGGGGAAGTTCGGCTGTGGGATTTCTGATCCGAGGCTGAGAATACAATAGTAGAGAGTTAGATCAGCACCAAAGGAGCAGCGCAGGCTCAGGAGTGGTGACACAGGCCCAGCAGGGTTGACGTAGGCCCATCCAGACTCATGCAAAGCTAGTGCAAAGGCTCACGCAGGCCTAGAGGGATGACGCAAGGCGAGAGGAGTTGACGCAGAGCCGAAAGGGGCTGCGCTGGGGTTTCAGTGGGCTAGATCGGGCTTGTATTCAGCAGATCGGAAAGGGTGACACAGCCACACTGAAGGGTGACACAGTCTTAACACAGAGCTTGTTGGGGACTACGTAGGTACCTGTGGGGTTCTTCATTCGGAGCTGAACCAGCCATAATATCTGTCTCCAGAGATAGAGGTACTTCTGCCGAGATTTTCTCTATTGGGTAAACCACTACTGGTACCCTAGTTTGTATTCAGAAATCTGCATAATAATAAAACCCTCAAGAGTTGTTGCACCGGTTTTCCCGCATTGGGTTTTTCCGAGGACATTTGTCCAAAACATCTTGTGTTTCCTTTATCGAATGTGCTTAATTCTTCAGTACTTGATCTATGTATTTGTGTAGGCAGCAGTGTATTTACTTCGATGTTTTTCTTGTATTGTTCAGAAAAATATCTTGTTAAGTTAATAAAACAAGTTGGAGAAATAAATCAGATTACTGTTGCAGGATTTATGTTTAGTAAATTCAGAAATTTTCACACAGGCCTAGCAACATATTTTCACAATGGTGTTTGGTCAATTTTAGTTGGTGTCACTGTGGTCTCATTATCTCCACTCTCCCCTTCCTCCTCACCAAGGTACTCCTCTTCAGGATTTTCATCAAATCCACTATAACCCACTTCTTCATCCTCCTCTTCTTGAACAACCATGTTTCTTCTACTCTCCAACACCATAATAACAAAAAGATGAACAAGCAAGAAGAAAATGCCAAGCCACATAGCCATGATGTTTCAAGTTTTTAGCCTGCAAAAAAATGGAATGCCAAATGGGGATGTGAAAGAGAGAACAAAAAATTTTCATTTTTTCATTTTGCAAAAAATTAAAATGCAACATATAAAAAAAAAAAATCTAGATTAGAGTCTAGATCCTACCTCTTTGGCCTTCTATCCCAAGCTCTAATATCCCTTGCAAGCTCCTCTCTCTTGCTCTCTCTTGTTCTCTCCAAGCTCCAAGCTCCTTGCTCTCTCTTGCTCACAAATTGAGAATGATGATAATGAGGGAGAGGGGGGGCTTTTTATCTCCCCCCCTCTTCCGTCCCCTCCCCCCAATCCCCCTCTTTCCTTCCAAAATATCCACCGCCCGCGCAGTCGCGGGGACATTGATTGGGCGGGAGCGCTTTTTTTGAGGCAGGAGCGAACGCTCCTCGAGCGCTCCTTGTGCTCCCTAAAACGCTCCCTGAAAACCAGGGAGTACTTTTTGCACCTTGGGAGCGCTATGCGATCCCACGCAGAGCGCGAATTGGGAGTGGGGTCGAGGGGGGGCGCTTCCCCGCAATCCTGTTCCAGATTACATAGTTGGAAGCACCCTCCAACCGATCCTGATCACGTAACCCGGTCGCTGCCATTTCACCCAACCAAATGTCGAATGTTGCCTCTAACCCTCTACGCAGCTCATTCTATGCATTCCCTACTGGAGTAAGCCACATAAAACTCGGTTTCAGCTGCTTCTGCACAGGAAAACAAAATTTCTTGGGCAAGAAACCTCTGAGGTCATAATTCCCTCAGTATGCTCCTTCCTTCTTTTGATGTTTTTGTGCACCACCAAACACTGCAGCAAAAACTGTGTCCAACCAATAGACTGCTCTACATTGAATCTGCTGCTGCGCTGCTTCCTTTTCCGCTGACAAATCACATACTGGAAATCTTACCTCTCTGTCGACTCACTCAAAGAGAGATTTTCCTCGAGAATCTTGCCCTCTTAGCATGGACTGCGCAATCCCTTTGGGGATTTGATCTGCTGCCTACGCAACTCTTTGGATCCCCTCTTCTGTTCCGCATTGGCACTTCCGGCTCTGCTCTCTTGCTTCACCTGCGCTCTGATACCATGTGAAAATTTTATGACCCAAATTTCTACTACAAACTGATATTCGTTCTCCTACTTGTTAAATTCTACAAGTTATTTATTGTGTTCTACAAGTAAATATTGAAGCAAATACCACTGTAGCCGTCACTAAATAAATAAAATGCAGAAGACAAGTACTGAGCAAGAATAAATACAACACACACAAGTGACACCGTTATTTTTGGACTAATGTCCCCGAAAAAACTCGATGTGGGAAAACCGGTGCAACATCTGAGGGTTTGTATTATTAAGAAGTAATTTCTGAATACAATCTGGATGCCCAAATCTAGCTATCCAACAAATAATCTAACTGGAAGAAAATTAGTGAGGATTACCTCACACAAACACTGGAGATCCGACATTGACCCAACCTCGAACTGACAAGCCCCACACTGCCTCTACCCAACTATCTGTCACAACTGTTGGGGACTGCATCACTCCCTCCGGCTGATTTTTCTGCTAGGTGCATGTTCGATCCTCTGGCGGTCCAGTCTCACACCCTGGCTCCTGACACTAGATCTGATTTGACCCTCAACAAAATAGTGTATCTGCACAGAGGCTCCGTGTTTCCTCTGCATGGCTCAGCACTTCCCAGCGTAGCCCTTTACACTGCCTCTTCTGGTTCTTCCTCTTCCTTCTCTGTGATGTATTCCCGACTCAAGAAAAATCTCTCCAATCGAAAATTAACTCTGCCCCTCACTACAAGAATCGCTACGATTATCTCTCTGGCTGCTCTGCGCTTTTCACTTGAGAAATCGATCTCTAGATCCTCTCTCGATGTGTTTTCCAAATGCCCATCGAAGTCCTTATAATCTTCTCATTGAGAAATTAACGACCCGTATTAAAACATAATCGCGGACTAAGATTAACTTGACTTGATCTTCGTCTTTTTCTTGAAGATTCACACTGAGTTCAATTAATACACTTTAATTATTTTAATTCCCTAAGTTTAGACTTAGGCTTCCATTAAAAATAATTAATTATTTTAAGAAAACCTGATCCGGGTGGAATTTCCCAAAATGCTTTCTGGGTATTCAGGAATACATGTGTCCAAGCCTCCCTGCAAAATTTGAGACTTAGAGCACATTCGATGCTACCAGAAATCAACACCCCCTCTTAGCGAGAAATGTGCTCTAGTAATGCATCCTGCTGAAGTACCACCTCGACTCTGTAACATCTCCTTCTGCGATGCTGATAACTGACACTGCTTCCCACAAACTACTGCGTTGCTGCATTTGTGCTGCTGCTGACCCTGCATGTTGCTGCCAACTGCATCTGCATTGCAACTCTGCTGCTGTTGCAGCAGAAAAACATCCAAAATACTGAACTAAGTGTTCAACATGATGCATCTGATACTGAAGATCTGAATGTTGCTAGTCTCTGCGGTGACCCTCTGAAGCCTTTGTGCTACTGCTGACTCTGCACTATGCCCAACTGCACTGCTTCAAACTCTGGTATGCGTCGCTTAGTCTCTGGTACTCTCTAGCCACTACACTGTCACTCTGACACTCCTCTACACCAATTGACATTGGTCCATCTTGCTACTTCTGATATGGGCTCTCGTAGCAAGGTATTGATCCAAGAGGTGGACTCCTCAAGGATCCTACCCAACTGCAGCTCTTTCGAACTACAGTTCTATATCACCCCAATTTTCCCCTGGAGATATGTTGGCAATCATCGCAAACTCCTTATCGATCCTTGCGGTTGCAGCCTACGGATCATGTTTCTCATGCTTGTCCTTCTTGAGAGGACATGTTAGGATATTCCGACACATAGGAAATAGTTAAGTATAACTTGGTATAGCATAGAGTTAGGTAAAGTGTGTTTCTTTACTATGTACATTTGTAACTTATAATCCGATGGTCACGATATGTAGTGATCCGACGGTTCATTCTCTCCTTGGTATTACCAACACTTGATCCGTGGCTTAACACACGATTGGTCCATGATCTCTATTTAAAGAGCATGGAGGGTCATTTGTCCCGTAATCGTTGGTCCGTTTATGAGAGAAGCTTATGTAAATTTTCTTTCTTTATATTAATAAATTGCATGAAGTGGCCGCATTGGCTCAGGCCGTGGACAGTTTCTCTCTTTGAGGGTTTTAACCACGTAAAACACTGGTGTACTGATCTGTGATCTATTTGTGAGTGGTGACCTTTGGTGTTTGATCTAAGTAACTTACCCTGTAAATTCCTACATGGTATCAGAGCTATTTTGAGGGCCGCATCCGTTGTTGATCCAAATCCGAAGCCGGTTTGACTACATGCGACTGTCATTTTCCAGATCTACTGTTTCTGACCACTTTCAGGCCAGGAGAATTGCTATGTTGTGTTTGGAGCCTCTGTTACAGTGAAGAACACCTTTCGTTTCATGCGAAAAGGTTTCCGGTTGCACAAGTTATGTCATTTTAGATTTGGAGGTATAAAGTATATTTTTTATAGTTATATTTATTAACCTCTCTGTGTATTTCGGTTTATAGTCTTTTTTTTATTGCCGGATCTATACCCTCTTCTCTGCGTATGCTCTTTGCTCTATGCTGTGTGCGATCTCGGCAAATCAGACACATGAAGACAAAAAAAAATTTCTGCTATGTATGCTCTTTCCCCGCGACTTTATGCGATGTCAAGAAATCAGAAATAGCGAGAGAAATAGATAGTTGCTAGCATGACTAACCAGAAATCTAACGTTTTTCCGTAAGGCTTGTATTTTTTGTTTGCACAAATTGTGTTTTTTTTTTGCAGGAAAAAGCACGCACATCGAAGAGCAAAAAAAAAAAAAAAACCCCTTCCTCCTTTCAAACAATTACAGAATCATTTTTCTAACGCACTTGGTGTAAAGTTACTTTATGAGAATAGAGGTCTTGGGTTCAAGTCTCTTTCTCAAGCTTCTTTTTCTAAAAAGCTTTTTGTTAAGTTACTTTTTCTTAAAAAACTTTTTGGCAAGTTGCCAGTTTTAAAAAGAGGGTTTAATTTTTAGTAAAAGTAACATTGTAAAAGTGACTAACTTGTTTATAAAAGTGAGTCACATAAAGTAGTTTTTTTAAAAGTGAGCTTATTGTATTAAGTTTGAAAAGGGAGGGGATTTTTTTAAGTACAACTTCATCATCAACTTTCAACCTATCACGTAACTATTCGGCATCTACTACAAATTTTTTTCAAAAAGGCATAACTTTCTTCATCCGGGAGCCGTTTTCAAAGCCGTTTTTTGAACCAGCCTAATTTTTCGAGATCTTTTCATTGTAGCAATTGGTTTCAGCCTTTTTGGCTTCAGTTTTAAAAAAAATGGAAAGTGCGTGCCCGGTTATTCTTAACAGCACCAATTATTTCCAATGGCTATCATACATGGTAGACCTACTTAGAAGTAAAGGGATTTATAGAATAGCCACAGGACAAGAAACTAAACCTTCCGATGGAGATAAAGCCGCTAAATGGGAAAATAAACAAGATCAAGCATGAGGGTTGATAGGAATGTTCATTGCACAAGATCTTAGATTTCATATCCAAGAAATTGGCTCCCTTGCTGAACCTATGAAAAAACTAAATATTGTTTTTGGCATTAAAAATGAAATCAGAGCCCACCAGCTTGAAAATGAGTTGCTTACTTTGGACCCCAATAATTTCTCCTCTATTGAAGATTTTTTGTCCAAATTCAAGACCCTTAGACTTATTTTAGAAGGTTGTAAGGGAAGATGGTAGCCTTATCTATTCCATTCTTGCTAAGCTTGGCCCTGCATACTCTGTATTTGTTTCCACCTTCCATTCCACTAGAGAAGTCCTCATTTCTCAAGGAACAACCTACAAGTCCCCCTCTTTTGATGTTTTTTGTGATTCTTTGATAAGAGAATAAGAAAAACTCTTACACCTTGGTCTTATTAATACTGGAAACTCTTCTAAGAAAGCCTTAGCAGCCCAGCAACAACCATATCAAAAGAATCCCAAGAAGCAGCATCCTAAAAAGAATGGCCCTAAACCAAACAAGAGTCTTAAGAAATTTCAGCCGCAAACTAAAAAAGCAACTCAACAAACTGATAAGGAAAATAAAAACAAAGGGAAGAAGAAAGATAGAAATTTCAACTTTTGTAATTGTGATGGCCACGTAGAGTCAAAATGTTTTAAGAAGATGGAAGCCTTGGAAGTAGCAATGAAGAAGCACACCATCAATTTGGAGAACTCTTCAACTTCATCTTCAAGAATGGCACTTTCTACTTGTGGTTGTCAAGCATCAAGATCTGGTTATGCATTGAATGTATCTTCTTCTTCTCATTCTCATGAGTGGCTAATTGATTCTGGAGCCTCTTACCACATGGCCAAAAATAAAGCCATGTTTTCTTCTTTAAATGATTGTAACACCAGAAATATTTATGTTGTGATTATAGATCTCTTAGTGTTGTAGGGTCTGGAACCATTCATCTAGATAATCGTCAGATTAATGATGTATTATGTGTTCCTACATTGTCCTGCAACCTTCTATCTATTTATCAAATAACTCATTCAAGTGAAGGAAAACAGTAGAATTCTCACCTCATGATGTTGTAATTAAGGACCTCAAAGATCCTAGACATATTTTAGCTACTGGCATTGTTGATGATTCCACAAGGTTGTATAAGTTTGACAACTTTGGGTCATCATGTCTTCCCTCCGTTTTTGTTGCTCATAATGATGAAGTGAGCAAACTTTGGCATGAGCGATTTGGTCACTTAAACTATCGCTCTCTTCGGACTCTATGTAAAGAAAATATGGTGACAGGTCTTCCTATGGTATCTTGTCGAGATGGTGTTTGTTCTGGATGTGTAGTTGGAAAACATCATTGGGATAGTTTTGACAAACGTGCCTCTTGGCACGCTTTAGCCCCTTTGCAACTTGTGCACAATGATTTATGTGGTTCACTTCCAGTTGTTCCTTTCTCTGGCTACAAGTACTTCTTAACTTTCATTGATGAATTTTCCAGACGCACTTGGGTGTACTTCTTAAAACTCAAGAGTGAAGTTTTTAACATGTTCTTGGCCTTTAAGGCCTTTGTTGAGAAACAATTTGGACATCACATTCTTAAGTTAAGATCTGACAATGGAGGAGAATATGTTAACAACAAATTTATACACTTTTGCACTGAGCATGGCATTCAATTGCAACATATTGTTCTGTATACTCCACAACAAAATGGTGTAGCTGAAAGGAAGAATCACACTCTAAAAGAAATGGATAATTGTATGCTTCAATCTAAAGGACTTAGTCATAATTTTTGGGCAAAAGCAATTAACTGTGAAAATTACATAGTAAATCACACTCCTACTAAGGTTTTAAGGAATATAACTCCAGAAGAAGCCTGGATCTCAATCAAACCAAATGTAAGTCACTTTCGTGTTTTTGGAAGTGAAGCTTGGGCCCACATTCCAGATGCGAAACATAAAGCTTTAGAACCTAAGAGTGAAAAATGCATTTTTGTTGGATATTCTGAAGATGTCAAAGGATATAGACTTCATCAGCCAAAATCCAAAAATGTAGTCATTAGAAGAGATGTAAAATTTGATGAAAATATATCAGCCTGCGAGCCTAGTTCGGCAAGTGTGCCACCTTTGGCCTGCGAGCCTGATTCGGCATATGTGCCACCTCTCTCTATCTCTTCTATTTTTGACAACATTCCTTCTAGTTCGGATGATGACAGCGAGGATGACAATCCTCCTCCACCTCCTCGAGATCTTCCTTCAGCTCCACAACTTCCAAGATGGGTCCGCTCTACTCGGGATGCAGCAAATTCTCTTGCAGGTGACCCTGCAGATCAACATCATACACGTTCTCAAATCGAAAGATCCTCTTCCTTATTGGCTCAAGTTCCAGAAAATCCTAATCCAGAAACCTTTGAAGAACTTTCAGGTCATCCAGAATGGGATGCAGCTATGAATGAAGAATATCATTCCTTATTGGCAAACGATACTTGGGATCTTGTTCCTCTTCCAAAGGGAAGAAAACTTGTCAGATGCAAATGGGTTTACAGAACAAAGTTTAGACCAGATGGAAAAGTGAATAAACATAAAACTCTTCTTGTTGCTAAAGGATTTTCACTAGTTGTAGGCATTGACTATACTGAAACCTTCTCCCCTGTTGCCAAAATGAATTCTATCTGCCTTGTTCTTTTCCTTGTTGTGTCCTTTAAATGGGAAGTCCATCAAATGGATGTTAAATCCGCCTTCTTACATGTGGATTTGCATGAAGAAATTTACATGGAACAACCCCCCGGCTTTATCCAAAACCACTCTAGCATTGTTTGTCGCCTTAGGAAGTCTCTTTATGGTCTCAAACAAGCCCCTCGGGCTTAGTATGCCAAAATGGATAGCTTTCTCTTAGATAATGGCTTTTCTAGATGTCATTCCAACAACACTGTCTACACCAAGAAAGTAGGTAAGTCCTTAATCATTCTTGTTCTTTATGTTGATGATCTTATCCTTACGAGTAATGATCCCAACCATATTAACCATGTGAAGTCTAGCCTCAAAAAGAAGTTTTAAATGACAAACTTAGGACACTTGCATTATTTCCTTGGTCTTCAATTCTTGCAATCCAAAGAAGGTATTACCCTTGCTCAGTCCAAGCATGCTTGTGATTTTCTATGCCACTTTCACATGGAAGAATGTAAGCCAACCCCTTCTCCCTTTCGATCTGGAGTCAAGCTTTCAGTCACTTGTACTTCCCCTGAAGTTGATGCTACCTTATATCGTCAACTTGCTGGTAAACTTCTGTATCTGACCCATACCCATCTTGACCTTTCCTTTGTCTTTGGTCTTGTTGCTCGGTTTATGCACAAACCTCATGAAAGTCACTGGAAAGTAACAAAAAGAATACTTCTATATATTCGAGGTACAGTTCAATTCAGGATTCATTACAGTGCAGGAACATCTCCATTATTGATTGGTTTCACTGATTTTGATTGGGCTTGTGACCTGATGATCGAAAGTCTACTGCAGGTTACGTATTCACTCTTAGTTCAGGACCTATTACATGGTCTTGTAAGAAAAATAAGTGTCATCTCTCTTTCTTCGGCGGAAGCAGAGTATCGTGGTGTAGTTGAAGCCAGCAAGGAAGCCCTGTGGCTTCATCAAATCCTGACCGAATTTGGTCTTCATCAGCAGCATCCAACTACACTTTGGTGTGATAATCAGAGTGTCATTCATCTATGGAAAGATCCAGTTCAGCATCAACGCATGAAACACATTGATCTACACATACACTTCATCAGAAATCTCATTCATGATCGTGTTCTTGAAGTACAGTATTGTTCAACCAATGGTCAAGTTGTTGATATCTTTACAAAGGCTCTCACAGAAGCGAAGTTTACCAAACTTCGATCTATGCTTGGAGTTCAAGAAAGTTATCATTAAGGGGGGATAGTATCTAATGGCTCCAACCTTCTCCTATTGTGTCACCTTTGTAAATCCTTCAATCCTATCCCAAGTTGTTCTTAAGAGGGGATGTTAGGATATTCCGACACATAGGAAATAGTTAAGAATAACTTGGTCTAGCGTAGAGTTAGGTAAAGTGTGTTTCTTTACTATGTACATTTCTAACTTATAATCCGATGGTCACAATATGTAGTGATTTGATGGTTCATTCTTTCCTCGGTATTACCGACACTTGATCCGTGGCTTAACACCTGATTGGTCCATGATCTCTATTTAAAGAGCATGGAGGGTCATCTGCCCGATAACCGTTTATGAGAGAAGCTTATGTACATTTTCTTTCTTTATATTAATAAATTGTCTGAAGTGGCCGCGTTGGCTCAGGCCGTGGACTGATTCCCTCTTTGAGGGTTTTAACCACGTCAAATATTGGTGTACTGATCTGTAACCTATTTGTGAGCGGTAACCTTTGGTGTTTAATCTAAGGAACTTACCCTATAAATTCCTACAGGACACTGCATAGCGTAGTGACCAAACTCACCACACCGGAAACACTTGATCTTTGAGACGTCCTTCTTCCACCTCCGTTGCTCCTGCTGCCCCTTTGATGCAAGGGTTTCATTCTCCTCGTCCTCCTTGGGCTTCATCCCACTGCTGCTGCTGCCATCAAGCTTGCACTTGACTAAGTCTCTCATCTCTTCCTGCTGAAGAGCTGTCCACATCCCTTCCCAATCCAACAACTTCTCTCTGCCCAGGATACTATGGACAAATACTTGAGACTCTTTCGAAATGGAATTCAAGGCCAATCTAACCATCTCCATGGCCTGAGGTGCCGACCCTACAACTGCCAGCTGATCTCAAACATCCTGAAGCTTCGATACGAACTGATCTATGTGTTCTCCCTAATGCATTCTCGTAGGTCGCATCTTCTGCTCCAAGAACATCTTCTGCTGCTCAGAAGACCCCTAGTATAGTGTAGCCAATGCATCCCACATCTCCTTAGCAGTCCCTTTGCCATAAATGTGCGAAAATATATGATCCCTCACTCCATGGAGGATCAACCTTTTAGCTTTAGCGATATCTTTCTTGTAGGCCTTCAAAGGATCTGGATCTACAGGGACAACTTCCACGCTGTCAATGAAGGTCTTGAGATCATGCTCATCCAGAAGGAAGGAAATCCTTGCCTTCCAGATTACATAGTTGGAGGCACCCTCCAACCGATCCTGATCACGCAACTCGGTCGCTGTCATCTCACCCAACCAAATGTCAAATGCTGCCTTTAACCCTCTGCATAGCTAGCTCTACGCACTCCCTACTGTAGTAAGCCAAATAAAACTCGGTTTCAGCAGGTTTTGCATGAGAAAACAAAATTTCTTAGGAAAGAAATTCTCTGAGGTCAGAATTCCCTCAGTATGCTCCTTCTTCCTTCTTCTGACGCTTTTCTACACCAGCAAATGTTGCAGCAAAAATTGCGTCCCACTAGTAGACTGCTCTGCGCTGAATCTGCTGCTACACTGCTTCCTTTTCTGCTGACAAATCACGAACTGAAAATCTTACCTCTCTGTCGACTCATTCAAAGATAGATTTCCCTTGAGAATATTTCCCTCTTAGCTTGGACTGCGCAATCCCTTTGGGGATTCGATATGTTGCCTACCTAGCTCTTCAAGTGCCCTCTCATGTTCAGTGCTAGCTCTTCTGGCTCTTCTCTCTTGCTTCACCTGTGCTTTGATACCATCTGAAAATTCGATGACCCGAATTTCTACTACAAAAAATTGATATTGCTTCTCCTACTTGTTAAATTCTATAAATTATTTACTGTGTTCTACAAGTAAATATCGAAGCAAATACAACTGCATTCATCACTAAATAAATAAAATGTAGAAGACAAGTACTGAGCAAGAAGAAATACAATACACACAAGTGAAACCGTTATTTTTGGACTATTGTTCCCAGTAAAAACCCAATGCAAGAAAACCGGTGCAGTAGCCGAGGGTTTGTATTATTAAGCAGTAATTTCTGAATACAATATGGATGCCAAATCTGGCTATCCGAAAGAGAATCTGACTGGCAGAAAATTAGTGAGGATTACCTCACACTAACATTGGAGATCTGGCACTAACCCAACCTCGAACTAACAAGCCCCACACTGCCTCTGCATAGTTCTATGGCACAACTATTGGGGATTGCGTCACTACCTCCAACCGATCTTTTTGCTGGCTGGATGCTCGATCCTCTGGCCCTCCGGTCTCACACCCCGACTCCCGGCACTGGATCTGATCCGACCCTCAGCAAAATAGCGTATCTCCTTAGAGGCTCAACGTTGCCTCTGCGTGGCTCTGTGCTGCCTAGCATAGCCCTTACGCTGCCTCTGCTGGTTCTTCGTCTGCCTTCTCTGCGATGTATTCCCAACTCAGGAAAAATCTCTCCAACCGGAAATTATCTCTGCCCCTCACTGCAAGAATCACTTCGATGATCTCTCTAGCTGCTCTGCGCTGCTCACTTGAGAAATCGATCTCTAGATCCTCTCCTGATGTGTTTTCCAAATTCCCATCAAAGTCTTTCTTATAATCTTCCCGTTGAGAAATCAACGGCCCAGATTAAAACATAATCAAGGGCTAAGATTAACTTGACTTGATCTTCGTCTTTTTCTAGAATATTCACACCCAGTTCTATTAATACAATTTAATTATTTTAATTCCCTAAGTTTAGACTTAGGCTTCAATTAAAAGTAATGGATTATTTTAATAAAACCTCATCCGGGTGGAATTTCCCAAAATATTTTCTGGGTATTCTAGAATACATGTGTCCAAGCCTCCCTGCAAAATTTGAGACTTAGAGTACATCTGATGATACCAAAAATCAACAGCAAACCCTTTCTGGGTTTTTGACAAGGACCTCAGAATTAATTTGATAGAATTTTATGGGCAGATTTGAGGGGTCCAACAAGGATCCCAACTCAGCCAGCAGCTAGAAGAGCTAAGGGGAAATTGGGCTGAAATTCCGAGGTCAACATTTGGTCAAATTCCTTCATGGGTTTTTGTGGGTTATTGGTGGAGAGCCCAGGGTTAATTTCCCAGAATTTTCTAAGCACTGGAGGAGGCCCTGGAAATTATTATTTGCAGCCGGTAGCGTAGTTTTCACCAGGATAGCGGAAAGATTGTTGGGGATAGCCATTGCATGTTAGAGCAGTCGATTCACCACTTGGATGTTGTTAGCTTGCCTTGAGCAAGCCCAGGTGCATGCTTTCCAATTTTACTTTGTATGCAGCAATTATATCAATAAAATGACTGAGATCAGCGCAATTCATGGAGATTTCTGGTTGTTAAATGTGCTGTAATTTTTGTACGTATTTTTGATATGTTTCCTTGTTTACATTGTATATTTCCATTAGGAATAATACAGAGAAAACCTTTAACTCCACTTGGTGTGGCCTTGCAGGAAAGTTTTGAGTTGAGTTGCTGTCACTGAATTCTTAACTACTCCATCTAGGCTAACTCCTAGCGAGGCCAAAGCAGGTGGACCCTATTAAAATAACTAAGGCTTGATTAATCTAGTTTAAACAAGTCAAGTTCTAGGAGTTAAGTACAATGACCAAGATACATTCATCCACCAATATACAAATGATAGCAAAAAGCACTCAAAGCATGTAAATCAACTCATGAGCATAACAACCATCCACAAGTACGAGATATAGCAATGACAATATGAATGGAAAACTTGAAAGCAAATGATGTGAGTAATGACCAGTGCCAAGTAAAGATCTTTGCAGAAGCAAAAGTCCAAAAGTAAACTTTGCAGTTATGTTTCAAAGTAAGTACTTGGAAATGAAAACCCCAAAAACAAAATGTTACTTGAAGTGAATATGGCAATGAAATATAACCAAGTACAAGAGTGCTAAATATAGATGTAATGGAGTGTGCTCTTGGTTTTTTTTAGATTAGAATTAAGGTTATCACTTGAGTTTAAGTCAATTGATTGCAAAATTGAAGGAAGTTGCAATTCAACTTCTTCCCCAAGCCTTATCCTCATTGGGGCCCTGATCTCAGAATAAGAAGACTTCGGGGATGAAGGGTCCCTAATTTAAACTACTTCAACCAGCAAGATGGAGGTTAATTATTTGTTCAAAAGTAAATCTAACTATGGAAATTGAGAAAAGATCTAATCTAAAAAGAGGATTGCACTTAGTGAAGCTCTACATTAATTATTTTGCTTGAATAAAAAGGAAAAGTAACTAAAATAGATTGCAAAATGTGATTTGGCTAATGAAAGGAAATTAGAACTACACTAGACTGTTACAATAAAATCCCCCAACTCCCAAGAAAAATCAGTGTTTTATTATATTACAATTACAATACTTGATTTGATTTCTCATAAAAGAGGAGGTTAAAATCAAGAGGAAATAGAAGCTCCCTTGCCAACAAAGGGAAGAGAAACAATTTAAGAAAGAAGGATCCTTTGAAGGATCAAAAGATGAAAAATCCCATTTGAGAAGTTACAAGGTAGAAAATTTGGTTTTATAGGTAATCTTCCGGCGCTCCAATTTTTAAATCTGGGCAAAAACCACCAGCATTTCCCCTTGTATTGTCATGGGTCTGCAAAACAACTGCGAGGCAATTATGTTAAAAAGTGCTCAAAAGATGATTAGAGCTACCTAAGACTACTACCATATGATGAGCAAAAAATTCTAACTAAAAGAATAAAATTCCTATGCTACTTGATCAAGAGAGAGCCAAGTTTCCTTGGCCTTTTCTTGGTTAATCTAATACTGTTTGGACAACAGTAGATATGGCATCCTTGTAACTAGATAAGATGGTAAAATGCCCAATGAAGAAACTAAGAAAGTTTAGAGTTGGTTTGAGGGAAAGAAGAAGGAATCTTGGGGGGCTATGAAGCCCTTTCAAAGTCCCATTTCGAATAATCTTTGGCAATACTTTGGAGATGCTTGGATTGGCGAAATAAGGTGTTCCTTAGTCTGTTGAAGGGGGTTGATCCAGCCAAGGATATGGCCTACTTTAAGCTAGGAGATACCTTGTGCAAAAGCTACAAATCATTAGTAATATAGGTGTGATTCTTATAAAAAAGAAGAAGCTGAAATATGCTATTAACAAGTACATGTGACAACTAAATCTAGCTTTCAAAATCAACAAGAGAGGTAGCAAATACTTGATGAGAAATCAGCAAGCTTGTAGATTAGAGTTGATTTCTCTTACTTGATAATTACTTGTGAATGTTTGCTGGCTTTTTATTTCTTTTATTATGTATTCTTCATCAAGCAATTGCCAAAATATAAAACATGAAGATCACAAGAGACAAAGAACACAAAGATGTATGCTCCAAGCCAGGGAAAAACCCCACAAGGGGGAAAACCCAAGAAAATCCTCTTCTTATAGAATCAGATCAAAGTGAGATATCCAAGACCTAATACCAAGACCAAGACTGCCACAAAAATCCAAGTCAACCCTCCTCCAAGCCATCTCCAACAAGTCATAGTCAACACAAGTCAATGTTGGTCAAATCTCTAAATTCTGGTCAATCCCTAAATTTTCAGCCCTTGAAATTTCAAGCCTTGAAATTTTGGCCCTGTGACAGCCTCAGAAAAACTACAAAAGAAATCGCACATGTGAACAGAATTAAGGTAGAAATCAAATCATATTCTCTCTCTTTTGATCACCTTCTCTCTCCTTTGACTTCACTAGTTTTTCTTCTTGCTTTGGCGCAAAAATCGATCATGAATGATGAATGAATGAATGATCTCTGAATTGGTCGAGTTTTCCTCTATATATACACAACCAGGGGGTCGAATAGCTACCCCTAGGGTTGACTTGGTCTTGTGGTGATATTTTTAACTCTTTGGACTCAAGATAAAATATTTTTTCTTTTTTTACAAAGAGTCCAAATAGGACTTTTGAGAGATTTCCAGTGGTGGATTTAGGCTTATTTCAGCAATATTAGTATTGTGGGACGTTTTCTGGCCAAATTGGGCAATTTGCACTTGTTGGGGGTCACCGGGGGTCAATGGATTCAGCCCAAACTCTTTCTGGGTTTTTGTGGGTTTATTGAGAGGAGTCTCTGGCTAATATTATACAATTTTTTGGGCGATATTCAGGCCTAAAATCCCCATTCTTATAGCAGGGAGAATTGCTAATTAGTTGGGGAATTTGCATCATTTTGTGGGTTCTGTTTTGGCTTGGAGATAGGTCAAACATTTTCTGGGTATTTTCGGGTTTGAGGAGAGGAGCTCACGGCTGCAATTTCAAAGAATTCTAGGCATTATTTTGAGCAAAACGTCAAATTCCATTTGGCAGTCCGTAGGAGATTTTTTGGGCAAATCGTATTATCAGGTTGGATCCATTTCAACAGTTAGGTCAGCGATATTTCACCTGGGGTTTGCATAGCTTTCTTGGCAATCCCAGGTTCCATTTTTCTCTCATTTTGTACTCATATTTCCCCATATTAATAAAATGGCTCATATATTCTGCTCATATCTATTGGTGTTCTAATTTGTGTGTTTGATTTTATATTTTGCTTGTTTCTAGTTCATAGCTCTATATTTACTGTTAATTCCCAATTAGGAATATTACAATAGAACATAAACAATAATTGCAGAAGACAAGCCAAGACAAGAGAATACCAATATTTGGCTAATGCCAAGGAAAAACCCCAAGATGGGGAAAACCTTTGATCAATTCTTCTTATTATATATCAAATGTTCAGCACAGAGAGAGAGTACATTAATACAAAGTAAAAGTCAAAATTGACTTGCAGATTTGATCACCCAATACCACTGTGTAAAACAGCCCAGTCAAATTTGCAATTTTGCCCTTAGTCAACAACAGTCAAATTCTGCCCTAACCAAAAATTCAACAATAGTCAAAGTCTGGTCAAACACTTCCAAAACAATTTGGTCAAAGGAGAAAGGAACTCGACCTCTCTTGTTGGTCAAAATCAACACAAAAATGTCAATAAATCAACAGTCAAACTTGGTCAACCTGAAGACAAGCATGCGGTCAATGCAGGTCAAACAACCTAGAATTCCTTGATTCATGTGCCAATCAATGCGGCCTGGTCAAATAGAGTCAAACAATCCAAAATCGCAGTCAAATCTAGTCAAGAGAGCCTTGGTCAACGTTGGTCAAACTTCAACTAAAACAAAAAGTCAACACCTAGTCAAACTACCACCTGAAATCTACACAAATGAGAGAAATAGGCTGCCTACACCTTGTACGACCGAATCAAATGAGGAGAGAGAATATTTGATGAGTTGTGATGATGCCAAATGAGGTTTGAGGTAACTCTTATTTATGAGTCAATGTGGGTCAAAAGACATGTCTCTTGGGCTTCATGACCCTACATGATGGTGAGGTCGACCTTGACAAATTGCACATGTGTGGGTTTCACTTCAAAAACATATTTCTCCTTGTCAAATTTTAGTGAATGTTAGTTCAATTTTGGTCCTCTCAAAAAGAGGAATTCAATGCAATAATTATCTCCATCAAATGAGTTGTCCAAAATGGAATTTGACCCTAGTTGCATATTTTAACATTCCCTCTCAACTAGGGAAAATTCCACCTGCCAATATTTCACCATCGATCATCATGCCATCATGTCATCATGTACTATCTTGGCATCTCGTCTCATCTCTGTTGAAGATTCATATAGATAATAAGAAGAATCGATCGAGAGTGAGTCACAGGACCTTACCACTTTCCACTGACAAAAGTCAATCCACATAACCAGGGGTAGAACCCCAGTTAGACTTGATCCTGAGCGATCAAGTTGTTGAACATCATGCATCCTAGACATAGGGCATACTACAGTACACGATGCGTCCATCTGTAGTGCTATGGTCCCTATCCTCTTTTCCCAACTCATTGACTGGATGAAAGGTACTTCCCATGAGTCCCATACAACAAGGGTCGGATGTACGTTGGGGCATCCGCAGGAGAAGGTGAACCACTCATCCTGGTCATATTCCATAGGAGAAGGTGAATCACTCATCCTATGCATATATCATCAGCCATAGGAGAAGGTGAACCACTCACCCTGTGCATATCATCATGGGGTATCACAAGGGAAGGTGAACCACTCACCCTGTACACAATGTACCTATAGGGGAAGGTGAATCACTCACCCTATGGTGGCACATAGCTCCAATAAGTACCCGAGGCCCCTAGGAGCTCCCAGAGCTCAATGTCCAACTCAAGCAAGATCGTCATGGGAGGGTCCTTCCAAGACTCCAAGTCTCTCTCAGAAGGCTAAGAACTTGACCTTCCCTAAGTGCTTCATGAGGATGTTCACAACCTGTTCATCTGTCTTGATGTGTTGGAGCCTTATTGCTCCTCGTTGTACCATATCTCGGATAAAGTGGTACCTTATATCAATATGTTTGGAGCATTCATGGAACACTGGATTCTCTGAAAAGTGAATCCCACTTTGATTGTCGCAATAGATAATGGTGGTATCCAGCACGTGCTCAAATAGCTCACTAAAGAGCTTCCTCAACCAAATAGCTTCCAAAAAGGCCATACTAGCTGCAATATATTCGGCCTCGACATTGCTTAGAGCAACCGATTTCTTCTTCCTACTCATCCAAGAAATTGAAGCAGATCCCAAAGAGAAGCAACATCCTGACGTGCTATTTCTATCCACCAAACTGCTAGCCCAGTTAGCATCACAATATCCATGTAGCCTCAAATTATTAGCAGTGTATCCCAGTCCATAGTTGATAGTGCCACGAAGATATATCTTAAGAGATTCTTTGCGGAAACCCAATGTACGTGATGAGGCTCAACCATATATTAACTAAAATTATTTACAACAAAGCATATGTCAGGTCGGGATTTTACCAAGAACATCAGGCCCCCCACAAGTTGTCTATATTTAGAAGGATTTTCCAATTCAGGACCAGCAACACTTCCACATAGCTTCATGAAGTTGAGTTCCATCAGAGTATTTACACACTTGCATTCCACCATCCCATAGGTCACTGAAAGCGACTCCTCATCATCCCATCCTATAAACCTCGTTCTGGTTCCAACGAGCTATTACACTGAGGTATTCCATCAAATATTCCTCCTGGAATGTCACCTCAAGTGTGATTAATTAAATCTGGCCCAATAATAACTTAGTTTTGTGAAAGTTCTTGAAATGCAACAGAATGAAAGATAAGTTGTGCAGATGATGGAATATGCCAAGCGAATGCCATCGGATCCCATAAAAACTTCTCAAAAAACCTCCAAGACCCCTGATGACATAATGTTGCTCCCCTATCCTGACCATCCGATGCCCTGGAAATCCACCCTAACTATACTATAGAGGAAAATAAAAAGGGGGACATGACAAATCCTCCCGCCCTAATATTTCTTTCCCTCAAGCAATCCATATTTTTCCATTGCAGATGCATCTGCAAAATGATACCAAGATCGCATGTGACCCACTTTATTATGCCATGCCTCCACACTAGCCATTCATGAATGGATCCCTCAATACCGGATCCCAAACTAATATTTGTCTCATCCTTCCATCAACATATCCTCCTGGATCCCAATGCCACCATGGCCAATCAAGAACACCCCTATCCCATGGCTCTAGTTGTGCTCTGTCTCCAACTATAGTTGTTGCTCCATTAATCGAATACCAACTCATCACTTCTCTCCAATCCAACCTTTGGCATAAACCAAGGTCAACCCCACTTTGTTGATGTTGGGCTAGTGCAACTGGAATGCTGATGAAATGTCGATCCACATCCTACTGTCTACTGAAACATGCAGTAACCCTCGCATGTAAGGGCTCTTGTATTGTGCCCCTGACTAAGAACAATACTCCATCAATAGGATACAAACTCATGATCTCCCGCCAATCTAAAGCATGGACACTTGTGTAAGGAACAAGTTTATTATGTTGATGATGGTCCACGCTCAAGTCATGTTGCTCTGCTCGGTCAATCAACAAGATCTGTTTATGAGATCCTGCCCCTCTCTCTATAATGGGAAAAAGTGGGCAAGTTGTGCTACAAGCCCTGTTTATGTACCCCTGGAGAGGGTTGCTGCCTGAAAGTACTGTAGCTCTGCTAGTTTCTTGTGCATTTGTCTGCTCCTTATCAATGGCTAGTCCAAAAGATGGTTTCCCATCCTCCTCTATCATGGGCTCAACATGAACCTCCAATTGACTCTCCATAGGCAGCTCATCATGCATATTGTGCATATCATCCTCCCTAGCTAACTCATACTCCTCTATGTGCTCTCCATGCTAAATCATCAGTCCCTCATCTCATCAGTCTGCTTCCTGATCATCTTCACCAATGGGAACAATTTGTTGCTCATCATACTCCTCCATCTCACATAGATGCATATCGGGGTTGACGTCTGTTAACTATCCTTGTCGCCTGCACCTACCTACAAGTTAGTGGAAAAAGCCTTCAACCCCACAAGGTGTGGTTGGTGGCAGGGAATTCAGAGAAGGGGTTGTCACCTACTCCCGACTCTCTCCATTTAAGCTATCTCCTAAGTTAGCTATGGGGGGTGGTCCCTAATAGACAAACGAAGTTAAAGATTTTGAGTTTTTAGGAGAATTGTTAGAGTGAAATTGGATTAGTTTTAAAGATTTATGAGCATTTTATAAGCAACTTTACAATAATAATATCAAATCATTCAACTAGTTCCTTAAATAAAGTGCTCAAGAATAATGCTCAAAAGATGAGAACACAATAATCCTGAAATGGAAACAAAAGATGTCAGCACAAGATATTTGCGCGATAAAATAAATAAAGGATAACCATATCTCAATATTTAGACATATCTTGTCATAGTTCGAAACAACCAAAAAAATTAGATGTTGAAGATGAAATTAAACTTTGCGAAATTAGAAAGTGAGCATCACACTACTTGCATGAGATTAACAACCATAAAAAGGAAAATGTGATGAAGAGTGCTCTTGGTTCATTTTAGTTAAACTTTCTCTACAACAAATATTTCAATTCAACTCTTCAATCCCCAGACCTCACCCTCGCCCGAATTATGTGGATCTCATAGTGAGGAGTCAATAGAGGAGTAGAGGGTCCCTAGAAGTCTATACAACCAACTTATGTTGGAGGTAAGTTTTAATGAGTTTTTTGTGTGAAATGAATGTTGATAAATCTCATTTAAATGATACATACAAATTTTCCACAAGATATGAGATGGTGTTTAGTTGCAATAATAAAACAAACTTTGAGAGAAAAAATAGACTTATGTGTGTTGTGGCATTAAATGGTAAGTGTAATGAAATAGGTTCTTATAGAAAAGTGCTTCAATGGTTCCTCAACGTGCATGAAGCATAAACATTAAATTAAGGGAATTTTCCAACCATGCGAATTGCTCACGCATAAAAAAGGGAGATTTTGCTCAAGTTTATAGCACTGGGGTTTGTTGTCGCACAAAATGTCTAGGCTCCATGACAATGGCTCAGATCGGGGGCTATCACCCTGATCCCCAATTTGAAGGACGCAGATCATGAATGCGGCTCTGTAAAAAAAAATTATTTAGATTTTGCAGATACAGAGGAATACGTACTGATCCGTACGTCCGTACGGAGCCGTACGGATATCCTCTGTGCCTGCATAAAAAGATCAAAGGAAATTCATGCACGTAGAGTTTTATTTAGGTAGGGTAACGTTAGCTTTAGTTTAGTTTTAAATTTAATTTTAGATTTTAATTTTGTCCATAGTTTTAGTTTTATTTGTATATATTTTGCTTTTAGATTTAATTTAGAAAATATAAAAAATAAAAAATTATAAAATAAAAAATAAAAAATTTAATAATTTTTTTCAACTTTTTTTCATTCTTAGACTTTAGCTTTAGATGTATATATATTTGCTTTAGATATTAATTTTAGATTTAAAAATAAAATATAAAAAAATATTTAAAAAAAAAAAGGCCCAAAAAGTTTTAAATTTTTTAAACTTTAGAAAATGATCAAAAAATTTTAATAAAATAGCTTTGGATCTTTAAAAAAATTTACATAGTCAAGGTGAGTTTTAAAGTTCCTTCTATCTAAAGTTTGACTATAGATTTCTGAATTGGAATTATTTGGAATATCATAAATTCGGAAATATTGGAAATATCTGGCATTTAAATTTGATGGTACCCTCGAATTTAAATTGTTGGTTCAAAGTATTTTTATGCTTAGCTATGATTGATGAGTTTTAATTGTGATTTTAAATTTCTTGAAATCGTTAATTGATTGTTTAAGTCGATTGTGGAAATATTTCAAGTGATGATAAATCGCATATCTTTATCGAACATTGTTAATGCATAATTGTGAGGGTGTTTTATTGAATATCATTGTGGTGAATCTATTTTTCATAGCAGCAGTGACATATCAATTACTTGACTTTAATTTCCTAACGGGATATTTGACTCTACAAGGCACTGGTTTTAATCTTCAAGTCTAATTGAATCTATATAATCTCGTTAATCTTAACAAGTATTTGGTCATTTAACTGTGTCTCCTGAATTGGTTGGTTTTCAACCAATTCTCCTTCTTCATTTTCGTTAGAGTCTACCTCCCTTAGCTTGCAAGGAGACATCTTAGATAGAGAGATTGGAGATCAAGGTGACAGCCCCCGATCTGAGCCATTGTCACGGAGCCTAAACATTCTGTGCGACAACAGGTTTCATGCATGTAAGTTTAATTTAACCAAAATTTAGTTAGATGAATGTAGAGTGCATTAGTGGTTAATTCATTGGTATGCATAAAACGAAAATAAAAAAATGAATAAATCCACCCAAGAAATTCCTTCCTCTTCAACCAAGGAAGAGGGATACTATGGGAAAAATATCTCAAGCTCCCTCAAGCAAAAAAAAGTTATTTTATTATTGATTACAAGTAAAGAAAACAGACTTTAAGAAGGCTGCCCAAAAGGAGATCCTTCTACGAATAAAGAGCTTGGAAAAAAGCTTAATCTCCTTTCCAAAAATTGACAACACAACTTATGGAGAAAACCTTCAAAATATGAATTTTTCAAGGCTCCAGGGCCCACGGCAAAGATCAAGTTTGCTGTTGTCCCAAAGGTGCTTACAGCCTCCCTAAAATCAGATTTTGAAGTAATGGAAGTCTTCGCATGCAAGGAGTATCAATTGTCTCTTGTCGTCTTTTCCTCAAGCTCCTCGCTTTTCACGCTCAAGCTTGCGGGCTATGAAAGAAAATCAAATGTTAGGCTGAAATAAAGAGGATCTAAAATACAAATTAAAAGGCACTAGCCCAAGGAATGGGAGCGAACCCCCATTCTTGCCTAGTTTAAATAAACGCTCTTAAAGTAGCAAAGATGACTTTAAGACGCTTTACAAATGGAAAATTTTAGATTTTAAAAGTGGAAATAGATGATCAAGTAGCTAGAGAACGAGAAAATCCCTCTTTGTCTTCATTTGATGCAAAACTTGGGGTTGAAAGTAGTTGAGTCTTGGATCGATTTGAATCTAGGAGAGTTGATTTATTTGAGACTTCTCCCACGCCCGGATGGATTTCCTGCACACAATACAAATAGATCTTCCCTACACACTTAAACAAATATCAGTCCGCAAAAAGATTAGAGCATCATAATGAAATAGATAAACCAAACATTCCTCCAAAAATGACTTGGCAAGCTAATTCCTAGAATAATAATCTAAATCAATGATGCATGCAAGATAGCTTGCACGCATCAATCCAAGCAAGATGGCAAATGTAAACTAATATTGATCAAGCATATTAACGAATTCAAATACAATAGCAATAGTATGGAAAGAAATCACCTCATAACGCCAAGAGAACATCCGATAAATAGCTCCAAGGTCTTGATTTTATTGATATAAAGAAATGGCAGAGTTTCCTCAAGCCCAATAGCCATAAATTGATACAATATGAGAGCCCATGGCACCATTATATAGAAAGTTGGGAGAAAATCCCAATGAAAAACCAAATTCCAAGTGGTGAGAGGGAGGATATCACAAGGAAAATTCGAATGTGATATGTGGAGCTCCATTGCCAAGTGTAAAAATCGGATTCTGGCAAGTGGACATCATTTTCTTCTTCCCTTATGTGCCAAATTCGAATTTTATAATAGAATGACATGTGTATATGGGTGGTAACCCATGTGGGGACAATTTTCCACAAAAATATCCACCAAATATTCTCCCAAATCCTCTCAAATGTGCATTAACTTCACAAATTCGAATTGCCAAGTAAACAGCTCTCATTTAATGCCAGAAATTTGGTTTTATTTGAGCACATGTCATTTCCTTGATTTTAGGAGTCCACATCACCTTGTGACTTCACTTTAACTCCTTCATAATTTTTCACCTCATTTAGCATCTGTGGATATTCATTTTTCTCCATTTATTTAATTTCAGCCTTATTAAATGCCACAACTTCCACTAAACTTAGAAATGTGGGTTTTGAGGGTCTAGAACTTATTATTAACCCTTCAAAATGTGTCATAGTAGAAAGTTGAGCATGAGAGGTGTAATTTTGATTACACATACCCCATACAACTTGTCTAGACAACACTTAATACAATCCAATTACAAATTTAATTGCAGTTTTTGACCTGCGGGAAATCTAAAAATAAAAAAAATCACTACCTATACCTAACCAAATTCCACAAAATTTTGTGTGATCTAGTATGGTAATATACATTGACTCTAGACTCTAAGATGTGTCAGGGGCTCAACCTTCAAGCCATCACCCCGGCTTTGGGGTAATGCAATGAGTGAAAAAACCTAGAAAATTATTCGCCGCTAAAAATAAGGAATAATTAACCAAGTCAAAAAAACACTCCAAGTTGTAATCGCTTGTTGATTGAGTCCCAACATCTTAGGCCTATTACAGACTCAATACTGACTCAAATTCATCTTTACTAGCATCACTTATTACAATTCCCTCGTAAGGCGTGGAATTTGTGCATCAGAGAAAGATGTTGAGAAATAGAAGTAGAGTTCAAAAACTCTGTTGAACTAATGATATATGATGGTACAAATGTCTTTTGGTTCATCCTTGGGCATGGGGTCTTCTCATTATCATCAGGTGCCACTCCAGTGGTCAACAATGTCAACAACTCCATATGATCGCTCATGCTCCGCAGAGGTATCCTCATAAAAACCCATGGACTCAATTATAAAAGAAGAATCCTTATCCTAAAAGTCAGAAGGGATCTCCTCCTGATCTACCCCTGTCATCTCCTCGGTGTCACCCAAACATGAGTGGTCAGATCCCCAAGGTTCCTTGTAGATGAAGCAGAGACCCTTCCTCCTTAGCTCATTCTTGTTGCATGATTCACCAATCCTCCTCAACTCCTCTTGAGTCAATCATCTTCTTAACAGACCAATGTTTTTCTTAACCAACCTTTTGGCCAGTTTATAAGTAGCAGGTGAGACCAATTGTTCTCTCCTCCAAATGGCCAACAATCTTGACTACAACTCACTGCAAATGGCCTCTTGCTTTCACATACATTAAGATAAAATGAACTGCATGTTTGTTTGGATTGTGTCAAAATGATGTCTTTTAATGTTGAAAAAGCGTTGGAACATTTGTAGGATCAAGTCATCACACTCCAGATCAAACATGATGCCATAAGATCTAACTAGGGCCATGACTTCTAGAATCTCAAGCTTATTCCCAAAGGTTAGACTCTCACTATTATCCAAATTGTGAAAGGTCTCTACTATTAGTCTGAAGACTCTCCTCATTATGTCATCACTATAAGGAGGTATAGGCACGGTCAGCATCATGATACGACTGAGACGGGAGGCAACCAGAAGTTTGACTCCAATACAAGGGTGCTCCATATACTTGTGTTGTATGAGAGCAAGCATGGCTGGTTTTAGAGCCCAAATCAAGCTCTTCCCATCTAATTGATCCACCTTGGAGAGGAGTGAAGGAAGTTCTTCCAATTTGAGAATAGTTTTTATTGAAAACCTCATGAATCTCAAATTTGTCCCAAGGGTAAAGATTTTGTATCCCAACTCATGTTCTTCTTGTGGCCGCTCTTGTTGAAGCATAAAAAGTATCCCCTCAGAAAATGACCTGTTGATTGTTATTGCTAGCTTATTAAGGGAGTTGATGAAGGTTTCATCCATGTTTTATGACACGTATAGTAGGTAGATCAACTGACTCAATACATAGACTTTTCATAGCCTAAGCATTCAAGCAACTCTCAAAATAGCAAATTGCTAGACCCTAGCAATCATATTCTCCATTAACTCTATATTAAAGGGACACAACATACCCTCTTTAAGACTCGTCTTCTTGATGACATACCAAACTCTACACTATTACCATTCGGCACAATATGTTCAACCTAGTAAAGGACTAAAACACCTAAGAGTCATACGATTCAAGGCTTACATAAATGTACTGTTGTGATCAAATTTCTTTAGATGATATGAGAATATAATTGAAAATAATTTCAAGGAAAAAATTTAGAATCTTGTTAATTGGTAAAATATGCAAGAACCTAGGACTACTCATTTGTTGATTTTGAAAATATATCACTACAATCCAACTTTTGCAATGACTTGAATAACTCGGCTTCTGAACTAGCAACACAAATCTTCAAAACTTCTCGGCCTATAGGAAACCTTTGCCCTGATAAAGGGTAGCGCCCGAATACTAAAGGAAAACTTGGCTTATGAACGAAAGAGATTAAACCCCTCTTATTAACTGATCCAAACCTTGCTTTAATCTGCAAAACACCAATTTGATGATGTTCCATGCATAATATTGTCAGCAATATATATATATATAGCACTTGACCACTACTATACTCGTATCTAGCATACTCCACTTGTTTCTTGCAACAAACAATGCTACATCTCTATATATTATTTCATCCCCTGCAGTCACCGACAATGTCTCTGTTCAACGATATGTATCTTTTCAAGCCAAATTCGACCATAGTTCAAGCACTTAGACTGGACCAATTATACAACTCCCATTACTTTGTGAAAATTCCTAGATCTAACAATCTCAGGAATCCTACTGCAACCAGCTGAATCTACTTCACCTACTTTGTAAATTACATTACATAGTTATTTCAGATTTCTTCATGAAATATTGAAGTAAATTACTGAAGTAGCCTACACTTAATTAAATATGATTTTGAAACAAGGAAACTGAGCAAAGAACAATACATACATAGGACACCTTTATTTTGGATGAAAGTCCCCGGAAAAACCCAATGTGGGAAAACCGATGCAGCAAATCTGAGGGTTTGTTATTTTAAGCAGTAGTTTCTGAATACAATCTCTGGATGCCTTGTTGGCTATCTAGTACAAAGAAATCACAGCAAACAAAAATATAGTGAGTTTTACCTCACACTACAAGTCCCAACTGATCTAATAGCTGAACTGGCGAAACCCCAACACCCTTTGCGTTGCCTCTGCACAGTATCTGTGTGTGCCCTGCGTGGGCCTGCATCACCCCTTCTGGGTGCTGCGTCACACTCACTAGAGGCTACGTTGCTTCCTCTGCTAGTTTTGTTGTCTCTCTGCTTAGTATTCTTGGTCTCGGAGAAGATCCTCCAACCAAAATTGTCTTTGCCCCTCACTACATTGGAATCACTTAGATATAATCTTCGTCCGAGAACTGCTCCGTCAGAAGAATTTGATCACTAGATTCACTTGGTGTGTCTTTCCAAATGGCCCTCAAGCCTTCCTTTATAGTCTTCTCGTTGAGAAATCAACGACCGAGATTATATATTTAATCAAAGGCTTAGATTATAACTTGACTTGATCTTCGTTTTTTCTAGATCATTCACACTCTGTTTTATTAATACCATTTAACTATTTAATTTCCCTAAGTTTAGACTTAGGGTCCCCATTAAAATAATTAATTTTTACAATAAAGCATATTCCAAGTGGAATTTTCACAAACGGTTTCTAGGTTCTTTGAAATACATATGCCTAAGCCTCTCCACAAATTTGGAGACTTAGAGCACTTCTGATGTAACCAAAAATCAACACTCCCTCTTAGCGAGGAAAGTGCTCTAACAATATGCCTATTGCATACTGCTCTGACCCTAAAGCATCCTCTGCGCTGCTAATGTCTGACAAGCTGTCCACCAACCACTGCGTTGTTGCTGCAACTATATTTTTGCCCATGACACTGCCACTGCCACTGCTGCATCCCATATTACAGCTCCCTCTCAAATGTTGCATCTGCTATGTTGCTAGCATTGCCACTGCTAACACTGCAGCTCAGTTGCTGAGAGAAGCAACTGAAACCACTCAAAAACTTAACAAGAGTTCAGTGGGTGAACCTTGGTGCTGAAGATCTGACTGCTGATAGCTATTGCATTGTCCCTCTGATGCACTATGTTGTTGTTGCTCTGCACTGCGTTGTTGCTACTCTGCACTGCGTTGTTGTTGATCTGCACTATGTTGTTGTTGCTCTATGCTGCTCTGCACTATGTTGTTGCTGCTCTACGCTGCTCAGAAGTATGCACTGCTATCCACTGCAATTGTCGCTCCATCACTCATTGACTTCCACTGAAAACTCCTCCATCCCGCTACTGCTGATCATGGGCTCCTGTAGCAAGGTGATGATCCATGAGGTGGGCTCCTCAAGGATCCTTCCCAACTTAAATTCAAGGTGAACTTACAGTTCTATGTCACCCCATCTCCCTCCTGGAGATGCATAGGCACTCATGGAAATGTAATATTCCCCACTAGCCGCCATGCTAATTGGAATATCTCATTTTTGTTTAATTCTCACGCTTTAGTTGGAACAATAAATAAAGAAAATATAAATACCTCACTTTATAAAATAAAGTGTTTTCCTAGTTGATTAACGTTATAACTTAAAGAGGGGGCCTTGGGGGTCCACACGTATATGAGGGGAGGCCTCACGCTGACCCAAGGTAAACTGCGCAGGTCAAAGGAGAGTTAAGTTTTGGAGGGAGTTTTGGCATTATAAAAGGAGAGGTTCTCACCTCATTTGGATCATTCATGATTTGATATTCTTATTGATCGCTAGACTTTGTCTGCTTCAGCACGCCGGTTGTTTAGTCGGTCTGCAGCACTGTTTAGTGCACGAGTGTCTCCGGTCGGAGATCTCACCCTTAGCCTCGGGGGACTTCGAGTGCCTGCCCTGGTAAGGTTATTTCTGGTTTCACCCTTAGCTTCGGGGGACTTCGAGTGCCCGCCCTAGTAAGGTTTGTTCTGAGTACACTTTTCAGTTTCAGCAGCAAAGTAGCAGCAGTTTCTGGTGCAGATTTGGAGGAGAAGAAGCCCTCTTGTGGCTGCGCAGTTCAGAGGAGGAAGGACGATGTTTCAGGAGGAGAGAGGACGCTGTCCAGTTCTGAAGAGGAGGACGCAGATCTGAAGGCACATTGATAGATCCAGCCTGGGAGAAGGTAGATCTGAGCAGATATTTGCAGATCTAGTTTTGTATGATGCAGATCTGAAGGTATAGCACTAGATCCAGCTTGGGAGATTGCAGATCTGAGGAGATATTAGCAGATCTAGCCTAGATCTGAAGAGATAACATCAGATCCAGCCTTGGAGGTTGCAGATCTGAAGAGATATTGTCAGATCCAGCATAGATCTGAAGGGTTAGTAGCAGATCTGACCAAGGAGGACGCAGATCAGGAGAGATAGGACGCAGATCTGGTTTGGAGGCTGCAGATCCAGCAGATCTGAGCATTCAGGAGGCATCCACTCGTAGAACGTCGATCCGGGCGAAGGTGGCCTCCGTGTGGAGCAGAGCGCATTTTCTTCAAGTTTTTTCAGCCTCGAGGAGTTGGTCATCTCATCCTGAGGATTTGCAGATCCAGCTCCCTTTTTCCAAAGATATTTCTTGAGCTTCCGAGCTGTTCCTCGGAGGCACAGCTGTTTTTGTAGGAGGAGGTTTCCAAGTATTTTCGGAGGTGGTCCATTTGTTTACTGTCTGGTTTTGTCCTGAGCAGCGAGTAAGCAGCGAGCATAGGTGATCTGTAGATTTTTAGCTCATTCCGGCAAGGGGATCAGCCCCTAGCTTCAGTTCACTCCAGCAGCAGCAGTTACGGCAGTTTCTTCCAGCAGCTGGGATGCAGTTTCTGTAGTAGCCATTTCCTATTTTCTGAGAGGATTCTTCACTTGCCTCGAGCAAGGATAGGTGCCCTCATTTTGATTTTCTTGTACTCCTCTCTATGTACTTTCAGATTAATAAAATGGCTCAGTTTTCTGGTATTCTATGTGTAATTGTTCCATGATCTGGTTCAGCATTGTATTTTCTATATCTGTCTGGCAATTTTCTGTTTATTACTGGTTATTTCCCTTTGGGGATATTACAGTGGTATCAGAGCATAATTCTGGCTCAGCCTGTGGTCTATGACATCAGAAAGGAGATCATACAGAGCAATAGCTGTTGCAATTCCAGAAACGCAGTTGGAAAAAGGGCCAAAAAGGGTCAAATTTTGAAGTTTGGACTTAGGAAAAACGTTTTCTGGGTTTTTCTGGGTTTTGGGCGAGGATCACTTTCCCAAATTCCTAGAATTTTCCGAGTAGTTTTCAGTGGGTAAATCGAAGGTCGAAGTTAAGCAGCAGTATGGCAGGAGATGTGAGTCCAGCTCGATATGCAGCCGTTTTTGCAGATTGGCAGAGCCTAGGTCAGGCATTCATGGATGCTCTTCCCTTTGAGAGCTATCTCCAGTTTCGATGCGGTATCAAACCCCCTGAGCGGCACCAGCACAAGGGGCGCGGATACCACCGTGATGACCACCATGCAGCTAGTGGATTTCATTTGCCGAGGTTTGATGGCTCATCAAACAGTTCGGCAAAGTCCAGGGTGGTAGAGCACTTTGACAGGAGGGATCCGGATCAGTATTTTGGTGAGCTGATCAAGCTCAAACAGACTGGGAGTGCAGAGACATACATTTCGGACTTCTTGAGGATTTCGGTGATGGTACCTGATTTATCTGCAACTCGGATGGTTGGCTTGTTTGTGGAAGGGCTGTCAGAGCCACTTCGTAGCCTAGTCCTGTCAAACAGACCGGCTACCCTTCAGGATGCCATCAGCAGGATTCGGGACTTACAGGATGTCTTACCCAAGACTCGGACACCTTATCCCCAGAGACAGGCCTTTCAGCCTAAGGGTAAGGACACGAGGACTCCGCCTCCCAAGGCGAATCCTGGACGAGGGCAGTTTGATGATGAGGACAGGAGAGAGCTGAGGAGGAAGCGGGTGTGCTTCACTTGCCGGGAGCCATGGGCACGAGGACACAGGTGTACGGCAGGGAAGGCACACTTCATTGAGGTCTTCTCCGAGAGCAGTGGAGAAGAGGATGAGGGAACACGGGGTTGCAGAGAGTCTGAGGTTACACCTAGTGAGACACAGGACTCACCATCATTAGAGACTACCTTGACCGTGCCGGTTGATATCGTAGTGGAGGAGGTAGAGCCTACCCCGATAGAGCCATCCACTGAGGTGATGACTGGAGCCATATCCGAGTCTTCGGGTGGTAGCAGCACACGACAGATGGGTGAGGTATCAGGAGATATATCTACTATCGATGAGGCACTAGGAGACACAGAGGCATTGGATGATGGTCGCAGACAGCGGTATCATCGGCTTCGGACGGACCTTCGAGCTTTGAGGGAGAAGGCCGCGTCAGTACGGGAGACCATTTTGTTGCAGGACCAGGAGCTGGAGGGTATGAGAGCGACTTGTGCCAAGTCGGCGGCCAAGTTGGTCCGCATTGGGGAACAGCTGGATTCCCTGATGGTACAACCAGAGGGCACGAGGGAGCGTCAGATCATTCCCCTTCAGGCATGTATGGATGGGACTAGCAGTATTGTTGGGTCATCTCTTTCCGTTGGAGAGAGAGAGGCAGAGCCACCTAGTCAGATCTCATATGTTAACTTGGATAGTGGTATGAGACGATCAGAGTTGTGCAGGGTACAGCAGCCACGTGTTGAGATTGGATGGCGAGAGATTCTGAGTTGGTACTTGGTGGAGCAGACTATGGATGAAGGGGAGGTCTCAAGGAGAGATCTCACTGGAGATACACTTCGACACACCATGGGGTGCAATGACTTTCGTCCCTTCTCACAAGAGCAGATAGAAGATGGGGGACATCTTTGGATGGATAACATCTCTCATGTTTGTGTTGGACATCCCTTGAGCCATACACATCATGATGGGAGGTTTTTGCCTACCACCTATTTGATTCTTGATAGGGTCTCATTGATCCTTGAGAAGCTTATACTTCAAAATCCCATGAAGTGCAAAATCAGAAATTTGATTTGGGAGGATGGTAGCCCTCATGGGAGGAGTACCAGGATGAGGAGAAGGAGGCATCCACAATGTATTGAGTGGATGTGGTTGATGAGCAAGGAGCTAAGAGGCTATTTGCAGATCTATGACACCAGGCAGCAGGAGGCTTGGCTGCGCTGGTTACTCTTGAAAGAGTTTGGCCATCACTTGGCAAACACTCTTCCTAAGAGTAGGAGGATGGGGAAAAGATGGATGGATACTTGCATCATTGAGCAGCGTAGAGTATGGATGCATGGTGTTGATGTGGTACTCATATCATTCATTGTGTCTTCATCATATGAGTTGGTTGATGGAGGTATGGAGAGGCAACACAATGTCTTGTTGCTTGGTTTGTTTCTAGGAGAGCAAGGGCAGATTTGCTCTCACACTTTGTATGATGTTGCAGGAGGAGGAGATGGCACTATCTCCATGGTCTTTGATGATGATTGGGAAGCACTTCCATCTTGGAAGGTATTCCATATTTATTGCAGCATTATTAGAGGAATCTTTGACAAGGAGCATGTCAAAGAACAGAGTCTTGTATTGACAGGAGCTCATTTGCATGAGCTCACAGCGTTGTCACCTTGGAGCAGAACATTATGGATGGAGTGTGCGCAGCAGAGATATGGTGGATCTATAACTCATAGGTCCCAGGATCACTTCATATTTGTTGCACAAAGAGGAGGTAATGATGATAGAGACATCTATGGCATATTCTTCTTGACTTGGGTTTCCAAGCATGAGGAGGATTATCTTCTTGCAGCACATGGTTCATTCTTCTCCATAACATGCCAAAACACTATGGAGGACTCATTTATGGATCCATGTGCCATCTTACTTCCAGCATATGGTCAGATTTGTATGGGAGGCGTGATTATGAGAGAGACACATGAGCTGAATGTGCCTTTGAGTATTTTCTGCACTACATGTTCTAATGGGAGCATGGGAGGAGGCATGGCCACCACTACTATGTATGCGTTCTCTTTTGATGTGGGCCATGAGATAGATATTCATCCATTGTACATCCATGGGCAAGTGTTTGGACCTATGTTGTTGACATATTCAGCCATTTACTATCCATTAGTAGATGTGATGGATCTTGTACATTGCTTGCCATGTGATTTTCTGAGGTTGCAGTGGATGAGACTGCGTTGTATCCTTGTGAGATATTGTTTGCACTATGTATCCTCATGTAGAACCTTCAGCAAACATCTCATTAGGGTGATCCATGATGACCATGTCATATTCTTCATGGATGGTTTGTTTTGGGCCAGCTTGTTCTTCATTGATGGAGGAACCTTCTATGGTGGATTGTTTTTCACTTTGCCATTGGAGGGCAATGATTTTGCAGCCCAGGATCAGCATAGACTCTACACTTTCCATGAGTGGAGAGAAGGACAGCATGGGGTAAGCTATGATGCTTGCCAAGTTCATATTCTCAGCCCACCTTCATTACCAGAGCTTGAGGTGGAAGGAGATTTTCACGAGTTGCCTTGTTGGGAGGTGGCTCACTTTGGTTGGATGATTGCTTGGGGATGGAGGATCCACATGAGAGAGATGTTCCTCACTTCATGCCTTGAGTGGAGAGAGATGATGAGCTGGTACACAGTCGATGGGACAACTTACACATTCATAGATGCAGAGCAGCAACAGTCATGGTCTGTAGTCATAGCCAGAGGCAGTGAGCAGTCCGAGTCATGGGACTTGTGCGATTATCGGCCACAGTGGCGATGGGATCCGGGAGGACTATTGATTGGCTGGTACCATGAGAGGCCAGTTTGGGATCCTGGCATTGAGATATCCATTCATATCAGGGTGATGCAGGAGACAGAGAGGTTTCAGTGGGACCCAGGCGCATTTTGCAGTATCGGCAGGGAGCATCAGCTAGAGAGCAGGCTTGTTCAAGCATTGCTTGAGAACAAGCAATTTTTGCCGGATGAGGATGCCACTTGGGAGAGCGAGCAGACTTTACAGCATCCATCACTTCAGTTGCTTGAGGACAAGCAACGTTTTGCCGGGGGAGACTGTAATATTCCCAATTAGCCATGCTAATTGGAATATCTCATTTTTGTTTAATTTTGCCGCTTTAGTTGGAAATAATAAATAAAGTGAGAAATAAGGGGGATCACCTCACTTTAGTCACCTCACTTTATAAAATAAAGTGTTTTCCTAGTTGATTAACGTTATAACTTAAAGAGGGGGCCTTGGGGGTCCACACGTATATGAGGGGAGGCCTCACGCTGACCCAAGGTAAACTGCGCAGGTCCAAGGAGAGTTAAGTTTTGGAGGGAGTTTTGGCATTATAAAAGGAGAGGTTCTCACCTCATTTGGATCATTCATGATTTGATATTATTATTGATAGTTGGACCACATGCCTTGACACGCGGTTGTTTAGTCGGTGCAACGACCTTTGTTGCAGTGCACACAGTGTCTCACGGTCGGAGATCTCACCCTTAACCTCGGGGGGACTTCGAGTGCACATACCAGTAGGTTATTTACGGTTTCACCCTTAGCTTCGGGGGGACAGTGCCCACCCTAGTGGGTTTGTTACGAGTACACTTTTCGATTTCAGCGGCAAGTAGCGGCCCCGGTTTACGGTGCAGCTTTGGAGGAAAAGCCCTCTTGTGGGCACACGCGATTCGAGAGAAGGAAGGACGCAGATCAGTCTTGGAGTGAGGACGCTGTCCAGTTCTGAAGAGGAGGACGCAGATCTAAATGCACATTGATAGATCCAGCCTTGGAGAGGGTAGATCTGAGCAGATATTTGCAGATCTAGTTCTGTATGGTGCAGATCTGAAGGTATAGCACTAGATCCAGCTTGGGAGATTGCAGATCCGAGGAGATATTGGCAGATCTAGCCTAGATCTGAAGAGATAACATCAGATCCAGCCTTGGAGGCTGCAGATCTGAAGAGATATTGTCAGATCCAGCATAGATCTGAAGGGTTGGTAGCAGATCTGACCAAGGAGGACGCAGATCAGGTTTGGAGGCTTGATCCCGGCGGATCGAGGAAGCATTCGGGGAGGCAGATCCACCGGGTAGAACGCCCTTGCGATGAGCGGGGGGCCTGCGATTAGGGGTTACGGCGGCATTTTTTCGGTGTTTTCAGCCTTGAGAGTTGGTCATCTCATGCGGAGGATTTGTGGGTAGATCCAGCCCTTTTGCCAGCATATTTCTTGAGCTTCTGAGCTGTTCCTGAAGGCACAGCGGTTTTGTAGGAGGAGGGTTTCTGGGGGCGATTTTCGGAGGTGGTCCATTTGCTTCACGGTTTCTGGGTTTTGTCCGGAGCAGCGAGTATAGGTGATCTGTAGATTTTTAGCTCATTCCGGCAAGGGGATCAGCCCCTAGCTTCAGTTCACTCCAGCAGCAGCAGTTTACGGCAGTTTCTTCCAGCAGCTGTGATGCAGTTTCTGTAGTAGCCATTTCCTATTTTCTGAGAGGATTCTTCACTTGCCTTGAGCAAGGATAGGTGCCCTCATTCTGATTTGCTTGTACTCCTCTCTATGTACCTTCAGATGAATAAAATGGCTCAGTTTTCTGGTATTCTATGTGTAATTATTCAGTGATCTGGTTCAACATTGTATTTTCTATATCTGTCTAGCATATTTCTGTTTATTACTGGTTATTTCCCTTTGGGGATATTACACACGCCGGCATTATCACCCTACTCTGGAGAGCAGAGAGTCTCACCCGAGGCGTGCCGCAACCTCATGCAGGAGGGGAACAGATCGATAACGAGGAACGGATCAGCAACTCATGGTTACCATTAAACAGATTGCATAAACATAGATATATCCGCAAGAAAATTCAGAGCATAAACAGGTATTAAGCAATTAAAATTTTAAACCATCGCAACCATAATGCATGCATAAGAATTACACAGTGGGATAGTAACCTGCAATTGTATTGATATCTTCATCCATAACCATCATTACAGAGCTTCCGCAAGGAGAGCTTACAGTCTGATACAGATGCCTACATAACAGAAAGGTAAATGAGAGAACCCTAGGAACTACAGAGATAACATGGCCGATCTCCTTCAGTCGCTTTGCGTTTTGTTTCCTGTAGCTTCTTTCTTTCGGCCGGGTGACTGCTATTTATTCACCCACTTCTGCAACTGTTAGTTCCTCTTTTTTTTCCTCTTCGGTTGCTTCCAGTTTCTCTCCTGTTATCTGTGTGTTCCACTTTCTGTCTTCCGCTGTATATCCTCATGCATCTGTTGTCTTCGGCTAGCTCTTGCTTCTGTGCCACCTTGATAGCTCCGCGGCTTACAGTAGTTGTGACTTGGTCGCGATTTCCATGTGTCCTCATGCAGCAACTCAAAAAGGGCATCCTTTATTCATAATGCAAAATATTCCAAGTCAAAAACAAGGGCCCCAACATAAAGCCTCTGCAATAGCAAATCCTCCCTGCTGCCACTTACCTTACCAAGCTTTCCTCTGTACTTGGTATTTTGGCAAGTACTGGTTCTCCATTCTCTGGAACCTCTTGAGCATTCCTCTTTGCTCCTTCTAGGCTTCAACTCATCTGCACCTTTTAAGAACACAACTGTCCTTTTTATCCAACCTCTGTTGGAATTCTTCAAGGTTCTGCCACATTCTTCTTTCACTTAGAAATCAGTTACCATATCACCTTCAAGATCTTTGTGTGATCTTGTTTCACCATTCATCTGCACTGTATCTCTATGTGCTGCAATCTATCAGATTCAAAATCTGATCTTCTTTCTCATATCACCATTGTACCTGTATAATCTTACCTCAAGATACATCAAAGTATCTTTTCAAACCTGCCAATTTTATTCAAAGATGTCTTAAAACTAATTCCCATCCTACTTTTCATAATGGACACTTCATCTTTTAAGATCAATTAAGATTCAATCTGAACTTCAACAATATTTACAAAATTCATGATAGACACTACAAATTCCTTCTGATAATCTTTTGGTAAGAAAATCTTTTCTTGCTTCTGCAATTTTCAAATTTCAATCTTTGTAATGACTCTCCTTTTAAATCTAATGAATCTAGTCTTCAGTCTAACTATTCCTTCAACCATCAATATCATTGTCTTCAACAATACTTGAGTAATTCTCAATCATTCTTCAGTTTTCCACAAAATTCTTTAAATCATTTAAATGTCTTCAGTGCCATAGCAAACCACTCTTCTATTTGACTTTAAATTCAAAACCTTTTTTACTTCAATTTACTTTTTGAATCAAACCAATCATTCAATCAATCTTACCTTTAAACATTACTAAGCCTTGACTTTAAATATGGAAATTTCAATTACTTGTAAGGAAAATATCTCCTCCTCTGAAATTTCATTCCCTTACTATTCTCCAAACATCCAAATGAAAATAAATTTTCTTACCTGACTTGCAACACCTTGTAGTAATTCAAATAATTCAACAGTGTTTTCATATTCTGGTTGTGAACTGTAGGAATTGCTCAATAAGGCACGACCACTGCCAACTAAATCCTCAAGCATATGGACTTAATTGATTACCTTAGACAAATCCTCCAGAATACTAGCCTCTAATCCACGAAGCTTCAAGCAAAATTCCAATGATTCCAGCACTGACGCTAAGCCAACATCTGATCCTTCCAATTCGGCATGATATTGTAATGTTGCATAAATGCGGCAAATGGATGGAATTTCTAAAGGATCCCTTGCACTAGCTCTTGCATTCAACAATTCTGCATTCTTCCCTACTGTCGTTCTGATCATTCCAAATACTTTTTCCTTTAAAAAAAAATACTCCTCTTTGTTAGATGTAGTTTATATACATGTTGTAATAAAATTCAATCTCTAAACCAACTTCCACAGAGTATTAAACTCTACTCTGATACCACAAATGACGCAGCAAAGCTGCGTCTTTCACTTCTTCTGATGCCAGGGCTCTAATGATGCCGGATTTTCCCATTAGCACTTAAAACTTAATCTTGGATTGATTACATAAACCCTTATTAACTTAAAAATAAGTACGGATTAGTCTTGGGGTCCCACTTTAATCTTTTTAATCCTAGTACTTTCCGCCTTTAATAATAGTTTACATAATTATTGTTGGATGATGGATCTTCTGCCATCGATTTTATTTCATCAACGATCCAACGATATTTGCATTCCACTCCTCCAGCAAATAACACAACCGATCACACACGATAAAAGTGGTTTTGATGGTTGACGTGTCAACCTCCAAACTGTATCACATTACTTTGATATTTACCTCTTGCTGATCAAAAGCAGTGCGATATTCACGGTGGTTTTCTGAAACCACTCCAAATCACATTGTATTGTATTGCTGCATGAAAAATTACGCGACTCGATTTGGAGTTGTTTAGCACAATATTTCGTTTACTCAGAGAATGTCAACTCAGACTCAGAAGAAAGTAATGCTCATTAATAAAAATTCAAATCGCCAAAGACTATAGATCTGATCATCAAACTCTTAATACTGATTAAAACCAAATGATGCATAAAACTGGAAATAAATCGAACCAGGTTTAAGACACAGATAAGCAAATTTAGAATGAAATTCAACACCAGAAGAATTTACACATCACACTTCAATCTATTATTCTTGAAACAGAAATTACATAGTTTAGTCCTTCATGGCTTGATCCATCAATTGTTCTAGCTCTTGGTCCTTTCTTTCACACTCCTCTACTCTCTAACCTCTAGCTCTCTCTCTAATTATTCAAAAGGTCACAATTTATACAAATACAGATTCATGAACCAATTTAGTTCAGATCCATAAATGATCCATAAATCCTCACTCCTCCTAGGATTACTCAACTGTCTCTAAAATCTCTTCATTCATGACATATTCTTCACAATTTAAATTTACAATTTAAAATTTCTTCAAACTCAACTAAACTTAAGAAAATAAATAAAATGATTAAGGGAACCCACTCCCTTTAGTAAATTTGAAATAAGACTCATGGGTCTTTAAGCTTTGAAGAATGCTCCTGCATCAATTTCAAAACAATTGCTACATAGTAGCTAGTTCCTGTTGTTTTTTGTTGTTTTAGACGTCAAATACTTTTTATTTTAAAATATACACATCATTCTTGACTCGCCAATAATTTTAAAAGTTGTCATATTGACGGGCATGTTAAAAACTGACAAGTTTCAAATTTTTTTTAAGCGCATATGTTGTATTTATATTCATATGTCCAATTTATGATACATAAACATGTTGATTAAAAGTAATAGACAACCCAATAACACCAAATCCATTTTACGTTATAAAATACAATAATGATTTTGTAACCATATTTACATTTAATTAATAAGCACTTAAAACATTAATAAGTACAATATAATAAGTAATATACAACTCAATAACCCTAATTCCAATTTACCTTATAAAATATAATAATGATTTTGTAACCATATTTACATTTAATTAATAAACACATAAAACATTAATAAGTACAATATAATAATATGCTTAATCATGGATACTCACGTCCACTTTGTCATAGATATTATTAACTAGTAAATAGAATTTGTTATAATATCATGATCCAATAATATGGCTCACCAATACAACATGCACAAAAACCATTTCTCATTTCACAATCAAAATATTTTATAAATATTTGATTTGAAATTAATTTTATAATATATTTTTGATTAAATTTAAAAGAAAAAAATATATAATTACTTTTGAGATATATCTACACCTCTATCACATTAAAATATATAAGATATAAATAGTAGCTACAAATTAATAAATATTATTAATAATTAAACCAGCGTAGATCCATCTTAACTTCTGAGTCATGATCTATCATCTATCAAGCTTTGAGAGGGATCAAATCTCTCGAGTGTATACATTTCTTCAAGTTTTGCACTTAGAAAAGAAGTTTACATCTAGAGAGATTTAATCATTCTCAAAAGTTGATAGATCAAAAATAAAGATCTATGGTCAAGTTTCAACCTCTACGAAATTAAAATTGAAGTTTAAGAATACTAGATATAGCATTGAGACTTAACTCGTTTCAACTAATTGGTACAGTTGGTTGGCGAATTTCTTTACCATGCCTTGGTGAAATTTTTGGCTGTAACTTGCACTCCCCTTATTGGAACTGTATAAACTGGCAGTGCAATAATTTGTCCTATGACTTGATGTGCACAAGGAAATTATTGTTTTTTTTTTTTTTTTTTCTGGAGCTAGCTGCTTAATAATCTGTTTTTTTTGGGAGCTCGCCTAGGCGCATGGTATACTCGTACGGTCTGCACTTGGATTCCCTCGGACTGCAATTTAAGATTAGTAGCTGGGTTTATCGTCAATTTTTTTTAAATGTTATATATGTGTTTTGTTTAAAAATAATTGGCTTGTTTTGCACAAAAATTGAGAGTTTTTAGATTTTCTTTAGAGTTGTGGGTTATTGTTTCCATGAAATATTTTATTTTGTACAATGAAATAATGCAATTACAGAACTACCTTCTGATGCCATAGAACTTTTGATTTTTCACTGTGGGTGGACCGCACTCTAGCAAAAAATATATATATATTGAAAAGTTTATGTTTTTAAAGGAGTTATATATTCTCGAAGTTTCCTTCACCTGTCGTTACTACTGCACAATTCCTTTGAGATAACCTCTTGGGTAGCAGAACTTTCTTTCCTCACTTGGAGATTTAAACCATGCGAAGTTCCAAGTTGATGTGAAAATGTGTATAGATAATGGAGCAAGTTTTCCCATGATGTTGTCTGGCATGTAATATTTTTGTACAAGTTACATCTGCCACGTATGTACCTGCCATCAGCGAAGACAACATCCAACTTGATTTTCCCAATTTTTTCCCAACTAGGTTCCATACATCATCTTTAGTGTTGGCCATCTACAGGGTATCTTTGCCTTAACATTGTAATTTGACAAGGTAAAACAAATACTGGTAAAAATAAATATTACAAATCATGGAATGGGTAGTTTAAAAATAAAATTGCTAAAAAAAATTTCTCTTATGGGTAGGGGTATTTGTCAAATTTAACTTTATACCGTTGTCTCGTTTAAATATAGATAATTGAAGTAAAAAATAATAAGTAAGTTGAGTTTGTTCAAGGTTAAAGAGCAATTTATTATAAACAATATTTATCTTTTAATAAATTAATATACAATTTACAATAAATATATATTTGGTGAATTAATTTGATTGAATAAGTCTTATGATTTACAGAAGATTAAATTAATATTTTAATTATTTTATAAATTTCAAAATTTTTCTATATTCCATCAAATATACTATTATATACTATAATAAGTAACACATTTTTTTATTTACTCCATCAACTATAAGATTGATTACATATTTTTTTTGGAATTTTAATTATTATTCATTTAATTTTAAATAAATATATATGAGATTGAACTAGTAATTTTAAATAAAACCAAAAAAAAAATTATGTTACAATAAAAATTGAAAAAAATTTATTTATTGAAAACAATTATAAATACAAACTTAGAATATAAAAGTTATTTAAAAACAAAATTCATTTCTTGAAAAAAAAATAGTCTTACTAACAATAATTTAAAAACAAAACAACTATCTACTTCATTATTATAAATATTTTCAAAATATTTACTTTATATAAATAAAAAAATTTAAATTCCTAATATATTTTAAAAATAACTATATTATATATATTTCATAATTATATTTTATGTTTATATTGTTATTATTATAATATGTTAATAATTATATAGTTTTATAGTTTTATGTTTATATATTTTGATTGTTATTATTATAATATGTTAATAATTAAATATATAATTTTAAGTTTATATTTTAAAGGACAAGCTTCTTTTAGGAGACATTATTCGACTATCGACCATTGTCCATTTTCAGAATCATTGTGGAGGAATGTCGCAATAGTAAAGCCGATCTCTTATGTTGTTTTGTGGACTTCGGAAAAGCTTTCAACATTGTTCCTCAAAATAAGTTGTGGGAGAGACTTAAAGAGATCATGGTCCCTCTTTAGTTGAGGATTGTTGTGATTTGTCTCTATGAGATCGTCACAACCAAGCTTAAGACCAATGAGGGGTGGTCTAAAAGACATTAAATGCAACATCAGAGTTAAGCAAGGGTGTCCCTTATCCCCTACCCTTTTTGGCATATACATCGATAAGCTAGAGGAGTGTCTGGAATATGCGGGATGTAAGGGCATCGAACTTGTTGGTGTTCTCATTACTCTTCTCCTTTATGTTGATGATATCGTTCTTGTTGTAAAAATCCACGATGACCTTGACAAGTAGCTTCATACTCTTCATGTCTACTGCTCCAAGATGGGTATGATAGTTAATATCGGCAAGACCAAAGTCATGATCATTAAATCCAAAAAGACCACCCATGACAGTTTTGTGTATAATAACTAGTGCATAGAGTAGGTTTCTTCCTATAAATTTTTTGGCATTGACTTCCCTCATCAACTCAATTGGAATTATAACATCGAGAAAAGGATTATTGGAGGCTGTAAAGTTTATTAAGAGCTTGAAAACAATTGTAAGTTGATCGATCTCTACATTTGGAGTTAAAAGAGGTTCCTCTTTGAGACTCTCATCACCCCTGTTGTCTTATACGTATGTGAACTTTGGGGTTGCAGTATATTGAGAGAGTCATGGAGGAAGATTGAGAAGATTCAAAAATAATTCATAACCTACAATCTAAAGATCAAGGGAAATACTCTCTATCATATCCTCTTGATCAAAGCTGGTTTGTCCCCTATTGAAAGTACGACTATGTTTAGATATTTGATGTATAAGAAGAAGCTTTATAACATGGAATCCAAAAGGGTCCCCAAAATTGTCTCTAACTTTAGTCAAAACCCCCACCTTCGTCTCAAGTGTGGGTGGCATAAGGATGCCCAATCTTGGCTCAATCATTAGGGAAGTAAGGAAAAGCTCAGTATGGGAAGAAAAGATAATGTCAATACTATTACCTCCAAGGTTAAGGACAAGTTGTGGGAGGATCAAGGGCTAGAAGGTAAAAGGAAGCTTCGATACTATAAGGAGGTGATCAACCCCACACTTGATGATCAGAATTATCTCTCTATGTTGACCAGCACTAAGAAAAAAATGAACATCACTAGGATAAGAACTAATTCTCATGAGCTTCGAAGTGAGACTGAGTGGTGGTCTATTCCCAAGACTCCCTGGAATGATAAAATCTGTTAGATTTGTGATACTAAACAAGTGGAAGATGAAAAACACTTCCTTTTAGAGTGCATGGGTCTTACTCACATCCACTCTCAATTCCCTAACATATCTCGCACTTCCAATCTTCTTGACTTATTAAGCCAACTTAACTATAGTGATCTTGGAGCGCTTCTTTCCCATCTCTTTGATCATAGGAACAAGATTTTGAAGACTTAAACTTAAATTCTTTTATGAGGTCCGATAAACCGCATTGATCTCAACAAACATTAATCACCATCATTATTATTATTATAGGTTAATAATTAAATAAATTTAAAGTCAACAAATTCGTGCATACCTTGATTCAACAACTTCTTACATACTTTGTTTCACGCTACTTATAAATTTTTTATACCTTGATTCAACAACTTCTTACATACTTTGTTTCACGCTACTTATAAATTTTTTTGAAATTGAATTAATAGGACTTTTATTTAAATGGAAATTGAATTGATAGGACTTTTGTTTAAATGGAAATAGGCATGAGAAATAATTATATAAATTATTTTTGAGACTTTTGTTGAAATGGAAATATGCATGAGAGGTAATTGTTGTACGAATTAAAAGTAGATAAAGTTTTCAATTATTATTTATAGAGTGATCTTTCAAGTGCATAACTTCAAATTTACATTGCTAAAAAGAAAATTAAAATAATAATAAAAATTAATTTTAAATATAAGGAGTTTTTATAATTTTAATTAAATTAATAATATTAAAATAAGTCTATAGAATTATAATTCAATAAAAATTTTTAATTACATTTTCATTATTATATCCAAATATATTATTTGGTACTTTACATTTTTATTTACTTATTTCAATGGATATGGGCTTGCCAATGATCATGAACTTCCTATTCCAATTTGTTGACCAAGAATTGAACTGGTGATTTCACATCAAGGAGTGTCTTAACAATGCACCCAATCACCATCTATCCAAAACCCTGTAAACAATTATAACCCAATAATCAATATACTTAATAAAAAGTAACAGTTTTAAAATAATATATATATATATATATATATATATATATATATATATATATGTGGACAAAATTACTTTTTATTTATTATATATTTTTTTCAAAATAATATTCATAAATAATTATTATTATTTAATTAAAAAAAAACTCATAAAACTCATATTAATTTAAATTTTATATTATTATTTTTTTTTATCACTCAAATATTTGAAATAAAATAAATTGTATATATATTTAGATAAATATCTTTTAGACTAATCATGTTATTAATAATAATATGATTAATTTAAAAAACTCTAAATTATAAATCACAAAAGTCTTAGGTCTAAAGATACGTATACATTCTAAAATTATCATTATTAAAAAAGTTATGATAGGTAAATTAGCCTAATTTAATTATGCCATTCAATTTCCTTAACATTTATCAAAGCACTGCAATTGTTTAATTATGCCCTTCAATTTCCTTAACATTTATCAAAGCACTACAATTCAGAATGTTCAGAATGTTGGGATATGAAAAAAACAAGTCCAAAGTTTTGAAACAGCTGAAAATCACAGTCCCCGACGTCTAGCAAATGCCGGTTAAAACAATGAAACAATGACGACAGAATAAGAGCCAAACCCTATAAACCAATCCAATCCAAATGTAAAAAAAAAAAATATAATACTATTAGAAAAAATACAATATTAACTTTATAATTTTTTCTTAAATTTTTGGGTCAAATATTCGATTAATAAAGAGTCAACGCATTCTAATGCGTCAACGTACCTACCTCACATAAAACACGTACGTCAACCAACCAAGGTGGCTGACCATCACGTTTAAATTTGCATTCAAGGGGAATGGCTAAAACTCAAAGTGAAGGTCAAGTGAATAAACATTTCAAGGGGAATGGATAAAACTCAAAGTCAAGGTCAAGTGCATACACATTTTCAAGTTAGCAGTCTGCGAGTATGGGACCCCAGAAAACAAAGACTGACCTGCAATTGCTCTGAACTTTTTACGCCCTTGCCAAGCATCCGCAGGCAAGCTTTATTTTCAAGGTTATTAAATGTGGTGAGGCATATACTGCTATTAGATTGAATAACATATGGTTCAGAAAATAAGTTTGGCCTCCGCACATCGTACCGGAATTTCTGAATTTTGAAAATGACGCCCATGGAATAACAATGGAAACTCATCATACCCAATAATCAAATATCATTCAAATTTCAGGGCCTGGGGAGGACGCCTGACACGAAATCTATTCATCTATTCAGAAGACTAATGCCCAACAAATAGTTTGAAGCAGTAATTGCACTTCCTCTTCTTTCATTTTCTTTGAAAAATGAGGTATTCTTGCACATGTTCTCCCTCTCTCAGTCTCCTGTTCATTCGCTCATATTTGGATTCTGGAATTTGTCTCGATGACCAACAAACAAAGGAGATGAAAAACATGTTATCGGACGACTGCAAATTCCGATAACCCATGTGGATGGAGTGGTGTGAATTGCACTGCCAATGGGAGCAGGGTCACTGAGCTTCATATGTCCAATATTGGGCTGAAGGGAAGTGCTTGGCAGACTGTATGCCAGCTTCCAGCCCTTCAAGTCCTTGATGTCTCCAACAATGCGCTGTCAACCCCATCTGATAATGATATCAACGCTTGCACCAGCTTGGTTTCCCTTAACATTAGCTCCAATTTTATGCCAAGCTTCCTTCCTTCGCTTGCACGATTGCGCAAACTACAGTACCTAGATGTTTCTCACAATAGATTGGGAGGAAACTTTGGCGTACAAATTCAGAATTTGACAGACCTCAGAGTGCTCAATTTGACATGCAATCAATTCACTGGTTCAATCCCTTGCTGGGAGTGCAGGGGATGTTGGAGAAATTATCTCTCTCTCATAACTCTTTTAGTGGGGAATTCTCCCAGGAGCTTGTGAAGTGCACCAATTTGAATTTTCTAGACCTCGGCTTCAGTGAGCTGAAGGGAAACATACCTGATAGTATTGGGATTCTTGCCAATTTAAGAATCCTGAATGTGTCGGCCAATAACTTTTTCAGAGAGATTCCTGGAACATTGGGTGATCTCTCTAGTCTGACACACTTCTCATCGAATCAGAATCGGAATCAGCTTGCTGGAAGCATACCCTATCAGTTAACTAACCTCAAAGGATTGGAGTTTCTAGATCTGAGCTACAATCGGTTAAGGGGAAGCATTCCTCCATAATTTTTTCCTCTGAGCATTCCTACCCAAGAAGCAGTATTTCACTCAGCCCTCCTAAACTGTGCATTGTGTAGTCTCATCCCTCAAGCTCAACCCTTGCCCCTTGGAACTACACAATGTGTAGTTCTTGGCTTCCAAAACTGCGCACTGTGCATTCTCAGTGCTCAACAATGGCACTTTCAGCTTCAAAATTGCGCACTGTGTTGTCTCAATCCTCAAGCGTCCATCTCTATTCCTTGAATTGTGCAACTATGCAATGCCTAGGCCTCTTTCTTTCCTGAACTGCGCAATGGGAAACTTCAAGCCTCAAGCCCGCATCCTTGAGCCCCTCAACTATGCAGTCACCCTAACCTCACCTTCTTGAAATGCACACTACGCATCCTCAAGTCTCAGTACTTGCTCCCGACTTCTTTAGTTGTGCAATTGTGCAATCCCTAAGCTAGTCTCTCAGTCCAACACCTAGTTCTAGGTTAGTCAGTGATTTTCATGAAGCCTCTTAGACTATGATTTTTCGAACTGATGTCGTATTTTTATGAGTGTATTTTGGTTGCAGATATTATATCTTGCTATGATAGGATGATGATGAAGGAGATGAAGAAGTAGACCATGCTAGAAGACACCTATGCAGTTGCAAAAGACAAGTTGATCTTTGAACGGGAAGAATAAGAGACAATAGTTTTTGATAGAATATCAAAGATCAAGATTGCATGAAGACTCCATATCAATCAACCCCATGGAGGATGAATGCAAAACACATGCAAGATCCATCATAAAGATGCAAAGAAAGGAGCAAAAGGAGCAGCTTGACAATGTTGCATCATCATGAAGTTCCATGTCATCATTTTCAAGAGTCATCTCAAGAGTCGCATGTGTCATGGTGCCTTGCCACATCATTTGTGGAATATAATTATGTATTTATCCAAAATGAGAAAATGTAAAATATGTGGAGGACCAAGAGTTCCACATGGAATATGAAGAGTCATTATTGAGTTCTAAAGTCATATAGAAACTCAAAGGTCATGTAAGAATTCTAAAAGTCCTTGTAGAAACTCAAGAGTCATGAAGGAGGTTAAGAGTCATATTTGAAGGTGGAGAGTCACCTCATTTGTTACAAATACACTCTCATAACTCAAGCAAGATCAATACTTTTGGGACTTGAACTTTCACCTTGGCTTCTCTAGTTTGACATGGGAGAGAAGATCTTTCTTTGGAGAAGCAAGTGATGACTTAATGTTCCACTATTGGGGCTAGTGTGGCACCATTGTACTTATATATCTTGGCACTTCCACTTAATATATGAAGTTCAATGAGCCATCACATTTTCATACATGTATCATGAATATCGTAGGACTATTCTTTAGATGTTTGTGGTATGTGTTTCATTCATATGTATTAAGGAAATTGAATTATTTCGGTGGCTTTGGTACTTATCTTGTCAAAGGTGTGTTTTATTTGGTTTTATGATCATGTTTGGATTGTGAAATACTTTTCTATTGTCAGAGTTTAAAACAGCGGAAAACATTAAACACATAACACTAGGCAGGAAACCATTAGCAGAAGACACACAGCTTTAACGTGGTTCACCCAAACCTCCTGGGCTACGTCCACACAACATAGGCATCGGCAGTCTTTATTAATCAATTCAGGAGATTACAAACTCTCACACCCACACAAATCATCCGTATGGATACCTGTTATATAGCAGGAGAATCTAACAGCCTCATAAATCCTCTCAACTCAAATTTAGGATGCATTAACTCCCTCCCAACAAACTGGAGCTAATCTAGGAACTAATTCCTAATTTTTGTCACCTAATGAGATTTTGCCTATTTTATCCAAAACAGAAAATCTCAACAATCTCCACCTTGACAACAATTAGCCTGATGCCCTGTTCTTTATTATTTATCTTTTCTGCAAGCCAAGAGAAGCCAAACACCAACGCAGCTTCTCCAACAAAACTGGTTTCGTGAACATGTCTGCACAATTCTCCTTTGTATGCACCTTTTCAAGAGAGACTCCCCTTTCAGTAATAACCTGTCTTACAAAATGATACTTTATTGGAATATGCTTTGATTTACTATGATAGGCCAGATTCTTAGCCAAATGTATTGCACTTTGACTATCACAAAGTAACCTGATGTTGTCCTGCAACCTACCAAATTCACCAAGCAAACCTTTCAACCAAACCGCCTCTTTGCAAGCATGAGAAGCAACAATGTATTCTGCTTCAGTAGTGGATAAAGCAACAATGTTCTGTAGCTTTGACATCCAGCTGATAGCTCTACCTGCAAGAGTAAAGACATACCCTGAATTTGACCTTCTCTTATCCAAATCACCTGCAAAATCAGAGTCAACATACCCGCAAACAGATTCACTACCCTTATTGTAAGTGATACAATAACTACTTGTGCCTCTCAAGTACCGAAGCACCCATTTCACTGCTGACCAGTGTTCTTTACCCGGATTTTCCATGTACCTGCTGACAACCCCAACTGCATGTGAAATATCTGGTCGAGTACAAACCATCGCATACATCAAAAATCCTACTACATTGGCATATGGAATTCGAGACATATAATCCTTTTCTTCATCTGTATTAGGACATAAACCTGAAGAAAGCTTGAAATGGGAAGCGAAAGGGACTGACACAGGCTTCACATTATTCATACCAAATCTCAAAAGTATCTTCTCAACATACTTCTGTTGTGATAGCCACAACTTACCATTGCTCCTGTCTCTGAAAATCTCCATGCCCAAAATCTGTCTTGCTGCTCCTAGATCTTTCATATCAAATGTCCTTGCCATCTGAGTCTTCAACCTGTTGATTTCATCAATGCTTTTGCTTGCTAAAAGCATATCATCAACATACAACACTAAGATAATGAACATGCCATTACTTAACTGCTTAAAGTAAACACAATGATCATATTCACTTCTTATATATTTTTGACTCAACATGAAAGAATCAAATTTCTTGTACCACCGTCGAGGCGACTGCTTCAGACCATACAATGACTTCTTGAGCCTGCAGACAAATTTCTTATTGCGATGCTGAACAAACCCTTCCGGTTGTTCCATATAAATTTCCTCATCTAAATCTCCATGTAGAAATGCAGTCTTAACATCTAATTGCTGCAACTCTAAATCAAGCAAAGCCACTAATGCTAACACAATTATGCTTGAAACAATTTTAACCACTGGTGAAAAAATCTCATGAAAGTCAATACCGGCTTTCTGAGAAAACCCTTTTGCAACCAGCCGTGCTTTGTACCTGTCTTCCGTATCATTCACACCCCGTTTCAGCTTGAAAACCCATTTACACCCCACAGTTTTCCTGTCTTTCGGAAGCTCAACCAGATCCCATGTGCCATTCTTACTTAAGGCCATCATTTCGTCCTTCATGGCTGCTTTCCACTTGTCACTATTCGAACCTTCTATTGCTTCCTGATAGCACAGAGGTTCATCATCGTTAGCGGTCAAAGCAACTGAAGTAACATAATCATCATACCTTCTCGGTGGCCGTTTGATTCTTGTCGACCTCCTTAAGGATGTTTCTGGTGCTTCCACAATTGGCTGACTACCACCTGTAGGAACTTCTTCATGACCACCATCTGAGACCTGTTCATGACCTACATCTGAACCCTGTTCATAATCTGATTCTGAAACCTGTTCATGACTAGAATCTGAACTATGGTCATCATGACTATCATTAGAAGAGCTTTCAAACTGAATGTGCCGAAAGTCAGATACATCATCCTGTTTCAATCTACTATCTACATCTAACTGTGCAAGAGAGGATTCATTAAACTTTACATCTCTGTTGATGATGATTTTGCGGGTAGTAGGATCCCACAATCTATATCCCTTTGTTCCAACACCATACCCAACAAAGATATACCTTTTAGACTTTGGATCTAACTTAGTTCGCTGATGTTTAGGCACTAGAGCATATGCATCACAACCAAACACTCTGAGTTTAGAATAATCACAAGGGTGTCCTTTCCATACCTCTTGCGGAATCTTGCAGTCTATTGCCGTCGATGGAGATCGGTTTATCACATAACAAGCTGTTTCCACTGCTTCCGTCCACAACTCCTTCTGCAAACCAGCGTTACTCAGCATACTCCTTTCTCTCTCCAAAAGAGTCCTGTTCATGCATTCAGCAACTCCATTTTGCTGAGGAGTATAAACCGTGGTCTTATGTCTCTCGATCCCTGCATCCTTGCAATAGCTGTCAAACTCCTTGGAAGTAAACTCACCACCATTGTCAGTTCTTAAACATTTTATTGTTCTACCAGTGACGTTTTCAACCAATGCTCTAAACTGTTTGAAAATTGTAAAAACATCAGACTTCTTTTTCATCATGTAGACCCACACTTTCCTAGAAAAGTCATCAATAAATGATACAAAATACGACGAACCACCATATGACGCTGTAGGAGCTGGACCCCAAACATCTGAATGAATATAATCAAGTATGCCTTTACTAGTATGTTTGCCTGTTTTAAATTTTTGTTTACTTTGTTTTCCAAACAAGCAATGCTTACAGAAATCTAACTTTCCAGACTTTAGATTAGGAAGTAACTTGCGATCAGCCAAAATCTTTAACCCTCTTTCACTCATATGCCCCAATCTTTGATGCCATAAGTGAATGGAACTATTGTCATGTTCAGACACTGTAGACACATGATCTGACCCTGTTCTTCCTTCTAATTGAAATAGATTTCCTACTTTCTTAGCTTTCATTACTAGTAAAATACCTTTATAGATTTTCATAACTCCACCTTGAATTACAGTTTTATATCCATTTGTGTCAAGTGCTCCCAGTGAAATTAGATTTTTCCTTAAGTCTGGAACATGTCTCACATCTGTTAATATTCTAGTTGTGCCATCAAACATTTGCAGTTGTATACTTCCTATCCCAACAATATTAGATGTGACATCATTACCCATGTACACAACTCCATCATTAACTGATCTATATGTCTTAAACCATTCTCTATGAATACACATGTGGTTTGATGCACCGGAATCTAACAACCAATGTTGATCATGATTTGACATATTAACAGACAACACTTCGTCGCTCATACCTGAACCAGATGCCGAACCTGTATCTGTCGTATTTGCCTCCTTCTTCTCTGTCGAAGAATCTGCTTTCTTCTCTGTTTGCTGTCTCTTCCAGCAGTCTTTCTTCAAATGCCCCGATTTGCCACAAAACCAGCACTTTACTTTGCTCTTCTTCCCTTTCGACTTTGAACGCGAATCGCTGCGCTTACCAGAGCGTCTTTCTCTAGAACGACCTCTAGCCATCATTGCCTCTGATGTAGAGGTGTCAGCATTCGACTTCTTCCTCGTCTCCTCAGACAACATGGCTCCAACCACATCGTCAAACTCAAGAACAGCTGCATTACTGAAGCTTATGGAAGTAACAAAGTGATCCCACGATTCAGGCAATGTACACAATAGAGTTATTGCCTTATCCTCTCAATCAAATTTTACATCTAGACTTTGTAATTGTACCAATAGAGTATTGAAAACATTCAGATGGTCAGTAACCGAGGTACCTTCCTTCATCCGCAAACTGTATAGCTGCCGCTTCAGGAGAATCCGATTTGTCAAGGATTTCATCATGTAGAGCTTTTCAAGCTTTATCCACAAGCCTGCGGCGGTCTTCTCTGACACAATGTTGAACAGAACGTCATCTGCCAGACATAACCGAATTGCGCTCAGAGCTCTGTCATCCAACTCATCCCATTCATCCTCCGTCATGGAAGAAGGCCTTTTGCTCCTCCCCAACAGCGCTTTCACCACGCCTTGTTGTACCAGGAGATCATGCATTTTTACCTTCCAGATCTCGAAGTTGTTTTTGCCATTGAACTTCTCAATTTCAAACCGGGCATTTTGAGTTTTCGCCATCTTGTTTCAGCAAAAAACACAGTAATCTCCAGAACCAATTTTCAAATAAAGAATGCCCTTTTAATTAAAAAATGCCTTTAAAAAAAAATTGCCCTTTTAATGAAATGCCTTCTTATTAAAGGACTTCATAAAAAACTTTACTCTTTTACCATATGCAAATGGTAATTTAATATTCAAATTACAAATTACTTTATAATGGCCACCCTTCTTTTCAATATAAATAAAGTGCCACCCCCTCAAATCGATTTATAAAAAAAACGATGTTAAAAAACCTTTAATGCAAATCGATTGCACTTCATATATATATGGCACTTCATAAAAAAATCGATTATAAAATGTTTAAATAAACTCCAAATCGATTTTAAATGTGACCTTTTAAATGTGACCTTTTCACAACGTTTGACTTTTTTTCAAACTCCAAAGTCGATTTAAAAATCGCATAAATGGCATAAGATTTATAATCATCTACTTTATAAAACGCTTTCAATAAAAATGGCATACGAACTAGCGTTTAATACACTGCATGCTAGACTGTCAGGTTACCAAGCAGTAGCGTCGTTTCGGCATTCCATGTCATCGATGCCTCTCCAACTGTTGCCATTCAACGCTGTTCTGTCAACCGCACACCAGTCCACGACAGTCGATCCAACAGTGCGCAAGTAAATACCACCAGCATGTATGGATTCACCGCTTGTTTTATGAACCCGCCCGATCACCTCCAAAGCTCACGTATGCAGGACCGAGTGGAGCATTAAAAAAAAATATGACAGCGCAATACTATCACAGCAAACGATTCACTCTGACACCAGCAATGTTCAACGCAATTTTGCGTACCATTCAAACGCACCTGCAACCTCCACGCACAGGTAAGCAAAAAATTTCAACGCAGAAATTTCAAAACCTCCAGCAATTAACTGCGTGCTCCTCCAACTCGCTCTGATACCATTTGTTGAAGATCAAGCACAGCAAATCTATCAAATACGCAGCAAATTAAATCATGCACAAGAAGACACAGAGATTTACCGTGGTTCACCCAACCTCCTAGGCTACGTCCACACAACAGGGCATTGGCAATCTTATTAATTCAAACAGGAGATTACAAACTCTCACACCCACACTCTAAAAAACAAACGTATGGATACCTGTTATATAGCAGGAGAATCTAACAGCCTCATAAATCCTCTCAACTCAAATTTAGGATGCATTAACTCCCTCCCAACAAACTGGAGCTAATCTAGGAACTAATTCCTAATTTATGTCACGTACTGAGATTTTGCCTATTTTATCCAAAAAAAGAAAATCTCAACA